>JAJHZJ010000476.1:1115343-1652925 GCA_023548195.1 Bettongia penicillata ogilbyi | reverse complement strand
CTGGGATTTTGTACTGAGGTGTCTAGGATATATATATATATATATATATATATATATATATATATATATATATATGAAACCTTTCCTTCAATAATCGTGTGACTGATAACTGTCTTATCTCATTATAACCTTGTATGATAAAATTAAAATAATGGTATATGCTCATATACTATAGTAATTATGTATTCCTGTAAATTTATGTGGAGATTATGCTTTTAGCAACCCAAGCAAGGCTTGGTAACACCATGAGTATTAAAGCTTCTGCACTTTTTTACACTGTCAAAGGTTTTCATAGCTTTATTCAGAATTTACTAATTTATTTAATGCTCATTACGTATATTTGATGGATTCTAACAGACTCAATTACTTAATTTGCAGATCATGAAAGATTATAAATAGCAACTTAAATGAGGCAAAAACTGAACAGGGCAAACACACTACTAATTTTAGAGAAGAGCTAAAATCCTGTTAACAAAAGACAGAAAACTAGTATATTATTTCTTGTTCAATATAATAAATGATATCCATAATGATGATGCTGAGTCATCAAGAGGTTAAAATTATGTTCAATATTATCTGTCTTTAAGATAGCGCAGTGTATAGTTTTGACTAATTTTAATCAAAACTGGTTCAGTGTTAAAGGGCTAATTTTTAGTTATCTGGAAAATTCACTTAAGCAGTAAAGACCCATGGTTCTGAAGACATAGGTCTAAATCTTAATATCTTCATGATGCTGGGCAAGTTGCTTAAACTCTCTAGGCTTTAATTTCCTCATCTGCAGAGTAAGGGAGCTGGTTTATATTGTCTCTAAGATCTCTCCTAACTTTACAGCTATGGTTTCTATGATGCTTTGTTCTCTGAGTATGCTGGATCAAGATAAAAGCTAGCATCTATATGACATTTTACAATATTCATATTGTTTTACATGTATTATCTCATTTAATCCTAACAGTCTTGGGAAATAGGTACTATTATTTTCCTTATTTTATGGATGAAGAAACTGAGGTCGAGAGAAAAAGCTTCAGTGATTTGTCCCTAAGTATGTGATGCAGACATTCTGATTTCAAGCCCAACTTTCTATCCACTATGCCACTTAGCTGCCTAAATTATAGGAGACAGCGTGGTATAATGTATCATATAAAATGATTATTGCTGAATAATAGTCTTTGCCAGTGATGAGAGATTACGTTTAGTGGTGGAGGTCACAAGTGGCTCTTAGGCTAAATCTACAGCACATTTAGATGTTCTCTTTATTGTACAAAATGTGCTGGGTCTGTAACAGCACAGGATCTGATTGTGGATAACAGTCCCTCATAGTTCCCTCACTCAGGGGAACACAGACACACTACATGAACTTTTGACTCCTCCAGATGTTCAAAATTCAGGATCACATAAAACAATACAGAGGTAAACAGGAAAGTGTACTCTTCTGAACACTGCACTTCAAGCTTAATTAAAATATAGAGGAGATGCAACTATACATGCAATATTTATAGAAGTACTTTCTGTATTACCAAAGTACTAGAAATAAAGTAGATAGCCATGAGTTGGGGAATGGCTAAACAAACTGGCATATGAATGCTATAGAACTGCCGTAAGATGATAGAAAAGATGAATAAATATGGGAAGATATATTAACTAAAGCAAAATGAAGTAGAGAAAGAAAACAATTTAAGGGCACAATGACTAAGACAATGTAAGTGGAAAGAAAACAAAACTGTCAAAACTAAATGCTGAAAAATGACAACTTCACTTAGATGTGTGAGTCTATGGGTATGGGACATTTAATAGAAGTTCCATTTTTTTCACATTTTAATTTTGCTGAACTTTTTAATCTTTACGTTTTTAAACTTTTTGTTATAAGAGATAGATCTCTGTCAGGGGTGGGAGGAAGTGCTAGTATAGGAAGTCTAGGTATTATAAAAACAAGTTATCAGTAAAATGTGTGTATGTATTTGTATTATGGGGCAGTCTAATATGCATATGCCAGCACCAAATGAACTGTTACCGATCTGTTCTTTCCCAAACCAGCTATAGCTAGCACCTCTAAGGTTCATTTTTACTGTGTAATTCCTGTGTAATTGTGCAGGTAACATAATGGAGAGTACTAGACTTGGAGTCAGAAGATCGGGTTCACTTCTCCCACTTAAAAACTTTGACTATGGACATGTCAGAAATGCTTCCCCACTTATCAAATGAGATAATTGTTTTATTTTCCTGTGATCATTTCACTTTTCATTGTTATATCCCCATTGCTTGCATGTAGCAGGTATTTGGAAAAACTATGTATTAATTGAATCTGTACCACCTGTTTTAAAGTGTTGTAAGCACCAAATGAGGGAACATAAAGCATCATGTAACTGTAAAGTGCTCTATAAATGTAAACTACTTTAGTCACCACAGAATATAGGTTTTATAACATATATATCATCAATTATAATCTTAAGCTCATTAAAATATTTCAAAAGATCTGTGATTCATATATATACATATATATTCAAAAATATACATATAGCTTGCCCCAAGTGTTCTACAAACAAGTTATAGATATATCTACATACACACATATCTATCTATCTGTCATTTAGACTCAGAGATACAAGAGAAGGAGCCAGGAATTGGCCTACAAGAAACAAGTTCCACAAGAGAACACTGGCCAGATTAGTGAGGCAAGTGACTACTTAGACAGCAATTTGAACCAGATGCCAAAGGTGTGGACCTGATTCTCAAGATAAAAGAAGACAAGTTAATCTCTTGAGGCCCTTGAGCCCCTTCCTGATTGCTTCCTTCAGAACCCTGTTACAGCAGTCATCCACTCTTTCAAGGACCCTTGATCAAGGATCCTTATCAGTGATTCTTTCCCATTTGCTTCCAAATACAGTCAGATCTCCCTAATGCTTAAAAACAAAATCAACAAAAAAAAAGCCTTTCCTTGACCCTTCTATCACATTCAGATATTATTCCATCTTTCTCTTCCCTGAAAAACTGCTTGAAACAAAATGCCTCTAATTAATGCCTCAACACTTAGCTTTCTAGTCTTCCTATACCTTACAGTCCCACTATCCTCATTATCTTCTGAGATCCAGTGACTTGATCCTTGCTTTTGCTTGCACTAAACACTCCATCTCTTTACTCTGGGTATTCCCCTCTACCTGGACCTCACCTCCTCATCTTAGTCTAGTAGCTTCTCTGGCTTCCTTCAAATATCTGCTCAAACTCCATCTTCTGCAAAAAGCCTTTCCAAATATCTCTTTATGCTAGTGCTTTCCCTCTGTTGATTATCAAATTTATCCTTTATAAATCTTGTCTGTACATAGTTATTTGCACATCAGCTCCCCTATTAGACTGTGAGCACCTTTAGAACAGTAACTGTCTTTTGTCTTTCTTTGTGTCTCTGATGGGGTTCCAGCCATTCAGGGACTTCCCAAAGACCAGGGTACTGGACAGGGTCATCTGGAATGAATTCATGGACTCAAACCTTCTTTAAGTCAAGGTGGCAAAGATTTGTTGCACTTTTCAGTGGGCAAGAGTTCTTAAGGAACCTATGATCTAAAAGGGATATGTTAAAGTTTCTGTAGGATGAACTATAGGAAAATGTGCCAAATATGCTTAATTGGTGATTCAGGGCCAGACTAGGGAGTGGCTAAGGAATGGTCAGTTCTTAAAGGAACATGTACTTTTAGGATCAACTATGAAGGCATTTTACCCAGAGTTCACTGGGGAAAAGCCCAAAGTGGGGAGGCTACACAGAGTTGTGGTTTTAGGCTTGCAAGGTCCCTAAGTCAACTAGCAGTCAAGACTGACTGAGAAATGCCCATTCTGCCACCCATCAATGTCTTGTTAGACAAGATAGATGTAGGGAGTACATATGTCTAAAGTCTAGGATACATATAATGAGGAGTTCAGGAGGCATATAATGAAGTAGGGAATTGGTATAGATAGTCCGGTGAGTACTGAATCTTTATGAGCCAGTACAAACCAACAACTCCTACAGGTGTGGCTTGTTACCACACCAGGGAGAAAGGTTAAGTGTTTTGCTGGGGCCCATTCATGAGTAATTGTCAGGCATAGTGTCCTAATATTTTGAGACTAGGGAGCAATGTCATCTTGGAATTGGGGTCTAAGTATAGGCACTGAAGCACCCCATCATCCCCAGTTCTTAGCACATTGCTTGACAAATAATAGGTCCTTACTAAGAACCTCCAAGTATTTACCAAATACTTGTTGACTGACAAACCTGTTTCCTCAACTATAAAACAAATAGTTTGGGCTAGTTGAAATCTATGGTTCCTTCCAACTCTAAGATCTTCACTCTGCATTCTTTCTTCAACCCCTTGTAATTAGAGTTTCACCTATAGCATGCTGCTGAAACTGCTCTTACCAAATATATCAGACTGACCAAACCAACAGCTTTTTTTTCAGTCCTCACCTTCTCTGAAAGCTTTGAAATTGCTGACTACCTACTTCCTATTGGATGTTATGCCTCCATTAGTTCCAGAAGCATCATCACACTCTCCTGCTTCTCCTTTTGTTTCTCCTAAACCTCTCTACTTGGATGACCCACTAGAACCTCAAATGTAATAATTTCTCTGAAAATAACAGCTTCTCCTTCTGATGGTACTATTTCTTTCTATACCATCACCGTTCAGTCTGTCTCCTGGGCTTATAACCCTGAGGTTCCTTTAACTAAACCTTCCCTCTCCCATACCTTTTACATTTTAAATTCTATTAATTTCACTTCCACAAAATTCCTCGCACATATCCCTTCCTTTGTATAGGGTTTCATTTTTACTTTCCTGGACTGTTTACAATATAAAATAAATAGTTTCTCAGCAATTTAGTCCAATGGATCTATGTTCTAATACATGTTGGTATGTTCTCCAACAAGAGAGATCACAAGCTTACCCTTTTTATAAGACAGTTGTCCATTTCTTCCTTTAACCTTCCATACACACACACACACACACACACACAATACAAATGGAATATACATAGAGTCACATATAAAATCAAAGGATTTAATGGTTGGGAGGAACTTTTATAGATTACATAGTTCAACCACTTCATTTTAATTTGATTACCACATATAGCTTCTTATAAAAGATACATCATTAACCGAACCTAGTAGTCTCTTTGCTAGAAATATATTCAGTTATAAACTCATTCACCAGTACTCTAAGCAGGTAGAGTGGCTACTATATGAAGAGCTAGGTGGAGGAGCCATGAAGAAAGGACAAGAGAAGTAATGGAGTATTGATAAACAGGAACTGGGGGGTGGGGTACATGCACCCATGAGGATAGTCGTTACATTCAGAAATCTCATGACAGCCCAGTCATTCCTCTGAACAACTACCATCCAGTGCCCTACTTGCTGTCTGCGTATCTCCTACCTCATGAATATATCTCCACATCCCTCATACCTGTCTTTCATATCATTCACATGAAGTTCAGGCCTACATAATTCTTGATTGAACTATTGCAAAACTCTTCCAATTGGTCTCCTTGTTGCCTATACCATCATTCTCTAATCCATTCCTCACATAGTTGTCAAAACCTTTTTATAGCACAATTTGAAGATATCACTTCCATGCTCAAGAATCTCTGGAATAGAATATAAATTGAGCCTGGTATTTTCATGCCTCTCACAATTTGGATCACCTTTATTCTTTTATACTTATTTCTTTCTATTCCCCTTCACTCTATACTTGCTAGCTTGGCCTACCTGCTGTTCCCCAAATTCAGAATTCCATCCTCTGTTTGGTGTCCCTTGCACAGATGGCATTCCATCTAGAATGCATTCTTACAATCTTTAGCTTTCATCAAGAATCTGTTCATATTTCACTGTTCAAATTATCTTCCATTTACTTATATGTTTTATTCCTCAGTAGAATATAAACTTCCTGAGTAAAGTACTAATAGATTTGCCCTTTTTGTCTGGAAATCAAAAAACCTAGCATATTGCTCACAGTAAGCACTTTAATACATGCTTGTTTAATAGAAGTGGCCTTACTAAAAGCCTACCTACAGAGCACATTTCCTATGGTTCACTAACTTCAAGAGAGTCTCTGGCACCAACTTCATATCAAATAAAGTGACTACAAATTATGATGTGCTTTTGCTTTTTGATATGTTCAATTTGAAGAAAACCTGATTCTTAAACTATCCTATAAACCATCTCAATTTATCCCTAATATAGGTGGTATATATTGTGTAATCTCTTAATAATCAAGCAACCATGTACTAGGTACTCAGGATAGAAAGACAAAAAGCCCCTGACTTCAAGAATCTTATGCTTTTGAGGGGAAGATACCATGTCAAACTATATACAAAATAAACATGTGAAAATGGGGGTAGCACTTAGTGCCAAGGGGAGGGAATCAGAAAGGCTAAAGTATGTAAACCAGCCTTGAATGAAACTACAAATTCTAAGCAATGGATGTGTGGAAAAGAGTGCCCTAGGTATAAAGAACAGCTAACCCAAAAAGGGCTAAGGGCCAAGAAGATAATATTGAGTGTCAGGTATACCAAGTCAGTTGGAAAGACTGTGGAATAGATGATGGAGAATAATGTATAAAAGGGCTGCAAAAGGAGGTTGGGGCAGACTGCTAAAAGGTTTTAGTTATTAAAGAGTTTGTATTTTGTTCCAGAGATAATAGGGAACCATCAGAGTATTACGTAGACAATTTAGTAGGCTATCATAATAGCCCAGGTCCAATGTGATAAGAATTTGGACCACAGCTGTAGCCTTGGGAGTAGAGAAAAGGGGAGAGATATGAAAGCTGTTGTAGACATGTTGGTAGGCTTGGCTGATGACTAAGTATATGGGGTGAGGAATTAAATATACCTCTGAGGCTGAGAATCTGAGCAACCAGAAGACTAAGTGTATTATTCCAAGATTATTCCAATAAGGTAAGACCTTTCTTACTAGTTCATCTAGGGAAGGAAATTGTGCTCCTCCAAGTCTTTCAGTATATGAATTGCCTCTGGTAATATCTTTTATTTAGAGGGAGTGGGAAGGGGTAAAAGACCCAGGACAAACTAGCTACATTTTATTATGAGTAAATATGAAAATTAAAATTACCGTACAAGGTACTGTAGGTGAGGTAAAGTTTAGAAATGTACTCTTCTCACTAAACAACTTGATGGATGATTTTGATCATTGAAGAAAATGAGTAAAGCAGAAGACTGAGTTCCCATATCTTCATTTGTCTAATAGCTTTACCAATGATGGGTTAAATATAAAACTCTGGCCAAATGCAATGTTATTTGGGTCTTTCTTCAATTCACAGCCTTCATGCAAGCTAAGGAGGCCCCCTTCTTTCCAGACCTTTTTACCAGAGAACTGTTTGTGCAGTTAACCATCCAGTCAACAAGCATTCACAAGCACTTCCAGGTACTGCAAAGCACTTGGGGATACAAAAATAGGGGCCCATCCATCAGGTAGTTTACAGGATCTTTGCAGAAGCTACTACATACAAATAACTATGTGCAGACAACATATATACAGTGCAAATGGAAGGTAATTGGGTGAGGCGTGTCCCAGGAGAAAACTCTGGAAAACTGAGAGCTGGATATGAGTCTTTCTGGAAACCAAGGACTCAGAGGAGCAATAGGAGAGATTTCACAGCCATAGTCAGGAGATTGAGTGCCGTGTGTAACAATGAACAGCAAGTAAGCAGGATCGTTAGATGGATAGAGGTGGGAAATCAAGTTTAAGAAAAGTGGAAAGCTAGAAAGAGGTCACGTTGTAAAGGGCTGTTAATACCAGAGGATTTTGTATTTAATACTGAGGGTTAATAGGGAGTCATTGGAATTTGAATAGGAGGGATAATATGGTCAGACTTGAGCTGTAGACTTTGACAGAAGCAATCAATATACTGAAGGACTTGGAGGAACACAATTTCCTTCCCCACCCTTACTCTTAGATGATGCCACTAACTAGTAAGAAAGCTTTACCTTACAGGAATAATCCTATCTATATACTTTATCTTTCTGGTTGCCCATAAAGATTGGAGAATGGATTGGAATGGTGAATGACTTGAGGTAGGGAGATCAATGAGAAGGGGATTGCCTAGTTCCAGGCAAGTAGCTATAAGGGCTTGTACTAAGGTGGTGGTGGCTAAGTGTTATAGGCATGGCTCTAAAAGACAACCTTGTTCAAGTTTGATTTTGAGATGAAATAAGGCACTTTCCATTCATAAACATTTGACAAAGGAAAAGGCTTATTTTGCTCTAACTCAGCAAGAACAGACAAAGATATGATACTAAGTGTCTCTGGACACAGCCCATGTTATCTCCATCTGGAAATGGTGTCTGTTAGAAACCAGCATGGTCTCAGGTACCCACCAAATTTTAAATTCTGGGATCTTTTATATCCCCAGACTAGGAAGCTAATTCAAGAAAGCTGGAGTCAATCAGGCTGTGTGGAGGGAAAAAGCTTTTTTTATGTATGTCAGGAAAATGTTAGTCCTGTCACACTATGTGAATGAAAAGAAGGCAGCAGTCACGCATAAGACAATTTGGAGGTTAAAAAGAGAAGGGTTTCGCAATGGTTTGGATAAATGGAATGGGGTGAGGAATTGACGATGAAGAGGTTGTGAAAAAGTGGGTCACTGGAAGGTGGGGGCATTCTAGACAGTCTAAAGTGGGATAAATCTGCCTATAGTGAGAGGAAGGGAGGGGAAACTGGGATGTGTTGAGTTTGAGATTCCTCCAGGACATCCAATTCACAAGGCAGTTGGTGTTGCAGAAGTGAAATTCAAGAAACAGATCAGAGCTGGATAAATACACCTAGGAATCCTCTGCATAGAGAACACTGGTGAGCCCGAGGGGACTTCTGCAGCATTTAGAATAGAATTGTAGCACCATTTATATTGTTGTTACAATTACAAAGTAATGTTACCTATATTCATTTGATCTCAAAGAGGACTGTAAGTCTTCATCCCCATTTTATAGACTAAGAAACTGAAGTTAGAGGCAGTCCCTGGTTCACTCGTGTCTTACTCTGTATGAAGCCAACTGGGGTTTTCTGGGCAGAGATACTACAGTGGTTCGCCACTCACCTTACAGATGAGGAAACTGAGGCAAACAGGGTTAAGTGACCTAGACAGTAAGCGTCTGAGGCCGCGTTTGCACACAGGTCCTCCAGACTCCGGGTACCGGAGGGATCTAGTCAGTCCTAGGCCCAGTGAAGCTCCGCCTCTCTCCAGGACCGCCCAGACGGGGATCCGGGCGGAGGCCGCCGGTTGCCATCAGTCATCAAATGCCCAGAAGGGGACAGCCCCGCCCGGGCCTAGCAAGACCGAGTCAACAAGTGGTTATGAAAGGCCTTCTACTATGTACCAGCCTGGACAAGCCTGGCGCGGTGGGAAGAGCTTTGAGGTCGGAGGCCCGGGGTTCCAGTCCGGCCTCCGCCCCTACCTTGGGCCCGCGGATACGGCCCGTCCCCTGTCTGGGCCTCGGCTTCTTCATCCGAATAAAAAGGCTGGGCTGACCAGAAGATCCCCGAGGGCCTGTCTGGGTCAAAATGTATGATCCCGAGGCCTTCCTGGGCCAGTCACTCAACTCACTGCAGTTAAATAAAAGCAGCCCCAGCCGGCGCCCACCGAAAGCAGTTTCCTTCCCGCGCTCCTCGATCCCAAACGCCCCGCCCCCCCACCTTCCCCAGGCCCCGCTCCGCTGCTCGAGAAGCCCGGGCCCGTGGGAGGCCCCGCGCGGCCTCCCGCGGCCCTCGTCGCCCCCCCCCGTCCCCTCCGCGCGCGGCCTCCCGCGGCCCTCGTCGCCCCCCCCCCGTCCCCTCCGCGCGCGGCCTCCCGCGGCCCTCGTTCCCCACCACCCTCCCGCTCCCCAAGGGGCCGCGCTCCAGTGATTGGTGCCGGGGCCGCTCCGGGGCCCGCGTGCAGACTCGGCTGGGGTTTTTAAGACTCCGTTGCCCGGCGACGGCGGCTTGTTGTGGAGCCTGGGTGCTGCCACACCGGTTTTTCCTGCGTTCGCGCCCTGCTGCTCGACCCCGCACGCTCCTCTGCCGCCTTCAGCCTCTCGGCTCCCCGGACGAGGACTGCAGCCCGCCGCCCCCCACCGCCAGCTTCGCCGCTTCGAACGGACGGACGCTCCGGCCCAGAGCCCGAGTGTGGCCGGTGAAGGGTGCGAGGGAGGAGGGGCAGGAGGGACGTCGCCTCAGGGGCCGGCTGCGGGACCCGGGGTTGGGGCGCGGGGTGAGCTAGCTGGGCTGGACAGAGACCGAGGGAAATGAGCCTCGGGCGCCGCCCCTCCCCCCAGATCCGCCAGCCCGCGGAGCTGTCATTCCATGGATTACAAAGTATCTGTTGAGCTCCGGCTTGCAAGCCCAGGCCGGGGCTGCAACCTGTGCGGAGTGCGATAGAAGCGTGGGAGGGCGGAATGCGAGCGACTGGGCGAAAATCCGGTCCCAACCTTTAATGCATCGGCCCAAAGGTTAACAAACTAATTATCCTCATGAATTGTTGGTTCTCTTAGTTCTCTCACTATCCTCGAATAAGATAACTATAAAAATGAAGAGTTAACTGTGTTCTTTTGAAACAATGCCTACAGATCTCAGCCATGAGAAACACAAGCAAGGACCTTACTCTACCTACCAGTCGCTATGCCCCTTGTGGTAAGTGTCGCCCATTTGATCTTTGTAACAATTAACAAGGAGAAAGTTACGGATTGGACCCCGAATTCCTGCGACCTAATCTGCCTGTAGTTCAGGATTATTTTTTTCTGAAATTGTAGCTATCTCACGCATTCAGAAAGAAAGAAAAAAGCACCTCTCAGAGGCTGGGGACGTACTTACACAGACAAGAAATGCAAAAGGAAATTCAACAAATTTTAAACAGTTGTCTTATTTTAACAAGAGAAGAGTGAAGTCATTGGAAGGTACAATAGCATACCAAAGGTTGTTTGCTAGAACGTTATTAAAGTTTCTTTGATTTTTTTTTCAAAGGGAATCATACCTCTAGAGCCAGAAAGAACCGTAGAGATAATATAGCACAACCTTCCCATTTTTAATGCCAGAGAGATTAATCCACTCTAGGGTAATAAAATACTACCTTATTGCACAGGTAGAGTAGACTCACCTTCTGTAACTCCAGGCTTGGTTGTACCATGCAACCTTCCTATCAATATATTTCTATTCTACTTCTATTTTCAGTCCTGCTCCACGTTTTTATAAGAATAGCACACATTTATATATAATTTTACAATTACAAAGTGCTTTTCTCACAACTACCTTATGTAGTTGGGAGTACAAGTAGCAGTATTTTCATTTTACTGAGGAAATTGAACCCTAAATTAGTTTAAGTGAAATGGCTAATAGTCTTACAGAATAGCTGAAAATATTGGAATACTAGACAATTATATAGAACTTTAAAGTTTTCAAACTGCTTTACCTAATTCAGATGAACCTCATAACAACCCTATGAGTTGTTATATACCACAAGCATTTATCTAAGCACCTTTTATGTAGCAGACGCTGTTCTAAGTGATGGAGATATAAAGAAAGGTAAAATACAGTACGTGCTCTCAAAATGTTTAGGTATTATCTCCATTTTATAGATGGAGAAAGAAAAATTTATGGAGGTAAATGAAATTGCCTGTATTCATCATAGAACATTTCAGGCCCTTGGTACTTCATACAATCAAATCTAAAACGGACCTTAAAGGTCAAACTCACTTTATGAATGAGAAAATAGAGGCCCAGACCAAAATTATCTAGTTGGTCAAAGAGAGGCTGGCCCTGGAACTCATGTCATCTGACTCATAGACTGGTGCTAGACTATGTTGCCACCATTAGCCTAGATTACCGTAAAATCTTTTAGTTACTCCTTAATACAATACATCCTTTCTGTCCAGAAAGGGTAGGGGGAGCAGCTTCAGAAAAACAGCAGATTCATTTTTAAAAATAACAAAGTGTATCAGAGTTGTTGGGGTTTTTTAAACCAGATCTGATATTTCGTTAGCATAGGGAACACCTAGTGATAAAATTTTCTAGGCTAATTCAGATTGGCCCCTGCTCTTTGGTTTATATTTTCTAGAGAAGTAAAGTAATTTGCCCAAGGTCCCATAGCCAATATATTTCAGAAGTAGAAGTCATTTCAGGTCTTCCCGACTCTGAAAGAAGTTCTATCCGCTGTGCTATGTCAGCTCCTGTGTACCTTGTGGCAAATTAAAGGTTCTGCATAAAAGCTCTGAGATTGTTAATTTCAGAATTCTTTGAATTTCTTATCTCTCTTACAAAAAGTCAAAATTGCCTGCCCTGCCCTTCTTAGCCATAAGCCCCTATGCCTTGATCTCAAACTGCCTTTCTGAGGCTCTCTCAATTTTACCCTAATCTTAACCCTGTGTTAAAGCCAAGATACACTACTCACTATTGCACTCTCTGTGCTCATCTCCCAGCACCCAGCATCTTCTCACTTGCATGACTTTGCTCCTACTTTAACAACCACCTGAAATATCCTCCTCTGGCATTTTTGCCTGCCAAAATCATAGTTGTCTTTGAAGGCTTCCCTTCAGTACTATCACCTTATCTGTGTGTATCCACCCCACAGTCCCTCTTAAAAAAAATAAAAGGCAACAATGTAATTTCTTCCATTCTCTTTCCTAGCACTTTTGTGCCTCTCTTTTGGTCATTGCATTTTCTACCTCGTATCATCGTTTTTTTGTGTATAAATTTGTCTTATCCCACTACTAGATTATAAACTCCTGGAAGGTTGTGTATCTTCTTTGTCTTTGTTTCCTAAAAAGACCCAGCAGAATAACTTGTATGTAGTAATATTCAACGCCTATTTATTAAATTATAAAATTAGAAAGAAAATGAAATATTTTTCCATTCTTCATGAAGTTCTTAGTATAGGTAGAGGACAGAAAATCTATGAGTGATTACAATTGAGTGCAAGAATAATAAACCAGGATTCTGGACACTTAGATTCTGGTGCCACCTTGACCTTGCCTGACCTTTCGAAGGCCTTAGTCTCGTGAGCTTTGGTTGCATTATCCATAAAATAGGAAAAATATTACTTTCCCTGTGTCAGTCAGGTGTCAATGCCACCTTGCCCCAGGTTTGTTTAGTATGATGTTCGTGAGCTAGGTATTTTCTGCATTTGAATTTGATTTCTCCTTTTGTTTTTAAGACTCGTATAAATTGAGAGGAAAAGGGAGAAGGCGTGAACTTTCTAGAATTGGTTTTATTGATCTTTTCTAGAAGCATCTTTTTAGAAATAAGTTTCTCATCTCACCCGAAAAATCTTTATTGACTAGTTGAGCTCTGCCCTTTAAACTACATTATTCTCATCTTAAATGTGTGTAATACAGATATTGGTAAGTTTGAGAGTAAACATTAAAATGCTTTTCTGTAATGAGAAGATAGATGGAAACTTTCTGTTCTCTTTTGATCAGTTATAAATCAACATAGAATAAGTTATGGTTGATTGATTAAGCACTTATGTGGCAAGTGTTATACTAGGTTCTGGGGTACAAATACAAAAAAAAAATGAAACATTCTCTGCTCTCTAGCTTATAACAGTGTACTCAACAAATGGTCTTCCAGCTTTTATTTGAAGACCTCCAATGAGGAGAAACCTACTATCTCCCAAGGCAGCCTAATCCAGTGTTGAAGACTTTTAATTGTTAGAAGCCTTCTTACACAAGATATTTAAACTGGCTTCTTTACATTTTCCACTAGTATTTCTAGTTCTAGCCTCTGGGATCAAACAAAACAAGTATATGCTCTCTTTGAAGTGATAGTTCTTCAAATACAGTAAATACTTCTAGAAGACTATTACTTTTCCCTTAAGTCTCCTCAAGGAAAACCAAATCTGTTGCATCTCCCAACATGTACTACAAGTCAGAAACTACCTTCATTTTAATTCTTAACTTTATTCCCTTTGCCCCTCCCTTCCTCCCTCTTTGCCCATTTCTGTTAATCCCTCCAGTTACCGCACTCCAGCTCAAAGAAAAAGAGAGAGCACCCTTAGCCACATTTACCATTTCTCTGCAGATCTCTGAGTTTTAACCTGTTGAATTAAAGTAATTCAGTTAATAAGAATTTATTATGTACTGAGTACTTGCCAAACACTGTGCTAGGCACTGGGGATAGATGTACAAAGAAATACAACCACTATTTACAGGGATCTTATTCTAATGATATATACACATATATACACACACATACATATGCACACACATACATACACACACACACACATATATATATATATATATACAGCCAAAATAATTATAGTTAATAGTAATAACGATGATACCTAACACTTACATATACCTGTTATGTGCCAGGCATGGTACTTAGAGTTCTTACAATTATTGCCTCATTTGGTCCTCACAGAAACTGTGGGAGATAGGTGCTTTTATTATCTCCATTTTACAATTGAGGAAACTAAGGCAGACACAGGTAAGGGACTTGCCACACAGCTAGGATGTGTCTAAGGCTGGATTTGACCTCTGTGCCACCTAGCCACTTCCAGAAACAGACTTAGATATTGTTTTGCTTTACCTCATTTTACAAATTAGAAAACTGAGGCTTAGAGAATAAAACATAGTTTGCCCATTTGAGCTTGGTCTTGAATGACTGGTAGAATTTCAGAAAGATGGGAGGATATTCTGGTCAGGAAATAGGATGAGAAAAGGTAGAAAATTTAGGGACATCCTGAATGAACAGCAAATAGTGTCATTTTGACTAAAACATAAGGTACTTGTAAGAGGACTAAGAGGAGATGCTAAGGCTATATAATGTTAACAGAATAGGAAGATCTTCCACTTCCATTAATAGGCCTGTGTGTCCACATGCATTCAATCATGGATGTCTTATTGCTTTAAACTCCAGCCCAGCTGTGATACGTCCTGAGTCCCATAGAGCACGTTGGGGGAGGAACTTGCCTAAGGAGGAGGTTGCTTAGGAGGAGCTTGCTTATGGGGCTATTGGCTTATAGGAAGGCTTTCACACCTTTTGGTACTGAGGTAATTAGGTGCAGAGTCACAAGGGTTCTGATGCCTTCTGGTTCTGAAAGTGGATATATGTTCTGAGGTTGGTATGTTGCTTTGTGGGTTCTCTTCCTGAAAAGGACCTTTTGATTCCCTGGACTGAACTCTGGGTAGCCCATTGTTAATAGCCTCCCACCTGCTCAGATGTTGCTGGTACTCCCCCATCTGGTCATATGTATAGGTGTTTGTATTACTTTGTTTAGGCAGTAGGAGCCCTGTCGAATCTCTGTGCTAATTTCTCTACTTGTATTTTCTATACTCACTTCTTTCTAATTACAGTAAGATTTAAAAGTTATCTTTCATTTAGACAATCAGATCAAACAACCTGTGCCAGCAGGCCATCCTGGATGTTCTAGGGTGCTTGCTAACACAGGCTGTTAATTCTGTTTTAGCATTTTCTATTTAAATGTCATTAAAATAGGAGTTTTTCAAATGTCAGTCAGATGGCCAGTAGACCCAAATCTTCTAAGAGTTTAAGAACATATGAAGTAATTGAAAGAAACCTTAAAGATCATCTTAATGCTTCCAGTTACATGACATTATAAGATAAGACAATGTTTTTTAGGGATGTGCCTCATATATAACTTGTGGTTCAGTTATATTCTACTTTAACAGAAAAGAATAATGAGGCATAGAAAAATTTGACAATACGTCTGCTGGGGGAATCAAAATAATCATTTTTAAAGAACCTTAAAATTCACATATTAGAAAATGAGTTGGGGAGAAGGGAAGTACTTGAAACTTTTTATTGGATGTAATTTATTTAAGTATCACAATCCACATTATAGTAGATCTTAGAAATATTAGAGCTAGTAGTTCTACAATTCTACTTTGTAGCTTTTCATTTGTTTTGTTTTTTAACTGATGCAGCAAAAAGATATCTACTGTTTATAAGGATTATGCTAGGCACTAGGAACATAAAAATGAAAGATGATACTTCCTTTCTCTAGTGTGGTGAATAAAATAGTTACTCACAAGCTATTGTATAAATTAGAACAAGAATAAGTATGTAAGAGAGGTAAGGCAATGTCATGTGAGGTTAGCACCTACCAGATGTAGTCATCTCAGAGACAGTCTAGTACATTGTATAAACAAATATTAAACTGTGATTAGTAGACACCAATGATTAGAGTTAAGTAATTTCAATATTTCATTTCTAGATTGGTATTACCATCTTCCATTGAAAAGATCTGAGAAGCCCTCAGAAATTGCACTTCCTCCAACATCCCAGATTCCAGGCCTGAGTGAACTTGCAGAACCACATAATGAGATCACATTTGGCTCCCGAAGAAATTGGATAAAAGACACCGATTCAGAATATGTCAAACTTGCAAAACAAGGCGGCAGACCTGGTGAATAATTTCATCTGTTTTATTTTGTTTCCTTTTGGAGATTTTATTTTTTATGAATTGTGATAAGGAGGCTTAATAAAAGGGGAAATTTTGTTTTTAGTTAATTTCTTTAATATAAATGTTTACATCTGTTTTGGGGGAGGCAGTGTAGAGCATCAAGAATGCTGTCAGGACTGTAATGATTGACTTAAAAAACAATTTGTTTACTATCTCTTTTATGAGATAGCATGGCATAGATACAGAATATAAAATATCTGGGTTCAAATTTCACTTCTGACAGTAGGTGTGTGACCTTGGACAAGATATAATTTCCCTAGGAGTAATTAATCTCTTTTTAAAAAAAATTTTTAATATTTGTATTTTAAGTTTTGAGTTCCAAAATCTGCCCATCTCTTCCCTTCCACTTCCCAAAGATGGTAAGCAATCAGGTATAGATTATGCATGTGCAATTATAGAAAGCCTTTCCCTATTAGTCATTTTGCACAAGAAGACTAGAATAAAAGAAAAAGAAAGTGAAAAATAGCATGCTTCAGTCTGTATTCAAACAATATCATTTCTTCCTCTGGAGGGAGATAGCATGCTTCACCATTACTCCCTTAGGATTGTCTTAGATCACTGTATAGCTGAGAATAGCTAAATCATTCACAGTTTGTTGGACGATATTGCTATTACTGTGTACAGCATTATCCTAGTTCTGTTCACTTCACTTTGTGTCACTTCACGTAAGTCTTTCCAGGTTTTTCCGAAGTCATACTGCTAATAATAGTATTGTGCTATAAGAAAGACAAACAGGCAGACTTTGGAAAAACCTGGAAAAGACTTACATGAACTTGACGCTGAGTGAAGTGGGCCGAACCATGAGAACATTATACATAGTAACAGCCACAATGTTCAAGAATTGTTTCTCGTAGACTTGGCCCATCACAGCAATGTAAGGACCTAAAATATTTACAAAGGATTCTTCATGAAAAATGCCATCCACATCCAGAGAAACAACTATGGAATCAGAACACAGAATGAAACAGGCTATTTTCCATTTTATGTTTTGATTTTTTTTCATGCTTTCTCTCATTCGTTTTAATTCTTCTATGCAACATGACTAATGTAAAAAATATGTTTAATAAGAATGTATGTGTAGAAACCATATAAGATTGCATGCTGTTGTGGGAAAGGAGGGAGAGAAAATGTAAAACATATGGAAGTGATTGTTGAAAACTGAAAACAAATTATAAAAAAAAATATTCCATTACAATCATATACCACAGCTTATTTAACCATTCCCCAATTGATGAGCATCCCTTTGATTTCTAGTTCTTAGCCACCACAAAAATAGCTGCTATACTTTTGTGCAAATAGGTCTTTTTCCCTTTATTTGGATGGCTTTAGGATACAGACCCCCTAGGACTAATCTAAGTCTAAGAAGGGTGGAAGTCTGACACCTGGAGTTCAGTAGGCTGACAAGTCCTGGTTCCTGCCAGTATTTTTGAGTCTCTACTGAATGCTATCTATAGTTGTTTGTTTGGGATTCATCTTGATATTTAAGTTAACATGTGAAGTGTGTGTGTGTATGTATACACATGTATATATACACATTTGTCTTGTTCTCTGAATGATATTATTGAGTGCTTATAATTTAATCTTGTCAGTTTTACAGAGAAAATTCATTTTTAAGAAATAATGTTTATCGCTTTTATGTCATATTCTTTTCCATTATAACTAAACCCTCTCCCTCTTGCCCTCCCACAGAGCCATGACTTATAACATAAAATAAAAAAGAGGAGGGAAAAAGTTTAGCAACAAAACTAGTCATATCTGTCAAGTCTGACAGTATATGCATGATTCCACATTCGTAGGTCCTCCAGTCTCCTTCAAGGAGAGAATATATCATACTTCTTCCAAATCGAAACAGTACTGTGTAATTATAATACAGTCCAAACCATAAATGAAAGGATTCTTTACCACACTATGCCTGACAAATAGTCATTCCAGCCTCTACTTTAAGATCTTCAAGAAAGGGAAACATACTGCCTCTCAAGGCAGCTCATTATACTTTTGGATAGCTCTAATTGTTGGGAATTTTTTTCCTGAAATCAGAGCTTTAATTTGCTGCTTCTGAAATTTCCACCCATTTGTTGCTCCTAGCTTTGCCCTCTAGGGTCAGATAGAACAAGACTATCCTTCCTTGCCCCTACCAAGCCTTATTTTAAGCAAACTAAACATGCACAACTTCATCTGATGCTCAGGTGACATGGACGTCAGACTCTTGGCCATCACAGTTGCCTCTTCCGAGTAGTCTCCAGACCCCCCATGTCCTCCTTAAATTGAGGAGCTTAGGACTCTCTATTAATATTTATTAAATGCCTGCTATGTAACAGTCTCTCTCCATGTTGGAGACACGTGGAATGGATACATGGAGATACATGAGGGCTCCTGCCCTCAAGGAACTTGCAGTCTAACAAGGGAAAAAATACGCAAACAATTTTGTACAAACAGGATATATACAGAATAAATTGCAAACAATCTACAGAAGGAAGACAATCTACAGAAGGAAGACCTTAGAATTTAGGAGGATCAGAAAAGGGATTTTAGTTGGGACTGGAAGGAATCCAGGACATGGAAATGAGGAGGCAGAAGATTTTACTCACCGACATTTCCCAAAATTAAGAGGTGTGTTATCAGAACAGCAAAGAAGTCAGTGCCACTGGATCATAAAATACTTGGGGGAAAGGAGAGGTAATATAAGTTATAAGAAGACTGGAAAGATGGAGGGGTTAGTTATAAAGGGCCTTGAATGCTAGAGAAATTTAGGTTTGATCCTGGATATTATAGGGAGTCAGTGGGGTTTATTGAATGGGGGGTGGGGTTGACATAGGAAGATTACTTTGACATCTGAATGGAGGATGGATTAGAGTGGGAGAGACTTATGGCAGGGAGACCAGTCAGCAAGCTATTGTAATAGTCCATGTGTCAAGTGAACAGGGACCAGCATAAGGGTACAGGGTCTCAGGAGAGAAGATAGACGTGTGTAAAGTAAAGGAGGAGAAAGTGTCAGAAGGCATCTGGGTGATGTAAGATGAGGAGAAAGGAAGAAGGAACTTGTGAATTTAATCAATTTTTTTTAATTTTAATTTTTTTATAATTTTTAATTTTTTTATTTTTCATTTTCAACACAGTTCATATCCCATAAAACAATTCCAACTTTTGGTCAGGTGATACTTCTTTTAAAGCATTTACAATATAGACCACAAAAGAATTTTTTTTTAACATTAACCAACTCAGACCCAAATAATAACTATGTATACTAACTTCACAAGCCCTTGACCTAATTGTCTAAACACTATTACTAAGAATTAAAGGGCCCTAACTTATTGTTGTTGGTCTAAAGTCCTAAGCCTAATAAGCTTAATTTTAGACTTAGCCTCAGATGTTCCCCTGCCCACATTTAATGGATCTGCTATTAATTAAGCTTACAAACCTTTTGACTATAGGAAATTGCCACTAAGAGTAGGGGAAACAATATCTCCCCAGCTTTATGTCAGTTCCAGGCAGGAGCAGATTGTCAACCTGCATTCAGGCAGGATTAAAATCTGCCAGGTATCATTGGGGAAATTGAGTCAGGAGAATCCGACCTCAGCCCAGGCTGAACGGCCGCTCTCCCACTCTTCCCATGAGACCACCTTTTGCTGTTCATACCACCATCTCACAGGCTTACTGGCATCATGGACTGAAGGCTCAGACCACCTTTCTTGCTATTCATACCTGGAGTTAGACTGAGAAGAACAGTCAGTTAATAATCCCATAGAATCTTAAAATAGCAAGTTCCAATAACCAGGTTTCATATATGACTATAATTTCACATCGGCTAAGGAACATCTTTTGAGGCAAATCTTAAGTGGTTTACATGCCTTTCTATACATATTCTAGTTCCTGATTAAATAACAATTATAAAATCAAATTTACCATTAAAACCTTAACTTTTCATCAATGCCAAATTTTATCCTAGGTTACCTGCCTCTAGGAAACTTAGACTAAAATTCTTCTCCCCAAACTAAAGATGTCTCTGATTACATCTCAGTAATTAATTCAGTCAGTTGTTTTTAATACTAATTGCTTTTACCTCACTTTGTAACATGTCCAATTTTTCTCCCCATCACTCCCCTCCCCCTGCTTCCTAAAACCTTGCATTTTGATTACTCTTTCCCCCAATGTACCCTCCCTTCTATCACACCCCACCCTTCCCTTATCCTCATCTTCTCTCTTTTCTTGTAGGACAAGATAAATTTCTGTACCCCGTTACCTATGTTTCTTATTTCTTGGTTATATGCAATGACAACTATCAACATTCATTTCCAATACTTTGAATTCCAAGTTCTCTCCTTCCCTCTCTCCCTACCCATCCCTGCTGAGAAAGCAAGCAATTCAGTGAAGGTTATATATGTGTCGTTTTGCAAAAGACTTCCATAATAATCATGTTGTGTAATACTAACTATATTGCCCTCTATCCTACTCCATCCCCCCTTATTTCTTTATTCCCTCATTTGACCTTGTCCCTTCCCAAAAGTGTTTATTTCTAGTTACTCCTTTCTCCCATTTGCCCTCCCTTCTATCATTCCCCTCACCGCACTTGTCGCCTCCTCCCCTACTTTCCTGCAGTGTAAGAAAGATTTTCATACCTTTTCAGTGAGCATGTTATCCCCTCCTTAAGCCATATGTGAAGAGAGTAAGCTTCACTTTTCCCCTCTCATCTTTTCCCTTTTCTCCTCCATTGAGCAAGATTTTTCTTATCTCTTTTATGAGCTATAGCCTACCCCATTCCATTTCTCCCTTTCTCCTCCCAGTATTTTCCTCCCTCACCCCTTAATTTTATTTTATTTTATTTTTTTTTGTGGATATCATCTCTTCTGATTCAACACAGCCCATACTGTCTGTGTGTGTGTGTGTGTGTGTGTGTGTGTGTGTGTGTGTGTACAATCTCTCCACCTACCCAAATACTGAGAAAAGTCTCAAGAGTTACAAATATTATCTTTCCCTGTAGGAATGTAAATAGTTCAGCTTTAGAAAGTCTTTTATGAGAAGTCAAATTTTTCTATACAGACCTGGTCTTTTCCTCAACAAGAACGATTGAAAGTCGTATATGTCATTGAATGACCATTTTTTCCCTTGAAGTAGGGTAGGTGCTGGATAGGTGATTCTTGGTTTCAATCCCAGTTCCTTTGACTTCTGAAATATCTCATTCCAAGCCGTTTGATCCCTTAATGTTGAAGCTGCCAGATCCTGTGGTATCCTGATTATATTTCTACAGTACTCAAATTGTTTCTTTCTAGCTGCTTGCAGTATTTTCCCCTTGATCTGGAAACTCTGAAATTTGACCACAATATTCCTAGGAATTTCTCTGTTGGGTCTTTTTCAGGAGGTGATTGGTGAATTCATTCAATATTTATTTTGCCCTCTGATTCTAGAACATCAGGACAGTTTTCCTTGGATAATTTCATGGAAGATCATAATGTCTAGGCTCTTTTTTCATCATGACTTTCAGATAGTCCCATAATTTTTAAATTGTCTCTCCTGGATCTATATTCCAGGTCAGTGGTTTTTCCAGTAAGATGTGTCACATTATCTTCTATTTTTTCAAACTTTTGGTTTTGTTTTTTAACTGTTTGGTTTATCTCATAGTCATTCATTTCCCTGAAGTCAATTCTCTCTTTCAACGAATTATTTTGTTTTGTGAGCTTTTGGACCTTCTCCTCCATTTGGCTAATTCTGCTTTTTAAAGCCTCCTTCTCCTCATTGGCTTTTTAGACTTCTTTTTCCAATTGAGTTAGCCTTTTTTTAAAGGTGTTATTTTCCTCAGCATTTTTTTGACTCAGCTGCTCAATTCCCCAGGCTTTGGTTGGGGTGGGGGGAGGGAAGGGGGCTGTCACTGAGGGCTGAGGTTTAGATCAGCTGCTCCCTACCACCAGAAGCTGTAAGTTGAGCTGCTTGGACAATGGACCCAGATGGGTTCCTGGCCACGTAGCTGCCTGCAGCCTGCTGCTGCCTGGAGCTATTGCTGGAGGTATCCCATTCCCCTCTTGCCCAGCTAGGAAAGCCCTCCCACACTGACTTTTGGAACTTTCTTTGTTGCTTGTGGGTTGAGGCATTTGGGACCTTCCCTGCTGGGTGCTCTGCCCCAGAGGTATGTTCAGGTCCTGTTCTTCCCGGTGCCACATGGCCAGGGCTGAGCTCTGCTCCACTCACTGTCCTGTGAGACAGACCTTTCCTGTCAGCCTTCCAGGTTGTTTTTGACTAGAAACCTCTTTCACTCTGTTGTTCTGTTACTTCTGCTGCTCTAGAATTTATTGAGTTATTTTTTACAGGTATTTTGTGGGATATGGGGCAAGTGCTAGAGTATATGTGTCTTTCTACTCCTCCATCTTGGCTCCACCCCCCAAATATTCTCAATTTTTTCAGTGAAATATGAGGCACAGTTCTCACCTGAAATGATGGTGGGAGAGAGAACCATGGGAAATTTGAGGGGGGATGAAAAGTCCTGGAAAAGCCATTGTGGTGAGTGTTCATAAATTTGGAAGTAGAACATTTGTGGACAAAGTCAAGGGTATGACCATCAATTGTGTGCCTTAGGTGGGGTAAAAGAGGAGTAAGTCAAGTAAAATGAGTAAATTGACTTACCTTTATCTAGAAGCTTTTTTGGCTGTGTATCACATGGCTTTTGTATTAGCTTGCAGTCCACTAAGACCCACAGATCTTTTTTGAACAGCTGCTGTCCAACCCAGCCTCTTCCATCTGGCAGTTGATGTTTTTGTAAGTGTGACAGTTTACATTTGTACTCATTGAATTTTATCTTAATTAGATTCAGCCCAAGGTTTTAATTGGTCATAATTCTTTTAAATCCTGATTGTGTCATCTGCCGTGTTACCCATCCCTCCCAATTTTGCATCATCTGCACATTGGACAAACATGCCTTTGGAATTCCCCTAGAAACTCCTGCTGTGCTGGCAGTGAACTATCAGCAGCTGACTTTGTCTGTCAGTCCATCCATTCAGCCAGTTCTGAATCCATCTGATCGTATTATCGTCTAAACCAGGGGTGGGAAACTTGGAACCTCGAGGCCCCATGTGGCCCTCTAGGTCCTCAAGTGGGGCCCTTTGACTGAATCCAGATTTCACAAAGCAAATCCCCTTAATAAAAGAATTTATTGTGTAAAACTTGGATTCATTTCCCTCCATCTTCTCCACAAGATTAGTGTGAGTTACTTTATCAAGAATTTAGCTAAAATCTAGGCAGACTAGCTTTACAATATTCTTCTCATCTACTAGCTTAGTAATTCTGTCAGAAAAAAGAGGCAATGTAGTAAGCCTGGCATGATCTCTTCTTAATGAAGCCACACTGGCTCTTTATGTTCCTCTGATTGTTGACCAACCACCTTTTTAGTGATCTGTTTCAAATTTTTTCCCAGGAATTGAAGTCATGCTCACTGGTCCATAATTTGCAGGCTCTCCTATTTTCCCTTTTGAAAAAATCGAGACAGTTGCCCTTCAATAACCTGGCAGTACTTCTCCCACTTTCCATGATCTTTTAGGGAACACGGTGGCTCAGCATTCACATCTTCAGTTTCTGGGCCAAGTGACTTGGCCTTATCAAAGGCAGCTAGATGCTCTCTTACCATCTCCTTATTTGTCTTGGGTGTTAGCTCTCTGTTGGTGGTTTTTGCCTTCTCTTTTGCAGAGTTATTGTACCATCTCCCCATGCAAAGGTCTGTTCTTTCTTAGATCCTCCCTTTTCTCTTGGAATAATTTTGTGACATCCTTAGCTTCTCTTGCTGGCCTCAGTTCCCTGGTCTAACTCTCATCTGTACATTTTTCTCTTTTTTAACATTTAAGTTCCCATTGCATTCATGTCTATGTCATCAGACATTCCACTTTTTCCCCTTATCTTCATTGTTTTCCTAATAGTGAACTATTTTTCCATTCATGGTTTAAATCCAATTTGATAGAATTTTTTTGTATATATTGCTGATTTTGACAGGATTTTATTTAAAAATTTTTTAGCAACGTTTATTAATGATACTGGTATATCTAGTTCTCTTTCATTCCTTTTGTGTTTACTTAAAGTATTAAGACTACATTTGGCTCACCAAAGGAGTTTGATAAAGAATTTTCCTTCTTGATTTCTTAGAATAATTTGTTTAATAAAAGCATTAATTATTCTTTAAAAGTTTATTAGAATTCAAATGTAAATCCATCTGGACCAAGGTTTGTTTGGTTTTGGTTTATTCCTTTTCTAGTTCTTTATGGCTAACTTGATTTTTTTTCTGAACTTTAATTAAGATCTCTATTTTATTTACTGTTAATTTGGGAAATTTATATTTTTGTAGCCATTTCTCCATTTCTTCTAGATTCTCAATTTTGTTGGCATATAATTGTGTATAGTTGATTAGAGTTTTATTTCTTCAGAGAAGCAAAGTTAATAAGTCTTTATCAAAAATTAACTCATTACTTGAAATGAACTATTTTAATAAACAGTCTTAAATTTCTATTTAAAATTTATGGGTTTACTTTTTTCATCCAATTTCCTAACCATTATAGTAAAGTTTACAGTAGTTTCTACTTCTAATTCTTACTTGGTAAAGTTCATAAGAATTATCTACTTGAACTGCCAAAAAATTTCTGCACTTTTATAAACTTCAACAATACCATAATCACTAACCTCTTTAACTTGTGAACAGTTTTAATAGGATCATATAGTTACAGCTGCAGAGAACCATATACATTTTATAGATAAGTAAACGGAGCCCCAGAGAGTTGAAGTTAACGTCCCTAGAATCACACAGGTGATAACTGTCAGAGCTGAAATTTGAATATGCTTTCATATTATTTTCCTCATGTATTTTTGGATCATATATGCTATTAATTAGTCAAGATATCAGCTATTGGGTGCTATTTTGGGAGTGAATACCATTTAACAGATATGAAACCTGAATGTTCTTGGTTTAGCCAAGAACTAAAGATTACCATACTGTTTTATAACTAGATGTGTCTGCCTCAAAGGGCTAGAGGAAAGTTTCCTAAATCTGTTTTGAGTAGCATTATTATTTTTTTAAATTTCTTTGCATTTTTATTCAAGGATTATTTTGTGAAAAGTTTTCAAGGATAATTAAATTTTGTGTAAAGTAGTTTGAACTTCTGCTTTATCACCAGCTTTAAGTGGCCTAATATTTACTAAGTTCTTTGAAACAAAAACCCTTGCTATTCACTATTTTCAGTTTCTCTTATAAAGGTTTTCTTTTAAATCTTCCCAGCTTTTGATTGTAATCTTTCAAATTTGGAGTAATCTGAGTTACTGATTAAAAGATGTGAGCATTTTTGGAACTGGCCCCCAGGTGGCGCAGTGGATACAATGTTGGCTCTCCTTCAACTATGTTATCAGCGGTGTGACCTGGGCGAGTCTCTTCATATTTATCAGCCTCCGTTTCCTCATCTGTAAAATGGGGATAATGATAGCACATGGCTGTTGTAAGGGTCAGATGGGATCACCCTTGAGTCCTACCTAAGTGGTGCAGGCTTTCCTGAAGTTGCTTCATCATTAATCCCATGTGGTACCTGGGGTTCCCTCACTGAGGATCCATGGATCACCCAGGGCCCCTGATCACCTTACAGAGAGCAGGACACAACTTTCCAGTTTTCTCTTGGCTGTCCTAAAAGCGCACCTTTGGTTACCTGTATTCAGCCCAGAATAGCACATTCACTTATTTCTGCTGTTGGGAAATTTGCTTTAATTCAGGGAAACTCTGAATACCACTCCCAAATGCTGTATTTAGTTATGAAGCAGCTACCTCAGGCCTTGTCAGTCAGTCAGCAAGCACTTACTGCTGTGGGCCCGCTACCTTCCACTTGCTGGTGATGCGCAAGCAAAAATGAAGCCCTTTCTGCCCTCCACTGAGGGGGCCAACACGTACCCACAGATATACAACAGCCGGGAGGCTCAGGAAAGGCTTTATATAGAGAGTAGTGAATGAGCAAAGTTTTAAAAGAAGCTTGGAATTCTCAGAGGCCAAGGTGAAGAGCGGGTATATTCCAGGTTTGGGGGCAGGCTGTGCCAAGGGTGCTGAGACATGGGGACATCATGCAGAATAGCAAGGAGCCATAGAGCACTTTGCTGAGCAGCAGGGCAGGAAGTATATAATAATGCTGGAAAGATAAGTTGGAGCCAGGCTTTTAAATATCAAACAGTGCTTTTAGATTCTGGCCTAGACACTTAACTTGACTGTAACCTTGGGCAAATCTCAGCTCTCTTCACCTGTTTCCTCATCTGTGGAATGAGGGGGCTGGACTCTAAAGTCACTTCCAGCTCTAAATTTCCGAGTTTATTTGTTCCCAGAGATGATAGAGAGCAACTGGAGTTAATTTAGTAGGGGAGTGGGCCTTTGTTTAGGTAAATGAGTTTTAAAAGTTGGCAGTGTTAATTTATTCTTGCTTACTTAAAATGTAATTAATTATTCAGTTAAGATTTTAGAACAACCAATTCTGAGTGTAAATATGAAAAGAAGTAGAAATACCAAGAGAAGAAAATTATAGTAACTCAGTCTACTTTTTGTGTAAATATTTTGGAAGTTAGCTATGCATTTATGTTGGGAAATAAGTAATTGCCTATTTGGTAATGATTGTTAAAAGGCTACAGATGTATTTTAGAAAAACAAATGAGTTTTGTCTTTAAAATTTGACCTTTGCTATCCAAGATCTTAGGTTTTCAGTAAAATAGCAGGCGTCAGTGATATCTAGAGAACATTTTAATAATAAAACAGCAGTAAAAAAAAAAAAAAGCAAACCAAAAACAAACTACCATTAATTTCAATTTAGTTTTCAGTTGTTATAGCCAGACCTGGTAGCCAGATAGGTTTATAATAACTGCCCCTTAGCAATGAGGAAAGTTAAATCATGTCTTAATC
The DNA here is from genome assembly GCA_023548195.1 of Bettongia penicillata ogilbyi. Lineage (NCBI taxonomy): Eukaryota > Metazoa > Chordata > Mammalia > Diprotodontia > Potoroidae > Bettongia > Bettongia penicillata. The sequence goes on along the minus strand of JAJHZJ010000476.1, from coordinate 1,625,613 downwards.
TTTAACTTAAGATTTATTGAAACATTATGCTGCTGGTTCAAGAAAAGGATCTCCTGTTGCATATTCGATGCCTGAATGGTATACTCATCACAGTAAACCACCAACAGCTGAACCGAAAGAGTAAGTATGCTTGATTCATCTTAAATTTTTGCTTACCCAGATGAGGAGGGAAAAGTTTTCTTTAACCATATTTCATTTGAAAGGCAAAATAAAAAGCCAGTGCATTCACTATGACTATTAAATTAAATGTGACTGGAACATTAGTAAGGAAGAGGTTAGTGCCGAGATGTAGCAGAGCTGATCAGCTACAGCCCTGCAGTTCAGCAGCTCCCTGGTGTTGTAACATTCTGCCACTCAGGAGCTGTGTAACCTGGAGCAATTCATTCAGTGCTTTATATTCTCTGTTTGTAGAATGACATCATTACATACCTAGCTAATATTTCTAAGTTATCTAGGTGCCTTAGTGAAAGAGGTAAGGTACAGAAATCCAAGGAATTCTCAAACTTGATAGAGGTCATTTATTTATATGTGTTATTTGCCAAGTTCTTTCAGTGTTCCTGGACATTGTGCCCATGCACCAAGTCCCTCCTGCCCAAGGTAGTCCTCGTTTTTATGTATCAGTTTTCCTTAAAATGGCACACTTTGTTTTATCTTTTGGAGGTCATCTCAGATTCAAAAACTAAGTACTGGAAAGAAGAAAGACCACACATTTGCGCAAGACTAAGAGGGGAGGAGTGGACTTCAAATGCTGGAGGGGAGGCATTCGTACAGAGAAGAGATCATTTTTGAACTTTTATTTAAAATTATTAAATCTATTTTCCCCCTGCAGAATACATGTATCTTCCATGCCAGAATATATGGTTTATGAAGAGTTTAACCCTGATCAGGCCAATGGTAACTATGAATCCAAAAGGGGGCCTTTTGATTTTGATATGAAAACAGTTTGGCAGAGGGAAGCTGAGGAGCATGAAAAGGAGAAAAAAAAGGTGACTCATCTCGAGCTGGGGTTTCGTTGTTCCTGGGCGCTTCAGAAACTGTGTTAGGAGCTTCAAATGTCGCTTAACCGTTGTTTAATATGCTGTATTAATTCAACAAACATGTTCTGCCAGCTGTGCTCCACTCTGGAGATGCAGAGCCCAAAAAGAAGACGGTCCCTCCATACCCGCAAGAATTGCACTTTCTGCTGGCATGCAGATTGTATATTTTACTAAAGTTTTAAGTATTTTGGTGACATAATCACCACATCATAATATAATCACCAGCTGAAATCATGTGCCTCTTTCATATTTCTTCCAAAGCTTGCTTTCTTAAGGCAGGTAATTTACTTTGCTCCATCCAAAATGCATCTAGTTTTACGATACTTTCAACTAACTGAAGCTTGATCTAGAGAAGACAAAGTAATATAATCTTTGTATTTATCTATTTAGCACAAAGAAATTATGAGAAAGAAAAAATTTTTCTCTTCCAACTCTTAATGTAATAGATCTTCATTACTCACACAGGTTAGTTCCTAAAGATGTAAATCCTGTTGATAACTGGAGAATAAGATATCCCTTAGATCCAGAATTTTGTCTTTCATTTGCCCACTAATTTAAAGCCCCATTAAGTTAAAGCTAAAATGTAACTGAGGCTTAACTCTCTTGAATATTTTGTAGGAAAAACTTGCTAACCCAAGTGCATTTTTAACTGGTAGAATTTATGGGGTGCATTCTGTCACTGGGACTGTATACCCCAAAGTCTTTCCAGCCTGCTGGCAAGGCTTTCAAGAGCCAAGATTCCCTTCCTCACCATGATGAGACATTAAAGTGGAGGGTAGTTTATATAGCAAATCAAACTTTTCTATTCAGCACATAAAATATGATGAATAAATGAATAAAAGATGATGAAAAATAGAATGAAAAAGAATACTCTCCCCGACTGACAAATAATGAAATTGGATTCAGGCAAGAGTGACTGACCTTTCATGGGAAATAATCATTCAAAAAAGTCAGTAACTGGAATTATAACCTAAATTTCTTAAGTCCTATGTCATGTCACAGTATGCTGAATTGGCAAAGAACTGGACCATTCCATTGTACTGAGCTTGGATATATGATGATGATTATCGATTATAATTATATAATTACTAGCAACAGCATCAAATGCATTTTTGATGTGCCTATCTTATATTTTGGTTCTAGGCATGATAAAAAGGTAAGTGATAAAAGGCATTGGCCCTTGCTCATAGAGAGGATGTTAAAATTGTAAATAGGAAACAGAATCAAAGATGTTGAAGATACAATTAATGAACATTTAATAAATATATAGGATGTAGTACATTATGTATGAGATAAGTGTCCTTAGTAGAGGAAGGAATAGTAAGGAAATTAGAGACTTAAAACTGGGAAGTCTCCATTTCTTTTCTACTTAGTGAAAAATTTATGAAGGACTGTTATTTGAAGAATTTCTCAAGTGGTTGAAGAGTAAGAATTTGATTATCTGGTAGCAGATGAATATTTGAGGCAGGAAGAAAATCATGGAAGTCTTTGTGACAAGGGTAGGTTGATTAGTAAAGTACTGAGATGTGTTTATAGGAAACAAGGTGATTAGGCAAGAGAAAGGGAATAAGTTCTGTCATAGGGTAAATCTGATATAAGACTTTTAATAGCAGTAGGAATCTTATTTATTATACTTAGGAAACTGAAAAACCTTCAAGGGGAAGGAGGTAGTTGGCATATAAAAATGATGCAATTTAAAAAAATTTGCAATAGTTTTGAGAATTGACTAAATGTAGATTGTACAAGGAGTCAACAGGCGAGAAAATAGGTGGCTATAGTAATCTAATTGATATGTCTAGAGTCTGGATTAGGGGTGGGGAACATGCAGCCTTGATGCCACATGTGGCTCTCTAGGTCCTCAAGTGTGGCCCCTTGCCTGAATCCAAACTTCACAGAACAAATTCCCGTAATAAAAGAATTTGTTCTGTAAAACTTGGACTCAGTCAGAGAACTTGCACCCGAGGACCTAGAGGGCCACATGTGGCCTTGAGGCCCCAGGTTCCTCACCCTTGGTCTGGAGTATGTCAATGTAAGGGTAAGGAGGGAAATTTGGAGAAAATATTTTAGTATATTTTTTGAAATTTTGTTGATATTTTGTTTTCATATCATCTACATTTTCTATAGAACCTTTCTTCTACAATCACCCAGAAGGCCATTTCTTATAATTTGGGGGAAGGGGGAAGAGATGTAAAAAGGAAAGGAAAAAAATTCAGCAAAATCTAATTCATCAAAAAAAAAAAATCTAATTTTACATAAATGTTTCACACCTGTGGTCTCTCCTACAAAGAACCATAGGGAGATGTGTGTTCATGTCTTCTTTGGAACACTGAGTGTTCAGTATAACTTCAGAGAATCATATTTCAGTTGTTTTCTTGTTTTTTCCATTTACATTGATGTAGTTTTGTGATTTGTTTTCCTCTTTCTGCTTATTTGGAAACAATTTTTGCTTCTATCTATTCATCATTTCTTAAAACACAATCACACTCCATTGCATTCATGTACCATAATTTGCTTAGCCATGCTCCAAATGGTGAGCATCTTCTTTGTTTCCAACTTTTGCTGTCACAAAAAATGTGGCTATAAATATTTTTGCATATATGAGGTATTTCTTTTAGTCATTGATCTCCTTGCCTATGACCTATATGCTTAGCCATGGAATCCCTGGATCAGAGAGTGTGGATGTTTTATTAATTCTATTTTCATAGTTCTAAATTGCTTTTCAGGATGGTTGGACCAGTTCTTTTCTGTAGCAACAATACATAGGCAGCTAGGTGGCACAGTGGATAGAGCATTGACCCTGGAGTCACACTGACCTGAGTTCAAATTCTTCCTCAAACACTCACTAGCTTTGTGACCCCAGGCAAGTCACTTAACTCTGATTGCCTCCACAAAAAAAAAGCAAAAAAACCCAAATCAAAAACAAAGAATCCCCAATGTTAGGGTATTTATTTTCTTAAAATATTTATTTTTAGATTTCAGCATTCACTTTTATAAGATTTTAAGGTATAAATTTTCCCTCCACTCTCTCCCCTCCCCTTTCCCAAGACAGCATGTAATCTGATATGTGTGTGTCTGTCCTTCATTGCTGAAGAAGACCATGCCATCAGAGAAATAATGACACGACCTGCACTTGACTTTGTTTTGAGTGAGGGAGGGCTGTGTAGGTCCCCAGCCTCACTTCTCCTCCAGAGCCATCTGAATCCAGTGACCAGATATTCCTTAGGATGACTGGAGATGACCCAGGATGAGGCAATTGGGGTTAAGTGACTTGCCCAAGGTCACATAGCTAGTGAGTGTCAAGTATCTGAGGTGAGATTTGAACTCAGGTCCTCCTGACTCCTGCACTGATGCTCTATCCACTGCACCACCTAGTGGTGATGTGTGATCATATTAAACATTTATACATTAGTCATGTTGTGAAAGAAGAATCAGAACAAAAGAAAAAACTACAAGAAAGGAAAAAAAGAAAATAATATGCTTCAATCTGCATTCAGACTCCATAGTGCTTTCTCTGGCTGTGGGTAGCATTTTCCATCATGAGTCTTTTGGAATTGTCTTGGATTATTGCGTTGCATTCATTGCCCAGAAAAGCAAAGCCTAGCTCAGTCTGTCATCACATAATGTTGCTGTAACTATGTAGAATGTTCCCTGGTTCTGCTCACTTCACTGAGGATCGGTTCTTGCGAGTCTTTCCAAGTTTTCCCAAAATCTGCCTCCTCACAGGCATTCTTGCAGAACAGTGGTATTCCATTATATTCATATACCACATATACCAGCCATTCACTGTTGATGAGCATCCCCTAGATTTTCAAATCTTTGCTACCACAAAAAAGAGCTGCTATGTATATTTTTGTACATGTTGGTCCTTTTTCTTTTTTATGATCTCTTTGGTTACACACCTAGAAGTGATATTGCTGGATCAGTGGGTAAACAGTTTTATAGTCCTTTGGGCATAGTTCCAGATTGCTGTCCAGAGTGGTTGGATCAGTTTGCAACTCTGCCAGCAGTGTTTTAGCATTCAGATTTTCCCACATCTTCTCCAACATTTATCATTTCCCTGTTTTGTCACATTAGCCAATCTGATATGTATGGCGTGGTACCTCAGAGTTACTTTAATTTGCATTTCTCTAATCAGTAGTAACTTAGAACATGTTTTCAAATAACTATTGATAACTTTAATTTCTTCATCCATAAAACTACCTCTTCATATCCTTTGACCATTTATCGATTGGGGAATGATTTATATTCTTATAGATTTGACTCAGTTCTCTATCTATTTTAGAAGTGAGACCTTTATCAGAGACACTGGCTGTAAAAATTGTTTCTGCCTTTCTGCTTCCCTTCTAATCTTGGTAGCATTAACTTTTTTTAATGCAAAAACTTTTTAATTTAGTGTAATCAAGGTTATCCATTTTGCATTTCATAATGTCCTCTATTTCTTGTTTGCTCATAAGTTCTTCCCTTCTCCATAGGCCTGATAGGAAAACTGTTCTTTGCTCTCCTAATTTGCTTATAGCTTCACCCTTTATGTCTAAATTGTGTACTCATTTTGACCTTAACTTGGTATATGGTGTAAGATGTTGGTCTATGCCTAGTTTTTCTACTTTTTCCACAGCTGTTCCAACACTGCCTATTAAGTTGGGGAAATATTAATGAGAATAATGTGATTTGACAGTTTGACTAAATCCATGGAGCAATTCCTAATGATACAATGGCATTGCCTGTTATAATGGAGAGGCTAAATATAGGATAGGGACATAGAGGGACAATGAACAGTATGTAGAAAAAAAGAAAATATAGATAGTTCCTGACTACTACCTACTTACCTTTAAGAACAGCTATGCTGGGCCTATGGCATACTCATAAATTCCCCTTTTTTCCAACCTGGAATTCCCCTTTCCTTTTTCCTCTCTGACAAAGTCATCCTGCTGTATAACTGAGGGTAGTCTGTAGTTGAAGGACTAGTGGTAGCACATTTTACTCCTCTAGATATTGAATCACAGCAGCTAGGGAGAAGAAGACTCTTAAGGCAAAAAAAGCAGGACCAGGCTTTTGGATGAGATGTTACCTGGCCTGGGGAGATCAGTGACTGAAGCTGGAATAGCCAGCAAAATCAGTAGACAGAAAAGGGAGCTGTCAATGAAGGCTTACTTATTTTCTTCTTTCATTCATTTTCACCTTTCATAAAAAAAGCAACATTTTGGGAAAACGTGTCAAATTTCAACATGGTACACATATTTGGGGTACAGTAACATTGCACAAATATAGTTATAATAAAGATACTGTAATACAATTTTTAGGTGGACTGATGAAGGCATTATTTTATTTTGTACAACAAAATTATATCTACACCATTTAAAAAGTTTTAATATGCAACATCCAGGATGAATAAAAACACATTTGTTGGGTGCTTACTATGAACAAAGCACTATGTATGCTAAGGTCTAGAGATAGGCATTGAATATGATAACCTTATTTACACAAAACTGGTTGCTCTGCTTGTATTCTTATATAAATGCACTCCATGTTTAGCATTCAAAATGCTTGTTGTTCATTTATAAGGGCAACTCACTCAGAAAGTATCCTGAGTTATTCTGATTAAATATAGATTGGTTGTGACATATAATATTGATGTTACCCATCATTACTTGAATGAATAGCAAGTCTTATCCACTGCCAACAAAGTCAGTTAGCTGGTCAACTACTTATTGGTGTATTTTACAACTCAATACATTATCTCCTTTTTTTCTCTCATGGAAAAGTTCTAATAACTTTTTTTTGGTCCTTTTCTTTTCCTTCTGATTTTTTTATGCCTTTGACTATCCTGGTTTACCCATAGACGTTACCTGGCCCAGAAATAGCACTTAGAGCTACAGAACTTTCTTATTCCTAATATAGATAGACATAATCACCTTTGGCAAACTAGGCTTTTTGTTTCATTTTATCAATCAGAGCACTAGAGAGACAAATTATACGTTGCCTTTCATAGCCATTCCTAAATTCTTGATTTGAAATGGACTGAGGTGTGTTTTGTCCTTCTGCAGGTTAAAATGAGCTAAAAGTATAGTATCTTGATATCTTCTGATTCAGAATTTTTCCTTTTGGAGGTGTACCTTGGGATTTTCCTTGAAAAGATTTTATTGTCAAAGAATATTCTTCCTGAATTAGTATGTATGTTACTGTGACTACCAGTAGTGTTATAGGTATTGTAAAAAAGACAGATTTCAATCTTTTTACTATTATGTGATTTTTTTCTCAATTAATATGTGGTTTCTGAATGTCTTTACTAAATTAGTGTTATATGTGTTTTTCTTAACACAGGTGAAACTGCCAGCAATTAACTCAAAATATGCAAGCAGAGCAGGGTCTACTGCTGGTTTTAAAGACAACAGTGCGAGGAATAGGCTTTCATTTCCTCCTATGTAAGTCATTAGAGCAGTGTTAATTTTCTTTGAATAAACTTTTGAGTCTTGATTCTATCTTTGGCCATTTGTATATAATGAAATAGAGCCATTATCATTAATTGCTCCCAACAACGCCATTCTTACCATGTCTTGTGATATTGGGAGTTTTTGCTTTCTTGATTTTTATGTGCCATCATTTCAAAGGAAATGCTTGCTGTTCTCCTCACACAGTGCCTGGCATAGAGTTATTAGCGCTTAAGTGCTTGCTGATTGATTGTCATTCCTTTCTGTACTACTTCTTTCAAAACCTGGCTGAAAATGCATTTTTAGGAATTTTTTGCCTTTACTTCAAACACACTGTCCGCTTATATGATGAATCTCATCCTCATTCATGTACTTTGTTTGCAGTGTTTGGACTTGTAGTATTCTACCTAGGTGCTCCAGAATGTGACTACACAATAAGCTATTTAAAATCTATCGTATATACAATTTATCTTGTACTTTTCTAGACACCTAATTGTTATCCAGTGACAGACTGATCCAGTTCTCACCAGACCTGATTCAGATTGCTTCTAGTTGCTATTTGGAATCTGTATAATATCTCTTTTCCTCCTGTTCACTTTCTTTTATGGTAGCATTTTGTGTAATTTTATTTTTAAATAATTGTGGAACTACTAAACATAAATAAAATAACTTATTAGGGAAAGAAAACATGATTCCTATAAAGAAGTAGTATATTACCAGTCTGTTTGAGTTCTTCGAGGGGTATAATAAGATGAAATTTAATAGGGATAAATGTGAAGTTGTATACTTGTGTCCTAGAAATCAGCTACTTAAGTATCAGGTAATGGGAGACATGGATGTAAAGAAAAGAGTGTGGAAGTAGTATTAATGTACCACCAGGTCAGTATGAATCAAGTTAGGACTGAATAGTGATCTCAAGTTGTAGTAATAGAAGGACAGTGTCCAGAACGCGGAAGGTAATAGTTGTGGTCTACCACATCTCAATATTTTGTGGAATCTTGGGCACTACAGTTAGCCAGGACACAGACAAACTGAAATGTATTCCAAAGAAAGCAGCCAGGATGATGAAGGGACCTCTGTGCCTACAAGGATTTCTAGAAGGAACTAGTTATGTTTAGTCTGGAGAAGAAATAATTGGAGGGCTTAGGTGATATCTGTCTTCATGTTTTTAAAGACTACCTTCATTCTGTTCTGCTGCATGTCATAATCTGGCTAATTGGCAGTCTTCATCCACTCTGTCCCTGTGTGGACAGAGTAGTCAAACTCGTCTTAGGTAGGAAGCTCTGCAGTGTTCCCAGGCTTGGTATAATCAGTACAACTCCTACAAATAGGGACATATGATTATATTATAGGAAATTCCTCTTCCATTTGAACCCTACATTGGACATCTGCAATAGTGTCAGATAATTTTGACAAGCATATTTCACCATATTTAGTTTTTAATTTAATATTAGTAATCAGAAGGTCATAAAAGTTATAGTATTGGATTTTTTTCAAGGAATCTCTTGATTTGACTTCATGTACTAGAGATACCTTGTTGGAGGAAAGCTTAAAGTTGGAATCAAATTCTCAACTGATAAACTCAGTGGGATCTTGTGTTCTATATAGCTTGTAGTTAGTTATAACAAGAAAGGTGCAGCCTTCCCTAGATTATATCTTGCAACGGCCCATCATTTCTCATACTTACATCAAGGATGATGTCCTCGTTGCATGTGCTTACTGCTGTTCTCATGAAGATTTTGGGTAATAGGAAATCAATTGCATTCTATTCTGATTATTATTTTTCATATGATTTTAAACATTTAATAATATTAATATTTTTAATATTGTTGACTTTGGATGCATGATAAAAATCACCTCTTCCAAATCCTTTATTTGCCTTTCCAAGTAGAAGCCTGTGAACCATCCTTTTATTTATCTATAACTCTAGAAATGTTTTGTGATCTGACCACCAGAGGGAACATGCATTTAAGTGAAATCATAGAGTGACTTGAGTTAGCAAATGGGCTATGTTAGGAAGTTTTGAGTACATGGATATGAATAATTTATGTAGTATATGTGTATAGCCACATACAGTAATATACATACATGTAATAAACACATGTGTATACATAATATTCATGTATGTGTATACATACATGTATGTATGCACACACATATAAATATATACCCAGAAAAATACACAAGTTGATATCTTGGGGACTGTTTTGCTTCTCCCTCAGTACTCATTGGTTGGCTTTGTCATTAGAGGAAGAGTATAGGACTAGAAGTTTAATGTGACCTACGGTGGCATTTTATTTGTTTATGTTATTCTTGTACTTCACCTTACTTTTTAAAATTAATGTATTTTGTATTTGCCAGGAAGCAGTAGGGCATAGAGGGCCAGACTTGTAGTCTATAGGATTTTCATTCAAGTCTCATCTGTGACAGAGTCTGGCCCTGTGATCGTAGGCAAGTCACTTCACCTCAGGGCCTCAGTCAGTTTGCTAAGACTATATTCGTTTTGAAAAAGTTACTGATATTTATTAAGTGAAGGGAATTTCTACCCACTGATGAAATAAGAAATTTTGAATGGAAATAATCCAAAACATTTACTTGAAAATATCAGCCTGCTTAATTTGGGAAGGAATACATTTCCTTGGTGGCTGTATATCATAGGGCTATCATATATCATCACCCAAGCCATCTTGAAACTCTTTGTGGTAATGGAGGTATAGGAGCTCAAGAAACAAGTGATTGAAAATGTTTTAACCCATAACTACATCTTCTTTCTTTATAAAACTTTTACCAGAGAAGCTAATAAGTAACTGGATTCACCACATTTTATTCTGAGATCATGGAGAAAAACTGATTCACTTGCTGTTCTACCTGGAACCTGAGCAGGCACCATTGTTTCTTTTTGATGAGATAGAATCTCTTCCATTACTCAGCCTTCAGGGCCTTTATTCAAATAGTACTGAGGTCCAATTATGTGTCTAGCTTTGTGCTTGGCAATGTGGAGTATAGAGATTCCCTACCCTCTAGGAATACCAAATTGTGCTGAAGAGACTAATATATAAGATGTACCAATTTAGGATAAGAAGAGGGTGGATGGCTTACCTAGGAAAAATTGCAAAGCTCCTTTTAATGACCCCAAACTACTTCCTGAAACAAAGGCTAGCATTTTTCTGGTATCATAGTGAAAACAAAACCACCTGCCTGCAACAGAATATATATTGTGCAGAGTTCTGTTTCTCTCTAATATATTTTCACATGGCCAAGAGAAGCACAGAGGCCCCCAAACAGTCTCTTTTGCTTGCTTAACACTTTGCTAATTTCTTACATTTGATTTTGTGACAATTAATAGTTTATGGCACATCATCTAGAGGTGTTAGCCCTGAGTAAGCTCTTACATTTATGGAAGGGTGTTTCCTTGGCTAAGCCTTTGCCCATCCCAACACTCCATCCTTTGAGGAAGAGATTCTGTGACCAAGTCAGTTGCTAGACTTGCTGATACAGCAGTTTTCACCAGCACCGGGCCCAGCCGTACTGGGAAGAACCAGTACATTGGCAAATGGTGCAGGAGGTTAGCTAGGTGGAGGGTGAAGCTCCTGTACATAGACCACATGTAGTCAGATCAAATCTAATGTTGTTGTTGGGAGGAGTAGAATCAATAGACATACAAGCTAGTGTAGTTTTTCAGTGTCTTCATAATTAGTCTCTAAATCAGTGCCATTTTATGTTGAAAGAGGAAATATTTATATTAATATTTACTTTGTAATTTGACATTTATACTTAGACTTGCCTTTTTCTTCCTTTTTTTGAGGCCGGGTCACAAATCCAGTGAACCAACAAACTTCACCAAACTAATTAGCAATGGTTATAAGGATGAGTGGTTACAACATCGTGGAGACACAGGAAAGAAATCTCCACCAACATCTAAGATTTTGGAAGAATCTGAGTCATCTGTGACTTCTCCATTGCATCAAGATTCAGAGGTTCCGGAAAGTGCTGAGAAGCCTGAAGGTAGAGTATTTTATGTTGTGTGATATCTCTGAAGTCTTTGGTTAATATTGCATTTGGCTTTCTGAAACTTTCATATTTTGTTATGGAAGGCAATTTGAACATCAGTTTTTTTAAAATGCCACTAAGCTTCTGAGGTTATAGGTCATATTTAGTACCAAACATGCATATTCTTTTTAAATTGGAAAGCATGATATGGATTGCTAAAAGCATAAGTAAGTGGCTTTATATTTTCTTTTGTTTGATTTAGAAAAATGTATCTATCCAAAACTATTAAGATTATCCTTTACTGGGACTTCACTGCAAAATTAAATATGGTGCAGATTATGCAGGTGGTATCCCAAGCACTTCAAAATATTATCTCACTTGATCAAATTAAATTGACTGGTGATGTACAACTATAGGGCTTTATTTGCTTTATTTAACCAACAAGGCTATTTTGCTTAATTGCAGATGCCCAAGGGATATAGCTAGAATCTGGAGGGGGTAAGCCACACAGGAGACCGTGAGAGTCACCAGGGGAACAGAGTCTGCTAGAATTGGGAAGTTTTCTTGGGAGCCAGGGTAGGAAGGGGGATGGTGGTCTGACAGGAAGCTGCCTTCTCACATCACTCCTCCTGTCCCGTCACTGCCTCATACATCAGGGCAGCTCCTGGATGTTGAGATGTTTTATAGAAAGGGGTACACATGTCTGTTTGGCCCTTCCACCTTTGGAGGCAGCTGGTAGCATAGTGCACTGAGCATTGAACCTGGAGTCAGGAAGACCCAAATTTAAATCTGGCCTCAGACCCTTGCTAAGTCATTTCACCTTGGTTTGCCTCAGTTTTCCTCACCTGTCAAATGGGGACAATAATAGCATCTCTCTCACAGGAATTTTATAAGAATCATATGAGATGACATTTGTAAAAAAATACTTAGCGCAGTGTCTGGCACATAGTAGGCATATAAAAATGCATATTCCCATCTCACCCTCACCTTTCATATAATGGTTAGGGAGTCATTCCTTGCATAGGAAATGGAAGAAATAAGTGTTTGTAAGGATCCCAATAGATTCTAGAAAAGGAAGAAAAGCCTGAAAAAGAGGAGGTGTTTAGAAAGAATCAATCGCAAGAAAGATCAGCCTTGAAAACCAGGTTTTCTGGCTAACACCAGCTGCATATTTGTTTTCAGGAGGAAGAAAAAGAACAGTGAATTTTAGTTCCTTATCAATCCCAACCAAATTGTACAAACCAAAATTTTGGTTAACTCTTAGGAAGACTTAGTAACTTATTCCTTTGGAGAGAATTCACTGTCCTGTAGCCTTTGAAATTATTGCTACTCTATGTCTATCATATTAATGAAGTATCAGAATGAATATAGGCTTATCCAGCAATCCTTCTGAAGCTAAAAGATAGGTTTATTCTTTTGAAAGCAATCATTGGTTTGTTAGAATTCTGCTTGTAATTTGGAAGTCTGTATATTTCTATAAGTGTAAACTAAGAGCACGGGGCTATTCCTTTCTGTAGCATTAATTCACTCTGTGACCTCATTCATATTTTCTTTGGCTTGTAGAGAAACATGAGGCATTTTGGTGGAGCTGTTTGAGATGTTTTGATGCCAAATATAGTCTATGCTTGCAGGGCTAATTATCTAGCTACTTACTACAGTAAAAGCTACAAGACTGAAGATGTTAGCAAAGAATATTAGGAATTCTGTTTTTAGTGGACCATTCTCTTCTAGAAGACAGGTCACACAACCAGTGACCAGCAGTCCTTAGTAGTAGTCGCAAAGATGATTGATGATAATTAGCATTGAATCTTAGCATCAAGACAGCCTTGCTGCTGGTTCTGGTTTTATTTTGTACTTCAATTCTAGTAACTAGGTTCTTACATGTTTCTTATGTCCTGATCCTTACTTGGTCCTGTATTTCTTGCTCTCTAGTACAGTATTCCAGTGTTTCTCCCTGTCCTTCAGTTTCCATGAGGACTTTGTTCATAGATTCTCTGTCTCCTGGCCAGGTTTCTGCTATTGCTGCCATATTTGCCTGGTTTCCCATCACTTACATTTACCTCCATCTGGTATCTGTTGTCAGAATCTGTTGTACCTCTCTGCTGGATAATCTGGCTGTTAGCTGTCTCACCACCTTCTTGAGGCTGACTATCCTTTCATTTGGACTTCACTTTGCTGTTGAATGCTAGAATTCTTTATTGATCATAGAAAGTTTCTAGTTTCCATGTCCCAGTGAGCCACCAGATTATTGTCTATTGATTTTATCCTTTATCTTTTTTTATCCTCATCATTGCTAATTGCTTTGGAAAGGTTCTTCCTCTGCCACCAGAAACACTTTCTTCCACTTCTTTCTGGATTTGGAATCATTCTAGTTGGTTGGGGTTGTCATAGGACTGGTGTTAGAAAACCAAGGTATTACTATTCTTTGAACAGGGGCTATAGTAATAAAAATAACAAATTGCATGAGTGAACTAAGCAAGAAAAATCCACAAAACAATGGACTTAATAGTATCCATGAAATATGCAAGCTTTAAGAACTCAGACTAGAAGAACTAGAGGCAGGAAAAGCTAGGTCCTATCTGATCAAATTCGGTCGGTCGGTTCTGTTTAACTCATATTGGAGGAAACAGACTTGCATTATTTATCCTATGCCTCTTTTCAAAATATATTGTTACTGCTTTTGATTTTGAACAGTGCTGAATGGTTCTTTGAACTGTGGCTGGGCAAGTGTTTCACTCCTCATCGTGAAGATTGCTTGAGCTTTGGAGCTCCCACCTTCATTAGTACCTCAGTTGTTTCTGCTCTTTGATTGGAGGGATGTAGGATGAGACAAAAAAATCCTCTCATAGCTTCCCATTATAGAGGATACAAAATCCCAGTCATTTCTTCATTTTCTCTCAGTTATTCTGCTTGGTTTTGACTCCAACATCATCATGGCCAGCCTTACCCTCTGGAGACCCCCACCCCTTCCCCATCCCTCTTTATCTTCTTTTTATGGATTGTCTTCTCTTATTTGATTGTAAGCTCCTTGAGGTCAGTGATTATCTTTCTCTTATCTTATTTCTATCCTCAGTGCTAGCAGAGTGCCTGGCATGTAGTAAGTGCTTAATAAATGTCCAACATATTATAATCATATCTTTTGATAGACAGAATTCAAAAATGTACCACAGCACATATAATTAAGGTTAGATTGGATGAATTTTGCATACTTGGCTAAGAATGCTCTAATTTTGTGCAGATTTTAGGCAGTATTCATAAACATGCAATTAAACATAATAGTAACAGAACTTATTTTATCTCATTATTTTACTTTAAGAAAGTGGACTGTGTTGTAATTGTACTTTTAATGGTTAATATATACTTAGATCTTTTCATTTTTTTCATTGCAGGTACACCATTATCTGAATCTGGAGAAACACCAACAGAACTCAAATGAAATCTGTAGCTAATATTATAAATATTTTTAAAATGCAAAATGTAATAATACTGTCAGTAACTATATTTATAAAACCTTTATTATTACCCTTTATTAAATTAGATTTTTAAGAGATTATCTATCTTGCAGTGAAATTTTATGTTCCTGCAGTATAGATCGCATATTTCTCTTACTTTGTTTCATTTTCCTGGATGGTAACATATGCTCAGCAAATTAAACTAACACCTTTTTGTTACCTCTTTTTCTGCTGAATTGGCAATTTCCCCATATCATTGATAGCAATTATTTTTTCCCCTGCATAAATACTACTCTTTGGTGGCATTTCTGCTGAAATAGACTGTTGAGATTCTAATAGCCTCTATATTATAGTGTTGAAATTAAAAAGATCTTAATAAAACAAGGGTATAAGATGATATACAAGTTCTAGTTTGTATATTCATTCCTTTTAGAAACAATTTTGTATGTCTTTTGAAAGTTCCCTATTCAGACTGTTTAATATATTTAATGCTAGGATATTATGTTATTGGCTCATGTTAAGTAAAAAAAGATTTTGTTAATTGTATCTGCTTTGAAAGTTATTAAACATTTAATAATGTTCACTTAAGTTTCAAAGTTTGTTAATATATTTAATATTTGTTAATATATTTTCAATGTAATTGAAAATATAGGGCATAAAATATTTAGTATCAGAATGTTGGTGACTCTAAGCAAAATTGTTTAATTTTAAGATAGATGGTGTAATTGACAAGTCTTTTTAGAAAAAAATCTCACAATAATCATATTGTTATCCCTCATTTTATGAATTTTGTATTATGAATTTCATTTTAAATAAGTTCGTATTTGGATGTGCTGATATAATTTGAATTTGATTCACAAATGGGTTTCTAGTTTTCCTTATTAAGAATTTTAGAAACTCTAATAGATTTTCAAACGTTATGCACTTGCTCATTTGAAATTAAATCTTCAAAATTAATTGCTTAAATGAAATGTTTATTTGAGCCATGAAATCTGACAGTTTGAATTATAATATAATGTGGGAGATATAAAAATTGAAATACTCTTCAGGAGAATGTAAATTAATTAAGTGAAAATTGTAATGAGAACATTTTTCTACTACCTGAATTTAGAGCTAATAGGGAGGGTGATAAACATGAATGACTAGAAACTTTTATATAAGAGTTAGTATGGCCTTTTATCTTTTAAAGGCTTACATTTTTCAGTATTTCAAAAAATCCCTGATTTACTGATGTAGTTACTCCCTCCATCAAGATAGATCATGGGGACAGTATGCTCTTGTGAGAGAAAACTGGATTTAGAGTCAGCCTGCTCGCACACATCCTTAACCTTCCCAGGTCTCTGCTTCCTCATTTGTAAAAGTAGTGGGTTGGACTCGATTGTCACTGGGGCCCCTTCTAAATTCTGTGATCTAAGCTGTAAATCTGTGATCCTGTCATCTTCTCTATGTCTTGCTCAGCCATATCAGGAGTTGTGATCAGTCTGGTAAGTGACAAGTCTTGGTCTCCCTCAGGTGACAAACTCAAAGATCCTTTCAGCTTCATTTAACCAGTCAAAATTTGTGTTACAGTAAACTTGGGAGGAGTCGGTATCCCAAGAAAAGGCAGAAGCATGATTTTTTAAGAATTATTATTGCTGTAGTGTTCTTATTTATTGACAGATACATCCTTCCCCCTCTCTCCTTCCCCAAAAGTCCTCCTTACCAACAAAGAACAAAAGGGAGGGAAAAACCAGTTCAGCAAAACTTATCTACATATCAGCAGAAACTGAAAATATGTCTTGTTCTTGTCCTTGTCCTCCATCTCTTCTTTAGCACCCAACTTGAACATTATAATTATGTAACATTTTGTTTATTTATTTGCATGTTATCACCCTCATTAAAATGTGAGCTCCTTGTAGGCACGGACTGTTTTGGCTTTTGTGCTGCCATCTCTTAACATAGTGCCCAGCACAAAGTAAGCACTTAATGAATTGTTGTTGACTCGATGACTGAGTTAAGCAGTCAAGTATTTATTAAGCTCCTACCATGATTCCAGGAACTTTTCTAGGCACTAGGGATACAAGTGTAAAGAATGAAACATTCCCTAGTCATCATCAGCCTGCATACCACCAGGGGAGGCAGCAAATACATATATAAATATCTAGAAGAAATATAAAGTGAAGAAATATATTTTCTATACACACACGTGTGTGTGTGTGTGTTTGCACACAAGGTCGTTTAGGAAGGAAAGCCTAATGTAGAAGATGGTGCCAGAACAGCATCTTAAAGGAACAGAAGAATTCTTTTACGTGAAGGTAAGAGATTACATTTTAGGCATGGGGGATAGCCAGTGCAAAGGCATCACGATGGAAGGTGGATGTCATGAATGAGGCATAGAGAGAAGGCTTGGTTTGGCTGGACTACAGAGTATTGGAGTGGGAATTATGTCTATTGGTACTGGAAAGGTAGTTTGGGTCCAGCTTCTAAAAGGCTTTAAAAGCTAAACAAAAGAGTTTCTGTTTGATCCTAGAGGCAATAGGAAGCCTGGAATTAATCGTGTAGGTTATTGGCATAGCCTGTTTTACTCTTAAGAAAAGTTATTCTGGCATTAATATATTTGGAGGGACTGAACTAATGCAAGATTTGATGTGGGGAGACCAGTTAGGAAGATGTTGAAATAATCTTAAGAAGTGATGACAGCCTGCACTGAGGTGGTAACTGTGTGACTGGAAAAAGGAAGTTGGATATGAGAGACAAGAGATGTCATAAAGGATAGAAATGGCAAGATGTGGTGACCAGCTTGAGGGAGAACAGTTAAGGCCAAATTAAACTTAAAAGGTAAGGGTACCTTCAAGAGTCACAGGGAAGTTTGGAAGAGGGAGAGTGTAGGGAGAATGACAGTGAATTCAGTTTTAGATGTGGTGAGTGTGATGGCTCCCAAATATCCAGTTTGAAAAGTCCAATAGAGAAGTGGTGATCTGGGAATGAAGATAACTAAATATGTGTGGGTGTGAGATGAACCTTTAAAGGAGACTGAGAAATCCCAGAGAGGAAAAAGTATTCATAAACAGAGGGTGGTTAATAGCATCAAATGCAATAGACAGGTTGAGGAATTTGGCCGAAGAGAAGACTTGGATTGCTGTTTCTCTAATCGCAGCGTTTTTAATTTTCCTGGTCCTTTTTTTTCATTCTGCATCATTCATATAAGTTCCCATACTTCTCTTTGTTCTTCATATTGTTATATTATTTCTTGTGGTACTATCATGATATTATTACACTGTAATATTCATATACTACAGTTTGTTAGGTCATCCCCCGATTGACGGGCATCTGCTTTGTTACCAGTTCTTTGCTACTACAAAAAAATGCTACTTTATATATGTTTACATATTATACATACACACACACATATGTATGTATGTATGTGTGAGACCTTTCCATTGTTTTCTACTTTGTAGGAATATACTTAGAAGATCTATAGGTCAAAGGATACGGACATTTTCGTAATTTTCTTAGACTAATTCCAAATTGCTTTTTTGGAATGGTTGAACAAATTCACTGTAAACATAAAAGTTGTGTGTTTGGGTCATTTAGTTAGAAGAAAGGAACATTATGATGTAATAATTATTCAATCCACTTCTAGTGAATGACAGAGAAGAGTAAGGAGACCCAGGAGGAAAAAAGCAAGAAGAGAAAAACCTAAGTGGTGACAAAGCAGCTAATTCAATAGAAGTGGCGACTAAGAACTTGTAAAGGAAAGAAGACAAGATGGTACTTATTCTTCCATGACCCACGGGACTGTAGTGGGAATACTATCACTATTACTTCAAGGGAAAAGGGAAGAAAACTAGGTTGTCCTATGAATTATAGTCTCCTCATCTGTATTATCTTAACATATTACTTATACAATTACTATAATGATAGGCAAAGGAATGGATTATCAGAAGGTTCTGCTGACCCTAAAAAAAAGGAAATTTTAAAACTTATGGCTTGAAAATACTGGGAAGAGAGATGTTTTGATTAAATAATGTGATTTTTTGCCTTATGCATGCTAAGATATCAAGACTGAAACTATTTTGCTCCTTCTGGTGAAAACAAAGATGTTAAAAGTGACCGTGATCTACATACAACTAAATTGAGACTGTAGTTCTCAGGGAAGCAATCATAAGTAGACCAATGCCTAAAAAAAAGGTTATGAGCAAATATACTTTACTAAGTCATACATATTTTGTGAATGATGAATGCAGAGTTTTAGAGTGAGATGTCAATTGCATTATAGACTTTTTTAACCTTATTTATAGAGTTCTATGACTATATAATATAAAATATAAAAATGTAATATAATATATATTATATGTTATAAATATATATTATATAAATACATAAAATATAAATATAAAGTACTATGGCTATATAATATAAATAAAGATATATAGGTACTATGGATATAATTATATCTCCTATTTCAATATGCATTGATCTTTCATTTTGTGAAATAAATTCTGTTAGCTCTAAAGTATATTTGTAATAGTTTTTTTTAAAACAACACTTAACTGTTTTAAAAGTGTTTATATACCTTATCCCATTTGATCCTTTACAATAATGCTTTAATGATAATTTCATCCTTGAAAAAGCTGAGGAACCAACATAGGTAAATTATTTTCTGGATATGATCTACACTTACAGGGAGGATGATGTTTTGAAAATGATAGGGGAATGAATCACTGGGGAAAGTGACCACTGAATCTTAAGTTTGTGACAGAGGAAAAGTGTAAAGCTAGGCATAATCTGACATGCAGATTTTTGGAGGACAAATTTCCAAGGGTTCAGAGGAAAGATGGATAGAATCCTACAGAATAGATTTTTGAAAGACATGTACATTAGGAATTATCTATAGCAATGAAACCCTAATAAAATAAAACACCTGCCAACAACAGTGTAAACATATACCATTTATTGGGGCTGGGGGGCAGACTGTCCTGCCAGCTATGGCAGTTTTAAGGAGGCTGATCTATCCTTCCCTGTTATGCAACTGTAGGGACACAGACCCTCCAAGAAAATATTGAGATCCCAAAGAAAGAGGGACCCATACCAGCTTGGTAGTAAATAGGTTCCATCAGTGTTACACAGGGCAGTTTACTCGTGAGACCCAGTCCTTGGCTATAGGTCACGTCAGGTCTTGTATAGAAACAAAACAAAGAAGACATATTACCAGGAATGGTGCAGGGTCAAGTGCAAGTTTCCCCATGAGATAGCTGGAGCTTCTTTTGTTGTTAACATTTACTCAAGGTAGTTTACCTTAACTGTGAGACTCAAGATCATGTTCCCAGACTTTACCACTGTACAAACATAGAGGGGAAAGCTGTTACCATGAGTCAGCCAAAATGCATACTCCAAATCCTCTGCACATCAATTTAGGCATACCAATTAGTGTCCAAGAATACAGGGTATGGCTTCTACTGCAAATGAAGAGGGGCTACCTTGAGAGAGAGATTATTCAAAATCAGTCAGAAGGAAGCTAGGAATTGTCACATCTATTCATGTCACTTGGCATCATAGGATTTTGATTATTTACAAGGTAGTAAAGCTCTCAAAGTGGTAGCATATTCACCTATTTCACATGGTGGTTGTGAAGAAAACATTTTGTAAAAACGTAAGTACTATGTAAATATGAATTACCATTATTACTACTGCCCAGATAGTCACTGGGAAAATACCTCAAGATCTTGGAGTATTTGAAGTCCTTGTCATAGGAGGCTATAAGTGCAAGCTAGAAGTCCTTCTGGTTATGGTCCACTAATACTTAGTTAAAAGAAAAAAAAAACCTTTCACAGTGTATTCTATTACAATGCCTATTATTGAAGATGTTGAAGCCGTGCCACATTCTTCAGAATTATAGTGTTCATCCAGTTAATATTGCTGGGAGATGGGCTGTGAATGTGCAATCTGGGTCCTCCGTGGATAAATTTCCACCTATCAATTGCAAAAGGGAAAGCTAGAGAAAAAACCAGCCCCTTAGGAAGGAACTGGTTATTATTACAAGCAACCAGTGTGGTAATTTTAGAACTAGTTTGACTACAGGAAGTTAATATTGCTTTTCTGAGAGTATTTCCTGTGAAGACAAGAGAAGGAAGCAGGAGAGGGACAAGTGCATCCAGTGAATATACCAATTAACTTGAAAATTATATACATTTTGCTTTAAAGAAAAATATTAGAGAATTTTAATCAGGATGAAGTAGTTCATCTTTCTCCAGAGAAGGACCATAGACTTCGAGAAGGTGATGTCTTGACTTGCAAATGAATTGGATTTAAGTGAGGCAGGGCTGTGCAAAGTTACCAGCCTCAGTCTCCTCCAGAGCCATCTGTGTCCAGTGGCAAGACACAGGATAACTGGGAATGACCCCAGATGCAGTGGGAGACTTTGACCTTTTTAAGCTAAAGGTCTTTCCCCGGTCTTAGTTTGTCTGAGGCAACACCCACTCAGTGATAAAAGCTAGGTAAGGAATGAGACAAAATTTAAAATAAAAAAAATTTTTTTTGAAAAAACAAAAGAAATGAGGCAAAAAAAAATGTCCTCTGTTATCTAGTCAGAAAAAAATCAGTCTGGGAGGGGGAGACCCATTAGGGTTTCTGACCAGAACAGAAACAATTGCTATTTAGCCCCACTCTGAGCCATCAAAGCCCAAACAACGACAAAGTGAGTCTTGGATTGGGACTTACTGTTGGTCACAATCAGTGAGAGCCAGAGTGATTTGGGTTTAAGGTGTGGTCCAATAGCTCCATTTGAATCCCAATGAGCTGTATCAAAACCTGGTTTTCCAGTGCTTCATTTCAAGAAATCATAAATGAAACTACTTAGGGGCTAAAGAGTTAATTGTCCCAGGTTTGGGGGTTTTTAATGATAGAATATATAGGGAAGAGAAAAAAAATGTAGCGGATAAACTCCCTAATATTTTGCAAGGTCTCATGGACCAAAATTTATATTCCTTTGGGCAGAGTACACACATATGATTCCCTATGTGGATGGAGAGCAGGACGGGAAGTAAGGAAAGAGCATGCAGCTTGACTCAATTAGAACTGGCCAATTAGGTACCTAGTGAGGCAGCTACTACTACTCAGATTATTGTTTGTCCTTCCAGCCAATGACCTCAAGCAGACCTCGAACTGAGACCTGGGAAAGACCTTAACTTAAGAAGGTCAGAGTCTCCCACTGTATCCAGTGCCATCTCCAGTTGTCCTGATCTCTGTCTTGTCACTGGACTCAGATGGCTCTGGAGGAGAGAGTGAGTCTGGTGACTTTGCACAGCCCTGCCACACTTAAATTCAATTCACTTGCAAGTTAAGACATCACTTTCCTGATGCCATTGGTCAAACATGAAGTATCCTCAAGTCAGTTGGATATATTCAAAGAGCTATATGAACTGTTCAGGTAAGCTGAGACTTTGTAGAAATTTCTGGTGCATTATTGCTAAGGTACTTAAGCTACTCATGTGTCAAGTCTCTATTATTAACCACCTATCACTGGAGAATGATTATAAAGGAGACAGGACCATATATTGGAAAAGAATGTTGGCTGGAGTCAAAGAGCTTTGTTTCAAATCCTGACAGTTGATATCTTTGTGGCCTTGGTTTCCTCATCTGTAAAATGAGGGTGTTGGACTAGACAATGTCTGAGGACTCTCACAGCTCTAGTTCTATGATCCTATGATTAAAAAGATTTGAAGACCACTTGTTCGGAATGTTGTAGAAGGAATTCATAAATAAAAAGGGAATTTAATAAGATGACACCCTGAGTCCCTTCTTTGTTGTTATTCAGTCATTACAGTAGTGTCAACTCTTCCTTACTCCATTTGGGATTTTCTTGGCAGAGATGCTATAATGATTTGCCATTTCTTTCTCTAGCTCATTTTATAGATGAATAAACAGAGGCAAATAAGGTTAAGTGACTTGCTCAGGGTCAGACAGTTAGTAAATATCTGAGGTCAGATTTGAACTCAAAAGTCTTCCTGACTCCAGGCTCAGTGCACTTAGTCTACTGCGCCACCTTACTCCTCGAAAAACAAGCAAAAAGTTACTAGATTTGGTTCTGGGCCTCAGTTTCCTCATCTTTAAACTAAAGGTAATTGAGTAAAGTAGATTATCTTACCTTTAGTTCTTAAATTCTGTGACAATTTTTATTTCTTAGTGTATATGATTTATATTTATTACAGAATTCATTAATAGGAAACCTGTAGATTTCCTGATTTAGAGATGAAACCAGGTGCTAAATCTTGATTTTTCAACTTATGTGATGCATGCTTGGAATTTCCTGCATAGAAGAAATTTCACTAAGTTGTATGTAAAGTAACATGCCTCAAACAAGCATTTTGCATTAGGAGAAATGACTATTTGAGTATGATGCTTCTTGAACACAACTTACTTAAATTCTCTGTGTGGCTTGTTTCTTTTCTGGCTCACATTTTGTCATATGTAAGTACTTTATCCTCAGAATCCCTGTGTAGGGTATGCTAATGTAATACCCCTCAGAGGCATATCCAGATTCAGAATACTATTTGTATTATATTTTCAGATCTACAATTTAAGCTCCTTACCAATATATTACTATTCCAAATCATGCAAGATAACTCATGAATTCTGAGTAAAATGCCTTTAATGAAACAAAATAGCAGTTATTAGAAGTGGTTCTGATGGGGTTCTTGGGTACATGTTCTTGAGCCCCAATTCTAAAATCACATTTCTCTTTAAAAATCACATTTCTCCCTGGCCTCAAAACACTATCCCAGGCAGTTTCTCCCCAGCCCAAGGATGTAGCCTGCCACAGAAATGACTGTCGCACCTATAGAACTTATTAGTCTGAACCAGCTGTGTACCGGCTGAACTGGCTGTGCCCTGGGTCATAACGACATTTACTACTCACTGACTAATCAAGTGTTTGCTAGACTTAGTCACATGTATACTCCCTTACATTTATCTTGTCTAACAAGACATTGATGACAGCAGCCTGTATTTCAGAACCAGCCCCGACTGTTAGTTGACTTAGTGATGTTTCAGGCCTAAAACCACACCTCTAGGTAACCCCCCTTAAGCTATTTTCTGATGAACTCTGGGTAAAATACCTTCACAATAGATATCAAAAGGGCATGTTCCTTTAAGAATTGACCACTCCTTAACCACTCCCTAATCCTACCCTGAATCACCTAGTTAGCATATTTGGCAAATGTTTCACTATAGAATATCCTATATAATCTTTACCTGTACCCCTCTAAGACTGCAGGTTCCCTAAGAACTCTTGCCCACTGAAAAGCATAATAAATCTTTACCTTAACTTGAACAATGCTTGAGTCCATGAATTCCTTCCAGGCAACTTGCCTCTGGTACTCAGCTCTTTGTGGCAGTCTCACCCCCACTTCTAGCCCTCATCATATTTTGGTGCCCAACATGGGGCACAGTCTGAGGTCTCAAGCATTCTTCAAATTAGGGTAAGATTCCCTTTTCCCTTAAGCTTCCCAAACCTTCTCCCTCTCCTAGTCCTAAAGCTGAGGTTCACCCCTTACGTACCTTGAAAGACTTACTGGGGTTCATATGGAGCCTTCAACAGGATCCGTCACAACCTACCTCCTCCCATACAAGGGATGCCTTGTGGGGATCTGTGTGGGTTTACTAGCTTGAGGTACGCGTTGAAGAGAGGGTATAAACTATAGGTGCTGTGTTCATACCCCTTCCCCCGCTAAACCCATCTCTAAGGCTTATGGCCGAAAGGATCAACCAACCCCACCCCCATTTACCCCTAGGCAACTTGGTTTCTAAGACTGTAAAGAACATGTTTGCTGGCCTCCTCTATGGTCTTGAGAGCCAAGCAAAAGGTCAGATTTGTGCAGAGAATTTCTGACAATCCTTTCTGAGTTTTTGGATTCTTCTTTTCAGTGTATATGTGTTCTGTCTCTATATGTTCTGTGTCTGTGTGTGAATGAGAGTGTGTTAATGCAGCTGGACTTTGGCATACAGCTATCTCTTCCTCTCCCTGTCTCCCCATCTCTGATTGCAGCAGCATCAGAGGAGCAAATGGATGGGAGAGAGAAAGAGAGGAACAGATCTTCTACCATTTAGTTTATATGACTACTAAAGGCAGTTTCAAGTCAGAAATAGAGAGAAGGCATGACAGTTTTAAAGGGGCTTTAATTGAAGCCCATGAGAAGGATAATCGCATGGGTAGAAAGTTTAAGGAAAGCATAAGAGGTTTGGAAATTGTTGGAAAGTTGTTGGTAAAATTCTCTCTCTTTTTATACCTTCTAACCCTGACCAGGTTGTGAAGGTGGGAAGAAAGACAAGACAAAAAAGTGAGGAGACTTTTCCTTTCATATCAGAGAGGCTGACTGACTAGCATTTAATCATTTCATACCTCACCTAAAAGAGAAGTTTTTGTGTAATAGGAACCAGCCAAAAGGTAGTTATTCTGGTCATATTTTAAGTGAAATGTGTCACTCCTAATTTGATGTTTAAGAGAAGTAAGAATTTATTATACTATTTGGCACAAAGGCAAATTAGGAAAATGCTTAGATTTGAAAAAGAGACACCTCAGAGACAAAGCTTTGAACTCTCCAGTAGGGAAGAGGGGACTGGGTGTCACTGAATCTTTTTCCAGAGTCTCCCTCACTTTGGCTGGCAGTTCATAGCCCTCTTTCAAAGAAGTTTTTAAGGAGTGGACACAGAAGTGAAGTTTACTTGAGTAAAAGTTAGAATCATTAAGATCTTTTAACCTGTAGTCCTGACTCTGACCACTGAGCTAGGGCTTCAGTGAATAGTTAGAACAGCTAAAAACATTTTAGCAGATTCTGTTAATTCCTCTCATCCCAGATCAGATCAGGGGAAGAGAGTGCTAAATTATAGTAGAGAATTTGAGTCATCCTCCCCCACCTGGCAAAAGGAAGGAGGGGGAGGCATAACAGCTACATTGGGGCCCCACTGACAACAGTCCCGGGTCCCTGGACTCCCTGAAGTCCACCTCTCTAGGCAAGCAAAGGAACCTCTCCTCTCAAACCTCCCCAGTCCTTTCTCCCATACCACCTGAGCCTGTAGCTTCTGCTCCAAGTTCCCTGAAGCTGAGCAACCCCTATCAGGAAGCTCTTAAGATTCCTCAAGTACCCTCCTCTGTATCCACCAAATCTTTCTCCTCAATGGCTCTGGGACATTTAATTCAAGTGCTGGACTCCACAACTTCCCAGCACTCCCTGATCCTTAGTCCCTCTTTCTCCCCCTCCCCATATCCCTTACTCCCCCACAACTAGGCTCTGCAACTGTGGGGAGAGTAGGGGATGGACTAGGGCAGTATGAGATCACAAGCCAACAACTTACCATTTGGTAAGTCTAATCTTCTATTATAATTTTTATATGTGATGGTTTGGAAAATGCAATGGATGTCATCTAAAAAGTATTGCTTGTGTTACTATTGTGCTTCTAAATTGTAGTAAAATTCTCTTATATCGTAAAAAACTGAATGGTCACTGTGAACCAGAAATAGTTAAACAAAGCAATTTTTCATCTGAATTTTGTTGAAACTAAAAGATGTTGGAAAAATTGTGTAAAATCAGTTATGTTACTTTATCAGTCTTGCTAACCTTGTCTTATGTTTTATAATTGCCATTTAGAAAACCAGGTATTTTCACCTTTGCCTCTTAAAGAGGTTACAGCAAAACAATTTGGATATCACTTATGAAAGTTATAAGATTGTTAACTAAGTTATTTGGGGTTACTGTTTTAATGCTAAACCTATTGTTTAACATGTTGCTGTGCATAGAAAGGAGGGAATTGCGTAAAAACTTTATTCTGATTGATTCTTCCCATTTAGAACAGTCCTTCTGTATGGTGGCAGGCAGGGGTAGTAGCACAGCCCCCTCCCTGGGGTCCATGATGATTCCAAGGACCATAGAAACCATCCATGTGGGCAAGGTCATCAGCCACAGGAAAAGAACTTGTTTGGGTTATGTAGTTCCTAAACAATGAATATGACTTGCTCAGTAGTTGTAATAGATAGAAAGGATTTTTAACAATTGGTTTTTATATCAGGACAAGTTTTAAATTTTAGAAGGAAAGATTTTAAATGGAATTCCTTATGTGTGTGAGTCCTGGTAAATCTATTGCTTATTGCATTTCCATGAGAGTGGAAAGAACTGTATCTGACTCTAAGCTGTGATTAGTGAAACTTGCTGTTTTAAGGTGAAAGGTATTTTGGACCATAATTATTTTTGTTTTGAGTTTGAATTTGGTTATAGTGTCTGCATTAAATCTGAGAGAAATGCCACTATTGGCATTTTGATTGGCATTGGGATTGTGATCCTATACTGTTAATGGGTTGAAGTTTGTATCTGGAAAGGAAAGGCTGAGGAGACAATTCCAGCCTCAATCTAGGATGGGATACCCTTGGCACAATTTCCCCATTGTGTTCCTTTAAAAAAGAATGTTTCTCACCTGACTATTCCTGAGTCTGGCTATGAAACAGATACTGCATGTTTGGAGAATTTCACTTTTATCTGAATTCTAACAGAGTCAAGGATATTTTATCCTGTCACATTTGGTATGCCACATGTCCCTGCTTTTTTCATTCCATAGCAAGTTTCTATGATCAATAGCAAGTAGTCAGTAAATGTATGAGCCCTTTTGTGTAATCTTACTGGGAAATAAAATATTTTTTATCTAGAATTAAAACATGTGTAGCAATTTGGTAAGTAATGTGCTTAAGACTCACTGTAAGATGTTTCCATCGTTTAAAAGAATTTTTAAAACAGTAGTATTTTATGTGATCAGTCTCTTGCTGTTATCAGTGTGAGATTCCATTACAATACCTTTTAACTAAAGCATTTTGTAATATCTAGGAATG
This sequence comes from Bettongia penicillata ogilbyi, assembly GCA_023548195.1. NCBI lineage: Eukaryota > Metazoa > Chordata > Mammalia > Diprotodontia > Potoroidae > Bettongia > Bettongia penicillata. The sequence goes on along the minus strand of JAJHZJ010000476.1, from coordinate 1,597,853 downwards.
CTGCAATAACTAAGAATTTAGTTTGTTATAATACTTTGGGAATTCACGTTATTTAAGGAAATTTTATAACAACTTAGTTCTAATGAATTTCAGTTTTAAAGTTTTATTTTTGCTTTAAGGTGAAAAGTGAGTTATTTTAAAAGTTTTTCAACTAATTTTCTTTGTAAAAGTTTAGTGACTCTCTTAATATCAAGATAAATTTTAAACTACTTTTAAAGAAAAGGAAATATTTTTAGAATTTTTTTTTAAATTTCTCTTGTAAAACCTACTAAATTTTCATTTTCAAGTTAAATATATTGTTAAATTAATGTCATGATCTATAAAGCAGAAGAGATCTTTCTTGTTGTTTTGATCTGAATTTGCAGTCATTCTGAAGAGGCTGAGGGGTGCTCAAGGACCCCAAGATATCGACAGTCCTGATCGTGCTTGAATGAATTTGACTTAAGCCTTCTTAAAGCCAAAGAAAACAAAATTTATTAAAGATTTGCCAAATTGGGTTGCCTCTTAAGGAGCCTAAGCATTTGTAAATGCTTGTGAATTTCACAAGCAGGCCAGATAAAATCTCAGCTAGACAGAGTCTGAGCTAGATTGAATCTGAGCGCCTTCATGGAGACAAGATGGAACTTAAATACAGAAAAGACTGTAGGAGGGATCTGGGGGTTGGTCTGGTAGTCCAGGGTGATGGGAGAAAGGATTTAGGAAGGTTCTTGAGGAGAAATCCGAGGGAATCCAAGGAGGGTCAAAGGCTGGAAACAGCTGGAGGCTATCAGGAGATATCAGACAATGGAGGATTTGGGTGGGAAGCAGGTGGGGCAATCTAGAGATCTTGGTAGGGGCAGTATGGGAAAGGATACAGATCTTGATGGGAGTGGTTGGCAGCCTGGGGAATGGTGTTTTGATGGGATCAAGGGTGGGGAGTGCAACGGAGACCTGAGTAGAATGATAATGAAAAGCCCAAGGGCTTCTTGAGACTTCTAGAACAAATGGGAAGATTAGTTTTGAGTAAGAAAGTCCAGATTAAGTGGGAAGATTCAAGGGGAGCTCTAGGAGGCTCCCAGAGTCTGAACCCCATCAATTCCATTGCCTAAGTATGAATTAAAATTAGTGTTTGAACTTATCATATGTAAAAAAAAAATTTAATTTCCAAAGTTTCTCTACTCATTGACCAATCATGTGTATCCTAGACTTAGACATATTTATACTCCTTTACATTTATCTTATCTAACAAGACATTGATGAGAGCAACCTGGTATTTCTGAGCCAGCACTGACCATCAGTTTACTAAGTAACATTTCAGGCCTAAAAGCACACTTCCAGGTAGCTGCCCCCCTACTTTGGGTTATTTCCTGATGAACTCTGTGTAAAATACCTTCATAGTAGATACCAAAAGTTTATGTTCCTTTAAGAACTGACCACTCCTTAACCACTCCCTAATCCCACCCCAAAATACCTAGTTAGCTTATATGGCACATGTTTCCTATAGAATATCCTCTAAAAACTTTGTCTGTGCCCCTCTATGGTTGCAGGCTTCCTAAGAACTCTTGCCCACCGAAAAGTGTAATAAATCTTTACCTTAATTCCTTCCAGGCTACTTGCCCCTGGTACTCAGGTCTTTTTGGGGGTCAACAGATTAAAATCAGACAGGAACTACATTTTAATCAAGTTTCATCACATTTGGGAATATTATGGGCTGCTAAACCCACAGGTATTATGTTTGACACCTCTGTTCTAGAGGACCTTACGTTATTTAAACGATCTGAAGATTTTTTATTGGGCAGCTAGGTAGAGATCTTCCTGAGTTCAGATCCAGCCTCAGACATTTAATTAACTATGTGACCCTGGGCAAGTCACTTAACTCTCAGTTTCCCCATCTGTAAAATAAGCTGGAGAAGGAAATGACAACCCACTCTAGTATCTTTGCCAAGAAAACCCCCAAAGGGATCATGAAGAGTCATACATGACTAAACAATTGAACAACAAAATTGGATTGTCCTCCTGCTATGGGCAGCACCAAAGGAAAAAAAAGAAAGCAATACATTATACCCTCTTTCCATCAAAGGAATCACATGATGGTCACATGATGGGAGAAAATAGGGAAAGAAATGTCAAAGACAATAAAATCCAGACATCCTGGTTTTTCTCTCCACATCTTCAGAAGGATTAAGCCTTAGCAGTGTGGTCCAAGGGTAGCTGGTATCTTTGCAGTTCACCGCAGGTCTCTTAATGCAAGGTGGTGAGAATGGACTAGAAACACCAGATCCACAGCACATATGTACACTTTCAGTATAGTCACAGATTTCTTCCCTGGATTTGAGGTGCTGAAGATGAGGAGCAATTCTAGAAACATCAAGGAGGCCAAAATGATATTTCTGGCATAGTCAACAATTCTCCATCACAAATCAGGGTCATCTGAGGTAATGTTGGAGAGAGAGATGGAAGAGCTGGTTCAAATCTGAAAGAATTCCCCTAGACCTTCTCTGTAACCAAAGGGAACTTTATTGATGCAAAAGCAGTGGGCCTGAGATTTAGCTAGGAGCTAAACAAAATCAGTGATATAGAAAAAGGACCAGACTTATATAGGATGATTTTAGGGTCTCCTCATGGGAGTTGGAGATCTAGGGTAAGTCTTGCAAGATAAAGACACAGAATAAGGATGATGACTGACACAAGACATGGGATATAAGGTAATCCTATTCCCCAGGATGGGGTGGGGACAAGGAATTTTATGTTCCAGGATAAGGGGAAATTTTGTAATAAGGGGAGCCTTTAGGATACCTTCTAGTTAGAAAATAAACCAGGGACTTCACAAAGTCAATCCTTAATATTATTTTTAACTCTTAGGGTACTGTTTGTATCCACATCATTTCCTCACCCAACTAGGTAGGAAAATTCTTTGGGGGAAAAGGGGCGAAGGTCATTGTCTTCAGTAGCTGCTTCCATAGCAACAGACCACTCCTGTATCTTCATAGGGGTGAAGAGTCTGCTTCAGGGGCATAGAATAGGTTGAAGAGGGGTGATAAGTGATAACTAAATTGTTTGAGGTGTAAACACAATAAACTTCAAGTGATATCAGTTGCATTTCCATGTCATTTCCAGTTGCATGTCAATAAAAATTATTGACAGAAGGATGGGCTATTTTACCAAGTGCAGAAAGCAACTGGCTAGCTTCTTTATCCCCCTTTCCCCTTTCCCCAGGGCTGGGTGCTATGTGCTGAAACTGGATACTTCCAGGCTATAGCTGCTCCCTCTTCCCCCTCCTTTCTTTTTCTCCCCATTTGCACATGAGGCAAAGGAGTGAAAATCTCTTTTCTTAATCTTATCTGGGATGAGAGGTTGTTGGAGTACTAATGAGATACTCTCTTGACTCAAGGGAAGGAAATGACTGGAGTTGTAAGGAGGTGCTTCAAAACTCCTTAATGATCAATGAAAAAACCTCCAGAATTTGCTAAGATTCTAATTTTTCACTTCTATGTCCACCCCTTAAAAATTTAGAGTGGGGCACTGTACCTTTCAGACTGACATTCATGAGATTTATACCCTTTCTTAGAATACCTGAAGCATGAATCAATGACTGTTTCTCTGCAAGGATCTATTTAAGGCTGAACCAAGGACACAACAAACCTAGGAGTGAAACTTGGAAAACTCACAATAAGTTTGGATATAATTGTTATCAGTATCAAATTATTGCGACAAATTAGCTTGCAAATGGAAATTTAGTAGGCCTTCACACACACACACACACACACACACACACACACACACAACACAAGATTTTGCCAAGCATTTCTTTGTAAAAAGTATCTCCCTTTCCAAAAAAGCTCACAATTCATCCCAGTGCTAAAGGGAATAATGACCAAACTTTCATTAAGTAAATTGCTTGAAACCTTAAAGATTGGGATTTATGGAAACCAAGTTGGTACAGAATGTCTTTTAAGTATCACAAGTCCTCAAAGTGCCATAAAACCAAAATTCTTAATAATCACAAATTCCTAAGTACCAAAACGTGTTAACCTTGTGAAGGAAGTTCAGGTTTTTTTTTTCCCTAAGGCAAATACATACCCAACTGAACTAGTTTTATCACAATAACAGTTTGCCAGTCCTTTAAAAATTTACTCGGTAGGAATTTGGCTACATAGAAGACTTTACACAGGATTGATAAGAATTTATGACTAAATGGTTCCAAAAATCTTTGTTTTAGTTAACATCCTCATAATCTGATAGTACAATTCTTAATCTAACAACATCTAGATTATAAGAGAAATTGCTTTTCTAATGACATAGGGACATAGGTAATACCAAATTATGCAATATAAGAAAATTCAGAAATATAACCAAATGACAAGCAAATATCATGTATTTAAAACTTGAAACTAATTACCAATCAGGTAACTATAATTTAGTTGGATAAGCAAATCAAATATGGATTCATAATCACTAGTAGTAGACCCAATACTCTTAGTAGTTTAAAAGAGAAGATTATGCACATATTCCTGTTGATGCGTATTGGACTTTTTCACAAAGCTCACCTGTCTTGTTTTCTTGCTTGTTTCCTTAAGACCTGTTAACTCACTTGACCATTCTTGGATTATAACTTGCATTTTGTGTGTTTATTTGGAAAATAATATAGTTACAAGGTCTTTAACTCTGTTACACAACAGATGAAATATGTATGAACAGTTTTCAAAATTTTCTCTTTCCTTATGTTTCCACCCCTCCTTATTTTTATTCGATGCCCCCCCAATTGCACCAGAGGCTACTTCCACACCTTGGGATACCACCCCCAGGGGCAATATTGCCCTGTTTTGGGAACCTGTGCATAGCATGAGCCACTCAATATTTCTCTGCTAAGATGACATCAGGAGAATGATACCATTGAGGAATTCTTAAAGCTAGAAGTCCTAAAATCCCCCAGAGTAAGTCCTCCTGCCTTAATCCATTTAACTAGAGGTCAATAAATCAAGAGATGTGACTGGAAGACAAAAAGTCCAATTAGATTCAGTTGATAAGGTTTTATGCTGCCTTAGGACATTACTGGTGCCCAAAGGAACCTCTCTGTGAGGTTTCTTGACCACTTTACTTCCCTGGGAAACTCAGTATGTGTTTGTTGTCCTTCATTGCCGAAGAAGACCATGCCATTAGAGAAATAATGGCATGACTTGCACTTGACTTTGTTTTGAGTGAGGGAGGGCTGTGCAGGTCACCAGCCTCACTTCTCCTCCAGAGCCATCTGAATCCAATGACCAGATATTCATCAGGATGACTTGAGATGACCCAGGATGAGGCAACTGGGGTTAAGTGACTTGCCCAAGGTCACACAGCTAGTTAAGCGTCAAGTGTCTGAGGTGAGATTTGAACTCAGGTCCTCCTGACTCCTGCACTGGTGCTCTATCCACTGCACTACCTAGCTAGCCTGGAAAACTGAGTAATTAAGGACAAGATGTCAGATGACTTTGGAAAGAATGTGATAACCTTGAGGGTCTCCAAAGTTACCAAAGATCAGGATTCTTCTGATGGGGATGTTTTCTCTGTAGTTAACCTAATCAAAATATCCTGGTTGACCAAGAAATCCTTAAGACAACAGAAACCTCTTTCAAGACAGAATCCCTAGACTTATCTCATTCTTGAATACAATACAAACTGAGGATTTGTTTCTTTTTATACAAACCTATAGCTTCTCAATGATACAGAAGTTTTCCATGGTACTAAATTAACTCTGATGCACCAGAGTATATCAAATTTGAATACTTAAGATGATTTTTAATCAGGATATCCTGCTTTCTAGACAAAAGTTGCTAATAAATAATAGCTCCAGTATATAAACTCATAGCAATCAGATCAAAAGAAAAACTAACATTCTAATGATACAAATGCATCACTTTCTAGGTGCCATTTCAAAAATCAACAATACATCTATCCAACAATATCCCAAAATTACAATGTAAGAAATTTCATAAGCATAACAATAAAACTAATCATAGATTTAAAATATGAAACATTAAACAAAACTCACTGCAGAACAAATGGCATGAATCTAGTTGAATGCAACAGCTACGTAAATCGTTCCACTCATCTACCAATTTTGGCATTCTATACTAGTGACATTTAGAGACTAGTATAGAATAGCTATTTCTTTGCTCATGTAGCATGTAGCTGTCTCAGTGTGGTTTACAGGGTAGACATTTCTAGTGTCTCTTCGCTCCCCACCCCTCAAGGAAGAAGGTAATTACTGCCAGGAAGGGAAACAGGAGGTTGGGGCCAGAGGTTGGCCACTGCTCTCCTCAGAGACAGAGGGGTACCGGATTAGAATTATATTTATCTTATCACTAGTCTAGAGGATTCTTTCTGGAAGTAACTTTAAAGTTCAAGATAAATTCCTGATTGCCATTCATTAATGGGGATAGAAAGACTCCAAATGTAATATCCAAGGCTTGACTGTCTTCCCACCAAATGCCAGTTCCACACAAAACAAATAGCAAAGAAACCCATTTATCCAAGACAATAGCAAAACAGAAATTAGTGAAAGGATACATATGAGACTATATACCAGACAATATAAATTAAAGGAGCTCTCCCACAGAGGGATATTTGTTCAAGAGTGAGGGAGAGGGAGAAAGAGAAAAGAGGGAAAGGGAGAGAAAGAGTCAGAGAGGAGAGAGATGGGGATAGAGAGAGAGTTCCCCAGATTTTACCCAAAGGGAACATCCCCACCCCCCCCAAATCTCTAGCATAGCAAGCTGGAAATGAGAACATAATAAAAGTTATACATGCCGTCTTCTTCCCAGAGTCTTTTCCCCCTCAATGACCTGGAGAGAGGTGAGCATTACACATCTCTCTTGAAGCTGGAAATCAGAAGAACCAGAAGGGACTCAAGAGGCTAGATCTCTCTGGCTTCCCATTGTCTCCAACTGCCTCTCAGTCACACAGGCTTGAAGCAGTGAGTTATCAATCTCCACCAAAGAGGGCTTTGGGGCTCAGGTACACTCTTACAGTTACACTAGAGGGAGGAGAACAAAAGTTGTCATTCAAATCACAAGTCAGTAATAATTGATAATTATCCCAATTACTTTATCAAATCCAATATGAATCCAAATTTAAATTACTCAATTTAAAAACATCCTAAATAATTCCAGCTAGTTTTTCACAAACATAAAAATCTTTGGAGTCAAGCTTAGAAATTATGAGAAATCTCAGAACTAATTTCTTGATGATATGACAAGCATTTCTTCAAGTGGAGTTTACACCTTGATTAACATGGAAATCTTCCTCTTTGGCCCTTTCCTTAATAGATCTAAAGATATTAGGTACAAGAGATAGTGAAAATAAGAGCAAATAGAAAGGAGATAAGACAGCCAGAAAGACCTGATACCAACTTTTCCACAACTACCAAAAACAAATTATACATCAAGAACTAAACTATCCTGAATCAGATTCCTGTCAACATTTTAACTCTCCCTAAGTTTCTCCTTCCCTAGTTGTCTTCCAGATGGGCTTATATGGTATAAAGAATTTTAGCAAAATATCTCAGTACCTTGCAGATCAGAGACACTTGCATCCCAGGAGGCTGATGTGGACAATTAAATCTTAGCTAGTAAGAGCTGGATTGCTAGTCTCCCCTGTTCTGCTCAGGAGTTATAGCTATTCCATTAACTATCCCGAATTGTTGGAGTGGGGGAAGGGAAGAGAGAAAAAGCAGCTAGGTGGCACAGAGGATAGAGCACTGGTCATAGAGTCAGGAGGACCTCAGTTCAAATGTGACCTCATTCATTTACTAGCTGTATGACTTAGCCCTTATTGCATCCAAAAAAGATATCTTAGGGGAATTCCTCAATTCTGAGGTCCCTAGATGCTCTCTGAGAGTAATTCCTCCTACCTTGGTGCATTTCCCTGGAGGCCAATAAATAAGGAGGCCTAGGAAGAAGATAAAAAGTTTGATTAGCATCAGCTGATTGGCAATTGCCAGATAGACAGTCATACCAAGAAATAAAGGGAGACAGAGGATATATACATGTCTGGCATTTTATATAGCCTTAGTACTACATTATAGGTGACAAAAGAAGCCTGCTAACTGAAACTGCTTAATTACTTTTCCTTACTTGAGAAGTTGAATAAAAGGGATAAGTCATCAAGTGATTTGGGAGAGAATGTGTTAACCTTGGGGTCCCAAGCGTTATCAAAGATGACATTTATTCCAATAGGGGTGTTTTCTCTGTAGTTAATCTCATCAAAATATCGTAGTTGGGTAAGAAATTTCTAAGACAGTGGAGACTTCCTTCAAGACAGAATCAGGGGGCTTATCCTATCGTTCAATAAAATGTAGACTGAAGGTTTCTATTTACACAACCCAGTAGCTCTTTTTCTTTTCTTTCTAAGTTTACTTTTTTTCTGGGGAAATAGTATCTCCCCAAAATTCATAGTCTATTTCTTTCACAATAAAAAAATCTTTGCTCCTGAAATTGAAAACTTACTGAGGTGAGCCAGGACCACTTAAGTACGTTTTCAAAGCCTTTCTTGCCAAGTCAGGGGCAGTGTGTGAATAAAGCACCTGACTTTGAAGCCAGGAAGACCTCCGTGTCAGTCTTGCTTCAGACACTTATTAGTTGTGTGACCCTGGTGTAATGGCACTTTAACATAGGGAGAGCTTTCTCATTCATTAACAGGCCCATATGACCTGCCTGGGTCACATGAGTCTGGGTTGTATGGAGCCTGTGGTGGGAGGAGTTTGATGAATATAGAACAGGAAGAGGTGGAGCTGGAGCAGAGCTGAAAAGAGTTAGGCTTGAGAGCAGTCAGAGCTAGGAAGGATGGAGGCTGCTGGCTAATCTGAGTGAAAGGGCTTGTTTGTGATTTTGTTTAAGAGGCCTGCTTGTGATTTGTCTAATGAACAAATGAGTGCTATAAATGGTGATGGGATCACAAAATATCAGACCTCTATTTGGAGAGAGAAAGGCAGAGGAGACAGAGGAAGAAATGGATGTCCCAGGGTGGGATGATTTGCTTTATTCCTTTCTGACAAGAGAATGGGCTAAAGGCACAGGGCTTTGTGAAAACTGGAAACTGAGGCTACAGAAGGGAGAAAGAACCCAGAGACTTAGAAAGATGTATGCAGGGAATACCAATAAAGCCAGAGAAAGAAACAGCAGGGGTTTGTGGAAGAGGTTGGGCCTTGCTAACAAACTATCAGATTATATGTAAAAGCAGAGACAAATTGCTGGAGGAGAAGGCACAGATGGAAAGAAAGGGAGTTGGTTAGTTTGCAGGAGAAACTTTTTATCCTTGTTCAAACTGTCCTTTAGGAGAGGAAGCTAGATAGTTTCAAGTGGTGAAAGAAAAAGCTGTTTATTGTTGGTTTGACTCATAGAAGGTGAAAAGTTAACAATAGGAAAGTGAATGCAGTTTTTGCACAGCCTGGACTTGATTGGGGCCTAAACACAGGCCAGGAGGATATATGGGAGGACAATGCAAAAAGTGAGGCTAAAGTTTGGCCAGTACTAAGCAGGAAGCAGAGGAATCGGGGTTTGGGGGGTAATTAAGCATTTTGCTCAACAGGAGGTTACAGATATTTTGAGTCAGTGCACCCAAAGGATAGGAGAAGCATTGGTACCTTGGATGGTGAGAATTAGTGAAAAAGATAAATTTCCCTGAGAGAGAAGAATAAATAGCCAGCAGATTTAAAGTCAGAATAGATTGACAAGAAAAGAATTGTTTACTGCTCAGTTGAGAGCAAGGGAAGATTTTGGAAGAATAGATGGCATTCCAATTAATGAACTGTATAAAATGTATCGAGGTAAGAGGCTTAGGCTGAGCATGGAGGTAGGTGCTGTCCCTGCAGATTGTTCTGAAACATTGTATGCAGGTTCATCGCACCTGCAGGGAAAATGGGAGGTTGGCCAAGCCTCAGCTCAGATTAAAGAAAGTATACCTCTCACCAGAATGATGACCCCAGGACTGTATATTGGAAAACAGTAAATAATAGTGAATGAGGCTATGATAGAGCCATATGGTTCATGAGCTCCAGAAGCACAGCTGAGCCAGTATCTACTCAGCTTCTGGTTATTATCTCCTTGTTTCTTTTTGACTTTTTGTCTGTTCACCTTGTTTGCCAGACTTGTTTTCTGCAGGCCTAGTACCCTCCTCCTGTAGATAGGTGCCTGATTGTTTAAGTCGGATGTGACTCTCTGTCTGATGGCTATATGTCATCTCGAGACCTGAGGTTGACCAAACTCCAGATGCCAGCTAAAGAACTGCCCAAGATTTTGGGCCCCATTCATTTGAGAGGGGAATGATGGGGTGCTTGTGCTCAAACTCCACCCTAAGATATTGTTTTTTGTACTTATTTTGTGTGATCCCTGTTGTATTGTTGTAAGGTTATGTTGACACCAGTTGACTACAGTATTGTTTTATGTTGGGGCCTAAATGCCTCAAACCCAGGTGCCCCCCCACCTGTGAGAGAACCACACCCCCTGTGGCAGGTCTCTGGTTTCCTAGGTGCCTTGGACTCAGGTGCCCCTCCACCTGTGAGAAAACCACACCCCTGTAACGACTCTCTGGTTTCCAAAAAACATCCTCTTGGTAATGACTCCAAAACATCCTCCTGGTAACGGCTCCTTGGTTTCCAAACTTCTTCTCAGTAACCTTCCAAGCCTACACCTGGACAACCTTTACGAGCCCACCCCTCCACCAATAGAATAGTGACAAAGCAGCTTCCCCCACCAATAAGATGATGGCAAGAACCCACTGTTGCTAAGGCTAAGCTTCTGCTTTTACTATATAAGTTGTACTCTAAGCTCAATAAAATTGAGACCTTGACAAAATCTGCTTGGTCTCCCTCCTTTTCTTGCCCGTTTCTCTTTCAGGCTGGGTTCCCCTCGACCCCCCCCGAATAACTGAGTCCCACGGGCCGGGACAGTTTTATATGCTTATTTTCTGTTATCCCTGTAATAGTTCTGTTGATACCAGTTGCCCCATTGAATTTGACCTATGTAATGAATAAGAAAATCTTGAGGCCGCATGGTAATTTAAAATGGGGAGATCTTTCTCATTCATTAATAGGGCTGTGTGACCTACTTGGGTCACATGAGTTTGGGTTGCATGGAGCCTGTGGTGGAAGGAGTTTGCTGAATGGATGGAACAGGAAGAGGCGAAGCTGGAGCAGAGCTGAGAGGAAGTTAGGCTTGAGAGCAGTCAGAGCTAGGAAGGATACAGGTAGCTGGCTAGTGTGAATGATTTTGTGGTTGTTTGTGATTTTGTTTTAGATTTGTGATTTTGATTTGTCTAATGGGCCTGGTTTGTGGGAAGCCTAGCAGGGGGAAGGCTTGGGGATGGTGTTGTTCTCTGCATTGTTACTGTGCATAAATTTTTGTTACTGCAATGGATTTAGCTTCCTGGTGTTTAAATAAATGTCTTTGTTTTGCCTTCCACCTGGAGATTCTGTGGTATTTCGTGGTTCAGAATTGGGCAGGGATACTCATAGCTGCCATGGGCACTGTGAATATCACATTGGCGTTACACCTGGACAAGTCACTCAACTTTTCTGGGCTTCAGTTTCTTCATGTGCAAAATTAAGGACCATCATGGCCTCTATGACACTTTGATATTTTCCTGGGATCCTTGGGGAATTCTGGATGCTACCAACTAGCTCTTACCATCACTCCCTAAACTTTCAGTTAATCCTTCAATTAATTAGACAAGCATAAGAAAAGATATACAAAAATTTACTGAAGAAAACAACTCCCTAAAAAATAGAATTGACCAAATGTAAAAGGAAGTATGAAAGCTCACTGAAGAAAATAATTCCTTTAAAATTAGAATTGAACAAGTAAAAACTAATAACACCCTGAGACATCAAGATATGATAAAACAAAATAAATTTTTTTAAACTAGAAGAAAATGTGAAATTCCTCATTAGAAAAACAATTGACTTAGAAAATAGATCCAAGAGAGATAACTACAAGAACTATTGGAGTACCTGAAAGCCATGGTAAAAAAAAAAAAAAAAGCCTGCACAACATCTTTCAAGAAATTATCAAAGAAAACTACCCAGATATATTAGAACCATAGAGTAAAATGGAAATGGAAGGAATCCACCAATCACCTAATTGGTGGAAAAAATAAAATAAATTAAATGGGTGGTTGATTTCTTTTCCTTGATCCAAGCCCTTCAATGAGTTGAGTGCTTCATGCGGTTTGTTGAAGGCATGTTTTATGGTACATGAGTCCATGCAAAAATTCCTAGTTATGACTTAAGTTATATCTATGCCTCATCTGGCCTTTTCTTATCTCTCTCTGTTATTCTCTTGCTTCTGGCTGCTATCTACAACTAAAGCCCTCAGCATCTTCACCTTGTGAGGGATTCAGTCATTTCTGGTTCTTTGTGACCTCTTTTGGGGTTTCCTTATCTAATATGAGTAGTTTGTCATTTCCTTCTTCAGCTCATTTTCAAGATAAGGAAACTGAGGCAAACAGGATTAATTAACTTGCCCAGGGCCCCCCGCAAGTAAGTGAAAAAAAGTATCTGAGGCTGGATTTGTACTAAGCAAAATGAGTTTTCCAAATTCTAGGCCAGACACTATCCATTGTACCATCTACTAACTGCATCTCTACCTACTGATCCTATTTTTTTCCTCTTTAAGATCCAGCTTAGATACCAGTTCTACTAAGAAGCCTACTCTGATAACCTCTGGCTAGAAGTGATTTTTTTCTCTCCCTAAATCTTTCTTTGTTCCTATACACTTATCATAATTTAGCTTATATTTATAGTAATTTGTATATGTGTGTTAGTTCACCACTGGAATGCAAGTTCCTTTTCTTCATTGTAACCCCCGTCCTACCCTAGTGCACTACAAATGGCATTTGCTTTAAAATAGTGTCAACAACTTTGTGCTGCTTATGGAATTAAAAAAGCAATGGTGGCTACAAACCTATGCTACTCAGTTAAAAGCTGCCAACTATGTATGTGAGAGGTGAGTTATTCAGTAATTCAATCAATTTTCATTGTACCCTCAGAGCCTGCTGGTTACTAGATTGAACGCTACTAGGGAGATTATTTATATAAGATGAAGAATAAATGACAGAATTTATAACCTAGAACAAACAAGACAGTCCTGCTAAAAAAGTAAGGGAGGTATTCCCTACGTTGACCTTCCAAAACTGAAATTCTTCCAAACATCAAATTAAATTTAACATATGCATTCATTAGTGAGGGAGAAATGTCCTAAATTGCCCTTGCTTAATCTAGGAAAACTTCCTAGAACAGGGTAGAGTTGGGTTCAGAAACAATAATAAGAATGTAATATAACGGATAACTCCTGGTATGGATAACTGCAGTTGTCAATAAAGACATCTAGCCAGGCCAGTAGGATTCACTGCTAGATTCCATAAGCAAGTCAGTGCTGACCTGGGACACAGAGGCCACTGATGGCAACATAGGGATGGAAGAAGACTTTGGAAACCCATTTCAGAACTCAAATCATTTATCATATGCTAAACACAATGTATGGGCAGCTAGTTGGGATAATGGAGAGGGTGTAGGAAGACTTCCTGAGCTCAAATCTGGCCTCAGACCCTTACTAGCTGTGTGACCCTGGGCAAATCAGTGTTTGCCTCAGTTTCCTCCTCTGTAAAATGAGCTAGAGTAGGAAATGGCTAGCCATTCCAGGATCTTTGCCAAGAGAATCTCAAATAGGGTCACAGAGTCAGACATGGCTGAACAACAAGAAAACACAATGCAGAGAAAAGCCATAATGTGAACAGTTGGGAAGATTTGGAGAAGGCTCAGACGTGACCAAAGTCACAGGGTATGAAGAAAAAAGGATGTTCATTTAGTGGCCTGGCTTGTGGTAAATCCTTCCTTTAGTGCCCTCTTAGCTTCCTTCGGAACTGTCTTTCCTCTTTGTATTTTTCCTAACGAATGCTTTTACTTTCTCACCTAACATTTGTACTAATGAACCTTCAATGACTCTGGACTTACTTTCCTTCTACTTTCTTTGTCCCCTTCATTCCCTTCCCTTATAGGTTCCCAAAGTGGGTGGACACTGGAGCGATTGGGGTGGGGGTAGTGATGAGGGCTGGAGAGATAGGGGTACAGGAACTCCAAGGCTAGAGCTCCCCATCTGGAGAAGAATTCATGGACTCAAGCATTGTTGAGGTCCAGATGGTAAAGATGTATTACGCTTTTCAGTGAGCAAGAGTTCTTAGGGAACCTGCAAACTTAGAGGCACAGGTAAAGTTTATATAGGATATTCTACAGTAAAACATGTGCCAAATATGCTAAGTAGGTGATTCAGGGTAGGATTAAGGAGTGGTTAAGGAATGGTTAATCCTTAAAGGTACATGTACTTTTGGTATCTACTGCACAGGTATTTTATCCAGAGTTCATCAGGAAATAGCCCAAGATGGGGATGAGGTGTGGTTTTAGGCCTGAAACTTCACTAAGTCAACTGGAGGTCAGGACTGACTCAGGAATACCAGGCTGCTCTCATCAATGTCTTGTTAGACAAGATAAATGTAAGGGAGTATACATATGTCTAAGTCCAGGATACATATGATTGGTTGTTATGACCCAGTACACAGCCAGTTCAGTCAGTACACTGCTGGTTTAGCTTCATAAGTTCTCTAGGTGCAGCAGGTACTGTATCAGGAAACAAGATAAAGGTTGTTGCTGGGGCAGGCTGTCCTTGGGCTAGGGAGAAACTATCCAAGACAGTGGTTTGAGGCTAGGGAGAAATGTGATTTTTAAAGAGAAATGTGATTTTAGAATTGGGGTCCAATTGCATGCACCTAAGCACCCCATCAGTAGTAGCCTTTTCTTGCCTCACATGCAATTGGGTAGCATTGAAAGAAGGGAAAATGAGAACACTTTGAAAAACCATTCATACATGTTTCATTTGTTGTGTAACAGAATTAAAGTAGTACTGATTACATTATTTTCCAAATAAACACACGTTTCAAGTTATAACCAATCAGTGGTCAAGTCCATAACAGGTCTTAACAAGCAAGAGTTGGCAGGGGAGAGTGTAGTACCTTGTTGATAAATCCAGCATGCATTGGCCAGGGATATCTATGAGTAGTTACTGTTACATGATGCAATATTGTGTCATCAAAATTTCAATGCAGGAAAAACCCCACAAATTTACCATACATTATTAAATGAAGATGTGTCATTTTAAAATATTTTATATATTTTTGAAATGATACAAACTTTAAAAATAAACCATTATAAGGTTAAAAAAAGTAGATTTCCAGTTAAGCACTGAGTAATTTTTTTTTGAAAAGGGGGTAGTAGACCAAATAAGTTTGGGAACCTCTGCCCTAGGTGGACAAATCATTTTTTTCAAAAAACCTCTCAGCTTTGTTTTCTTCTATTTTAATATTGAAATAGCAGTTGTGACTCCATTTTGCCTTTATCCACCTTTCTGTGAAGTTCAGTCTCAAGGTCACTAAGTTTGGAGAAGTCTTAAGATTACTCCTCCTGCCCTCTCACTCTACTCCCAGAGTCTCCTGACCTAAAGAATCACAAAACTATCTCTTTTCCTCCTCTCCCTTATTGTCTTTTTGTTGTCTCCCAATCCCCTCCAAGCAACCCTCACCACCCTCACTTCATTTTCTCTAGATCCCCTCCTTCAATAAAAAACTAAGTATCTTAACCCTAAGTGAGTTCCTGAATAGACCTTGGCTAAGGGGCCAAGGTCTCCAATTACATCTTGGGTCATCTCCAGTCATCCTGATGAATGTCTGGTCACTGGATTCAGATGGCTCCAGAGGAGAAGTGAGGCTGGTGACCTGCCCATCCCTCCCTCACTCAAAACAAAGTCAAGTGCAAGTCATGCCATCATTTCTGTGATGGCATGGTCTTCTTTGGCAACTAAGGACGAACACATGTGCCTTAACCCTTTCATCCTGTGTGTCATTCTCTACAAACTATATTAACTGGGTAAAAACCAAAATTCCGGATTTTAGCTATGGAGAGCCCTGAACTTGGTTTATTTTGCAACTACATACACTGCTGAATAAATAACTCCCTTGTCTGGATGATACTCAGTTTTATTAAAAACTGTAACACTATAAAATAGGGCTAGGAATATTTGAATTACCTTTTCTTGCAGGAAAGAAAAGTGTTTTGTAGACTGTAAAACACTATAAAAATGCCAAGAATTTATCCAGGTAATATTAATATTTTTCCATTTCTGGTGCACTGAATGAGCAAAATAGCATAGTAAATGGGAGAAAAAGGCTGAATTTGGAGTCAAAGGATCTGAGTTCAAACCTGTGCTCTTCCACTTTGCTAAAGTCTAATTCCTTAACAGTAAACACTGCTCTAAATGACCTCTAAGGTCTCATTCAGGTCTAAACCTATAAATTCTTATTGCTTTTGACTTTCATATATAATTTATGCCTTTGCTTCTTTCTGAACCCTAATCATATAATATTTTAAAAACCTGTCCTTGATTTCTTTAAGTCAGTCATTATCAAAATGTGCCCAATTCTTGTGGCACATGGGTTGAAGTCAAGGAATTATTAATTTTGGTCCTGAATATGGCTGTTTTAAAGGAAAAGATAAGGGTATAAACTGAAAAATAATAGTACTTAATTTAAAGGTTGTGCACATTCAAGGGAGAAGGGGAAAATAGCAAATGGGATGATATTTAGACCAACATGGAATGTGATGACATATCTGTAATTTTGTTGCAGATCTTTGTTACTTGATAAAATTATTTGTTCCACATCTTAGGGGTTAGGGATTCAGTACCCCCTCAATCTGGAAAATCTGAAGTAAAATTGTTTTGGCCCTCCCTTCTTGCTAGAGAAGTCTGATTTTTTTTTCTTTTTCTTTTATGGGTTGTTTACAATACTTTAATGTAAAATTTGGGTTAAGTATTTGGTCATTGGCTCTGTTGTCTACTGGCCTTCACATGTTATCTGCAGCTTCTTCAAAACTCTCCAATAATTTTGGTGATGGTCTCAACATTCCCTCCCTTCTGGTCCTTACAGACCTATTCCCTTGCTTCCTTAAGGAGACAGAAGTCAAAACAAACAGGAATGGGAAAACCAAAGCGGGGAGGGGCAAGCTTATTCTCTCCCTAGAACTGGGTTTAAAAAAAAGAGATAAATCCTTTAAAACTGAGATATAATTTCCCATTCTCTAGGAGGCTTTCAATGATCACCTTTCCATTTGGTAATGATCTCTCTTCTCCCTTAACCTCACCAGATTTAGGATTTTGGCCTCTCTAATAAGTGGGCTATTTTGTTTCATAGTTATTTGTGTGTTCAATTAAGAATTGGGCTTGAGTTTTCTCATTTGTAAAATGAAAGGATTTGTCCATGTGACCTTCACAATTCTAAATCTTTGATTTTATCTTGCACAGTAGGTTCCAGGAGAACAAAGACCACACATAATAAACATTATATTTTCAAAGTTTATCTGTTATTTAGCAAATAATTAATGTTAAATGAATACTAGGTTTATCAAAAGCAATGCAGATTTCCTCCAGGAATTCAACATACCTTGTATTTGCATGATGCCTTGCTATTTTCAAAGTTTACCTTTGTTTAGATTATCTCTATTTACATATGATTCTCTGACCTTTTGGGGTAGGTAGAATGCCTATCTTGGACTAATGAAGATTTAAGTTGATAAATTATAATATAAATTATAAATTTTATAAATTATAATAAAAAATTAAGATTTAAGTTTAAGTCTTTCCTTGGCTGGGTTCAGGCTGGCTGTTAAGACCATGGGGTAATCACCTCACTAGAGTCAAATTGCCTCCATAGAGGAAATTTCCACCCTAGGAACTTCTACCAGGGATCTAGATCCTTATACTGATCCAGAATTTTATTTTTTCTCTTATAGTGGCTAATTCTAGCCACTAGTGCTTTTAAATGGTGGCATTTTATTATCCCTAAGTAATTCCATAAAAGGATGGGAGAAAACGTATTTAAATATCTACATATAATTTAATAGGATAACATCATTTGCTGTTTTAACATTGAGTACTTGTTTTAGAGCCTGGGAAGTCTGAATAACAGTGTTACACATGCCGCGAACCCATTTGTTTCCATGATGTCAAAATCTTTCGGCTGTCAATTTCGATACTTAATTTCAGGCATGTGTAAAGCACTTTAAAACTAAAAGCACTATATCAATGCTATTATTATGAATATTATGTGGAGAGGGAGCACTTTTCCTTATTAGAAATGATTTTTATCTTATTTTCTCAGGAGTAATTCTGGTTAAGGTCTCAGTATTTTCTCCCTTCAGGTCGCTGCAGCCCTATTCCCTCGGAGCTAATTTGCTTGGTTAAATTTAGCAGATAGAAGTAATTACAAAACAAGAATGGGAAAACCAATCTGGGGGGCAAGTTTCTTTTCTCCCCTAGAGCCTAGTGTGCCAGCCAGGTAGCAGAGACCTGGAATTCTCACCCCCCTTGCCCTCCACTAGTCCTTGTGAGCATCTGCTCTAACCATATACAGCGAAGAAAGGACAAGGCTGTAGGAGGTGTAAGTGGGACCAAGAGACACAGCCCTTTTCCCAGATTCGGACACCCGGGACAAGCGGACGTGGGAGCGCCGGGACCAACTGAGTCATTTCCCCAAAGTGTGGTGAATGGGTTTGGGCAGGGAGGATGGAAAGGGGAAGTGGCTGTAGGGGGCGGGGAAGGGCGGAGCCAAGGGCAGTGGAAGCGCCCAGCAAGTCCAGGACTCGGCTCTCGGCTCCCCGCGCTCCTCCCTCTTCGCGGGGAGAAAATGAATTTCTCCTCCCCCCCGGGAAATAGACGAAAGGCGGAGTATCCTGCTGGGTTTCCCTTTGCCGGCTTGCTTAAATCCGAGCGCCCCCTGGACGGGATTCGGTCATCCCAGGGGGTGTGAGGAGTGCGTAGCTGCTCAGACCAGGCTGTCCCGGCTGAGAGAAGTCCCTGGTCCTCTGTCCTACTAGTCCGACTAGGATTAGCATCCCACCCAGCGCACGCACCCCAGCGCCCGCAGCTCAGGTACGCCCCGCTTCAGCCCTTAGCCGCACCAGGTGAGTTGGGCTGCCCAGAGGAATGGAAACTCCATGGATGGGCAGGGGCACGGAGCCGGGGAAACCCGAGCTCCCTATTCCCCGCTTGCTTTTCCTCACTTTTTACACTCCATATCCCAAACTCCTGCCTTTGCACTGGTTGATCCCTATGTTGGGCTTCAGTGTTGTCCCTGTTTAACATAGCCTCCTTGCTTCCTTTAAGATTCGGATCACATCTCACCCATCCTCTGTAGGAAACCTTTTCCTCTCCGTCCCCTTCCTACTTTCCCCTTCCAATTTTTACCCTCCGATGCCCCCACCGCCCCCTCTTTGAGATTACCTTGTCTTTTTTTGCATGCACCTACCTGGTTTTCACCCCATTATAATGTAAGTTCCTGGAGTCTGGGACTGTTTTTACCTCTTTTATATGTTCAGTATTTAGCACACTATCTGGCACATAGTAATCGCTTAATACATTATTGTTGACTGACCTTTTCCCCCAGAGAGAAAAAGGAATCCATCCAACCATGGGAGAAAGTTGAAGGAAATTTCCCGATCATAAAAACTCAAGTTTATGTATTTTATACTTAATAGCACTTTCCTTATGTTAACCTCATTTGATAGGTTGTTATCATTTTAATTATTGAAGTACAGAGAAGCCATGGGATCATAGATCTAAATTTCAATGGGACTTGAGAGGCTGACTGGTCCAATTCTTATTGTACAGATGAGAAAACTGAGATTGTGTTTTGTCTGAGGCTATACAGGTAGTAAACTACTACTAAACTGGGATTTATTATTCCCAGTTCTTGACTCCAGGAGTCAGTGAACTTTCCCTTCTCGTTGCTTTTAAGTCATAGGTGCCTGAGGTCACCAGGAAACTTGACTCATCTCATTTGTGAAAAGGTGGTAAAATGGGCTGAAGACTTCCGAGTAGCACAGTGGCCTGCTGCCAGAATGAGATTTTCTTATAGTTAGTAGCCATGGAAAGTAGAGGATAGAATTTTTGCTTTCTATTGAAATTAATTTCTTTAGTGGAGCACCAAACAGGGATGCTTTTAACTCTCTTATGTGTATGACATTTTGTCCAAGAGATAACATATGCAAATTTCATAATCCCAAAAGCAAAATACTTGTAGAAATATTTTTTTCAATTAGTAAACATTTATTAAGTAATTGTTATATGCCAAACACTTTGCTAGCCACTGGGTGTAGGAAGCAAAAGTAAAATGGTCCTTGTCCTCCAGAAGCTTACATTTTATGGGAGAAAGAAAACTTGTGTGGATATTGGTATATGCAAAAGAGGTGCACATTTCTTTTGCATATACCTACTGTGATGGAGATGGGGAGGACTTCTAAGATGTGTTTATTAGTCTTTGGCAGAGCTTCAACAGTCTTGGCAGAATGGTGCTACATAATGATGCCAATATGTTAAAATTAATGAAGTGATGCCACAAAAGTACTGAGATTTTTTTTTGGTTGGGAGGTACTCATTGTTCTTTAAGTACATATGAATGGCTCCTGTGATGCTCTCATGTGTAGGTTCTCTCTCACCACATATAATTCTTGGTCATGTCTTTCTATAAATACTTTGTAGGGGAGTCTCCCATTTGATTGAGGGACTTGTCATTCTTTTGCTGTCCTGGAATGCCAAATATACTCCTGGGGTTTATGTTCTTCCTTTGTCTTAATAAATAATGTTCTCCAAATGGTAATGTGTCAGTATAACCAATTACATTTGCTTCACAGCCATTTATATGTACATGAATATTGACCAATTAAGTGCTATAATTTTTTAGGCCCCCTAAAGCTGTTAGGATACTTTGTTCTTTTTTTCTGCTTTGCATTATTTTATAAGTGGGAGACTACATATTTTCATACATTTTTAACTTCTGATAATATATAAATAAATTTTAGACTTTAATAAGGGCCAAAGTTTGAATTAAGAAGAGCCTGGACCTAATAGTCCCTTTTGTTTTTAACTTAGTGGACACCTTTTGATGTCAGGCAAACAAATGGGACCTCCTTACCAGACCCTTCTTCTGGCATCTTAGTGATAAGGAAAAACACAGATACCTTGAGTTGTAACTTCAGCTTGTCAACTTGGTTAAGATACCACAACTTCAAAGTCCTGTTTGGGACAGGATATCTGTCCTCTGGGTGATGGGACTTTTTCCTTATCTTAAATCACAGAGACATGCTATGGAAAGATGCCCATAGCTTGGGATCATAAAACCCAGCTGATGCTACTTTGTTTACAATATGTTTATCTAATAAGAGAACTCCTTTCTCATGGCAAAATGTACTTAAGACAGTCAGTTTCTGTACTGAGTCAGCCAGAATATTTTCCTGGCTCCATAATGCATTATGTTACCGTTTTCTTTAATAGGGAATTGATCAATTAATTAAATCATAAAATGTATGCATTAGCCTGTTGCCTTTTCTTTAACCAAGTTTTCAGGTCAACACTTATCTGCGGATGTTACTTTTCCCATCACCCCACTCTCACTGTATCCTTCCCCTAGAGCCTGAAACTATTTTGAGCTCAGCATATGTAGATTGCAGTTTAATATTTTCTTCCCTTAACCCACTCTTCCTTCAGAATTACCCTACTTCTGTTGAGGGTACCACCATCCATCCATTTAACTGGATTCATAATTTCAGTCATCCTTTATTCTTTCTTTTCCCTCTTCCCCTATATAAGATTCATTAAGTCTTGTAAATTCAACTTCTGCAGTATATATTCATGATTTTATAAAGTGACTATTCCTGCCACCAATGACTAATCAGAACCACCCCAAATTTTTTCATCTGGTGGTAAACTTTTGGTAATATGTCTGGCTTTATGTATTTAGCAAGGGCTAGGTTGGCCTGCTAATGCCAGCCACATTCTGTCCCATTGTTTGTGCCCAAATCCTCTGCAGCTTGATGAGACCTCCCTAGGGTTTGGCTCAGCTGACATAGTTTTCAGAAACTCTCTGAGACTTTAATTGCTTGGTATGAGTCTTAGGTTTTTTTTCCTATATGTATCCTCATTGCTTAGAGGCAGCTAAGTGTAAGAGTGGTTAGTGTTGGATTTCAAGTTAGGAAGACTCAGGTTTGAATCTTGCTTCAAAAATCTGTGCAAGTCACATAATCTCTGCTTGACCCAGTTTCTTCATCTGTAAAATGGGAGAAGTAATAGCACCTACTTTCCAGTAAAATGCTTTGCAAGCCTTAATGCATTTAAAGTGCTAGTTATCATTGGTTTTCTTCTGCTACTTCATCTCATGCCTGACTTGAATGTGACAGTTTGGACTTTATTATGATAGCGTAGACTTTTTCCCCCCACTAAATTTCTGGATAGTCTGTGCTGCTGATGGTTAGTAATCTTGGAGTATCATTACATTTGAGGAAATAGCTGGATTTGAAGTCAGAGCCCGGAATTTGAATCCTCTGTTGTCCTTCTGTGTTGTGAAAAGAGTCAGTAAAAACCTGTGTTTGAATTCTGCTTCTGGCACTAATTGAGTGTATTATGATCCACTACAGGGTTCTGCTCAGTTTCCTCATCTGTAAAATATCGATAGTAATACTTATAGGACCTACCTTACAGGGTTACTATGAAAGTCAAATGAAGTCATCCAAGTAAAATTTTATGTGTATCTTAGAGTGCTTTACAAATGTCTCTAAAGTTATTGTTGCAATAGTGTGCCCTTAGGCAATCCTCTCCCATGACTGTTTCCTCATCTGATGTTAGAGCATTCGTTTCAGGTCTAAATTAGAAGATTTCAATGAAAAATTCACCCTCTCCCCCTCCCCCTATGCCATTGAAAACATCTATATATAATCAGAGGCCTGGTAGTATATTTATAAGCATGGATTCTTTTCTAGATGGCCAGGAGATTCTTTTTTTACCTTGTTTACCTGAGTCACTGTTCAGTAGGGTAGAAACAGTTAAGTAGCACCATGAGGAAGAGTGACTTGTCCAAGGTCCTAAGATCCTTAGTAGTTAAGCAAATACTAGACTTAAAATCATAATGTTACAGAATATCATACCTGGCTCCCCAGTCTGGGTACCAGACTTCCAACAGTACTATGATTTCTTTTTCTTCTCCCATCCTTAGCTCTTTTTTCTTACTCCATCCATCCCAGTCATTATTTTCTAACTGTGGTTAGACGTATCCTGGGAAAAGTGGTTGTGATGTTAAAGAAAGTTGAGGAAGAGCCATTATTCTTGTTCTCTAGGGACAAAGACCTACTTTTGTTAGAGTGAATCATGGTTCTGACAGTAATTGTTGGGAAAGAAGGAAATGGAGAAGTTTTTTTCAATAAAGATTGGGTAGTATTTTTATTAGTATTTGAAATACTTATGAAATGGGTACGTTTGCTCTTTTCATGAGAGGGAAAATTGCAGTTCAACCAAAGGACATTGGAGAAATAAATGGAAAATTGTATGGAGAAAGTAAGCCAAACTATGTTGTTAAAGAATTATATGACTAGAACAGGAGATGTCTCAGTCATGTGGTAAGATGTTTGAGGAAATCACTAATAGGCCTCTTATGTGTTTGGTTGGTATCCACATAATGTAGTGGAAGACCTCCTTGCCTCTATGGAGGATTTATTGGGTTACACGGATAAACGTTGCAAGGGATGAGAAAACTCTTGTGGGTTGTGATCTTTGCTGTTAAAGGTCACAGAATATCCAACCTGGGAAAGACTTTAGAGAAAATTGAGTTCATTTCTTTTCCTCATATCATTATATAGTTAATGCTTATCCTATTAGCAATATTTAGAGTATATATGCATATTCAATAATAGTACACTTGATTAATAATATTCTTAATTCTATTAATACAAATAAAACTTAATAGTGTTCTTTTTTAGTCTTTCTTAGAATTTGACTGATACTCCAGTAATTCACATAGTATATTAATTTTGAATCTTCCCTCCCTTTTTTTTGATAAAAAGTTTAATAATACCTTTTTGGTTTTATAGGACAGCTGTTTATTGAGATTACCCCATTACAACCCATATCTCTCATGAACACTTTCATGTTGATGAGATCCCAAACCCAGCAAAATGTTTATGAAAAATTTATAGTTGCTTAAATCTATTTTAAAGGTATCTCAATAAATGTGTACTTTTGAGAAGTTCTCACTTTTACATATAGTGGTCACATGTAGCCTCTGAATAAAATTACAATAAATTTCTTCCTGTATGTTTCTCAGGTAGATCTTACTTGTGTACTGTCAAAAGTGATTTTTTTGGGAGAACATAACTGACCCCATTTTGTCCTGTGTCCCTCTTTGACCTTTACTTGAATTGCTCCTTCTTTACAGCTCTTCTCCCAATTTAAAATGACAAAGAAAACTCTTAGAAGTTCGAGTCAGTTGAAGAAGTCACCCCTTTCTTTTTATCCTATAATTAAGGTGGTTTGGGGGGCTTAACAAATGTTAATTAGTTTCCATTAACATACGGTTTTCTTTAGTCCTGAGTAAAGGACCATGTTAAATTGGGATACATTCTTTCTTTTAAGTGTAAATTTCCTTCCTCTTTTAAAAAAGTTCTTTTTCCTGTTTACCTGCTCCTAACTGATGTATCCAAAACTGTTCTGTGGGAGAGATCTTTACTTCATTCCTCCTCCTCCTCCTCCTCCTCCCCCATCATCATCTATGGGACTGTGAGGCTCCTGTCCATGTGATGTTTGTCACATTTTTGAATGGTCAAATAAATTGCAGTTTACCTAGCTGGCTTATTCTTGGAGTGGCTAACTGGGACCCTGAACATTATTGAAGTAGTACCTTGTTATTTACATGTTCCTTTCCCCTCCCTCTAACTTTTTGAGGGCAGACTGATTTGCTTTCTTTGTCTCCTTGGCCCTTACTATGGAACCTGGCAGATGGGAAGCTCTTAATTAACGTAAACTCTTTATTTGATGTTTGTCGTGTGATAGATCAGTTAACTGAATTCACTTTACCTTTATGATTTCTTCCCTCAGGGTCCAATTGCTGCTAAAGAATGACAACTCAGGAAAAGAAATCTGGAGATTTGCAGTCTTCGGGGTAAGATCCCAAACTGGCTGCCTCTTTACAGTTTATGTGTTATGTTATCTGCCACATATATCATGCAAATCACCAGATTCAGTGTGGCAAAACTTAATTGGGCACTGGAGGCAGATCTAGTTAGAACTGAACTGAAGTCTCTGATACTACTAGGTGTATGATCCTGGGCTATCAGTGCTCTATAGGCAGCTAACTCAAAGTAGTTTCCTCAACTACATTCCCATTTGTCAGTGAAATCACAGGTCTAGTCCCTAGTCTCTTTCTCATCACAAAATAATTACATCTGTAGAACCTGTCACAGACCTCTTTTTAAGTATGTTGACATTTCAGCAGTTTCCCCCCAGACCCCTAAGTTTAAGTAGGGCTTAAAAGAGGATTACTTACTCCCTGTCTATAAAAAGGGCCAGTTTCCACACTTACATGTCACAATGTAATTTTATAGGTTATTTCTTTCTGTTCCTTCATCACTTGTCAAGATGACAATTCATTAAATGCCAGCACTGATAGTCATGTTCCCAGCACATAGCTTATCGTTATTTCTTGTGTTTGGGTTTTAGCTATTAATAGCGTGCAGTGAATCATTAGGGTCTACCGCCCCTCAGTGTTCTTTCATACTTCCCACCAAGTAAATCAGTTAAAAATTTTTCATTTCTTCTCAGCTAGTCTGTCTCTCTGATTCTGAATCTTGAATTCCTCATTTATTTCAGCCTTTTAGTTCTTTTGTGCCATGATTTTGTTTCCTTTTCCTTTGTTGGATTATTGCAACCCAGGGGAGAAATAAATTCCATTTCTTCTGATTTTGCTATTGAGTCAATTGTCACTTATCAATTATTTACTTCCTTTTCTGCAGAATAAGAATAAGGATAATGGCTTTCATTTCTGTCTTTCATTATTCACAGTAATGGGAATTAAATTAAAGACAGCTGGATTTAGAGACTTGGGTTCCAGACTTGCTTTTGCTACTAAATGTTAGTTTTGTGGCTTTGGGGAAAGTCTTTAACTTTTCTGGGCTTCACTGTTCTTCATTTGTAAAATGAGGGGATGAGGCTTAGATGATACTTTTGGTCACTCACAATTATGAATCTATGGTCCATCAACATGTCCTTATATTATACATTTCTATAATGTACATTAGAAATATACATTTCTAATATACAAGATTGTGATATGAAAGCTATGGCAATATTTTGAATTAGTTGTTAAACCAGGGGTGGGCCATCTGGCCTTAGGACATGTGTGGCCAAATTTAAGTCCTTAAGTGCAGCTTTTTGACTGATTTGGTCCCCCAACTCTGGAATGTATTGTGTTTGTGATTAATGTTAGAGATCTCAGATTTAAGTTAGATGATGGTCATAAAATATCAAAACTGGAAAAAACTTTAAAGACCGATTAACATTTAATCTATTCTTTCCTCTACCCTCCTCCCTTGATTTTACAAATTGTTCTTGTATATTTAACTATAAGTAATAAATAAAGGAGACTATAAAGAAAAAATGTAAAATATGAACTGATTATTTGTTGTTAGTATTTTATATTTTTTCTTTAGTGTCCTTTTTTAGTCAGTCTTATATTTTAATGAACACCCCATTTCATGTTGCTTATTAATTTTTCATTGCTTTTATTTCTTGTTTAAAAAAAATTTTGTTTATATCCATTTCTGGATAGAGATGGTTTATATACCCTCCCCTACCATCCCCCTGTAACCTACACACACACACACACACACACACACACACACACACACACACACACACGTTCACTCACTCACACTCAAAAAATTCTCCAATGTGACAGAAAAATAGTTAAGCCAGACCAACTGACAAAGTGATATCTGCCTGTTTATGGACCACTCCATACCTATCTCCCCTGTCTTACTGCATAGCCCATCACTTTGTTTTTTTACCAAAAGGAGGAAGTGCATTTCCTCATTTCTTTTCTGGAGTAATTAGTCTTTACAGTTACAGTACTTAGTGGATTTAACTTCTGCATCTTTTATTTTACTTCAGAAAAAAGGAAGGAAAAAGGCACGATTTTGAAATTTCGTGAATGAGTCCATTCACATTCAATGTTTCTGTCTTTTCAATTATGCCTTCACACCCTGTCATGCCTCTGAACACTTCTTTTCACTCACATGTATAAGACTGTAGTTCCTTCCAGCCTTCCTTTTCTCTTGTCTGAACTATTGCAACAGTCTTTGAATTAGGCTCTATTTCCAGTCTCTCCTATCCAGTCCATTCTCTGCGTAACTGCCAAAATCATTTTTCTAAAACATAACTGTGTCATACCTCTACTTGAGAACCAACAATGTTCCTTATCACCTCTGAGATCAAATAGAATAATTCCTCGACTTTGCTTTGGAGCCTGAAGACTCCAAAGCCTGCCACTTTAGGCTTATTGCAAATCCCTCCTTTTCCAACATTTTGTCCTCGCCCAACTGGTTTGTGGTGTTCTCTGAACTTGAACTCTGTACCTCTGCAGTTTTTTTTTTTCCTTTGCAATGATTTCTCTCCTTATCACTGCCTATCAGAATTCCTTTCTGGCTTCCTTCAAGGCTCAGCTTATGCCACCTCCTACTGGCGTCCCTCTGTGATCCCTTAGTTAGTGGCTAGTATTCTTTCTGTCCCTTGTCAAATACTCGCTGCTTAGCCTGTTTACTTATGCTGTCTCCCCAGTAGAGTGTAGACTCCTTGAGGACAAAGGCTGATTTTGGTTTTGTCTTTTGATCATCAGTACCTTAGCACAGAGCTTGAAATATAAACTTTAAAAAAAATTTTTTTTAAATAATATTTTAGTTTCCCCTCCAATTATATTTAAAATATTTAAATATCCAGAAAGGATATAAACAAAAACTGTAAAAAAATATTTTGAGGTCCAAATTCTATCCCTCCCTTCCCTGAGATAGTAAGCAGTCTGATACAGGTGCCATCATGTAAAATATTTCCATATTAGTCATTTTGTAGAAAAAAACTTGAACTTGAAGAAAGTGCAAAACAATATGCTTTGATCTGTATTCAAATTCCATCTATTTTCCTCTGGAGGTAGGTAGCATTTTTCAGCATGAGTCCTTTGGAATTGTCTTTGGTCATTGCATTTCTGAGAATAGCTAAGTGACAGTTGATCATCTACAATATTGTTTGTTACTACTCTGTAGTCTTACTTCACTGAGAAACATATAAGCTCTTTAATACTTTTTAGATTGTCCTGGATTAATCTGGGGTACCCTTCTGAAAAGGTGTTTGGCATGAACTCCACATTTTTCATTTGTACATGCCACTATAACCAACTTAAATTTCATTGTGCTGAATTGGACACACAGTCACTAAATATATTTCAGTAATTGCAGTAGAACTCCTTGTGCTTTCTCAAAGCTTTCTGAAGCTTCTCGTACATCTATAGTGTTACAAAATGAACTTTGAACTTTATGTGTATTAAATTATTCTTTACTGCACAGGTAGCTAGAAGAAGAAGTAACTGCTCAGAAAGTGAAGATTCATGCTTATGGAGTGAGGGAGGGGCTGAATCCATGAGACGTGTTTGAGCCCAAGTGGCTTTTATTTTTTCATACACAGGGAGTGGCCTTGCTGAACCAGTGGCTACCAATGGAAGAATGCCTTGGGTGTCCTCTTTATTTTGATCATAAGATAAGAGATTGGAAGTAGGAAGAGAACATTTGAATAAGGTTAAAGGTTAAGGGGCAAAGACTTTTTCCAATTTTATCTTTGTGCCACTCCCCCCCTACTATTTACATGCCAGTGCCTCTGAATAATCAAGCTGGCTGAGACCCAGTTTCTTGGAACTTTCCAGAACCTCACTGGCCTCTGACTTTGCAGGTCCTATAGTGTGGCAATGGATAAACACTAAACAATACACTCTGTAATACTTTGTCAGCATTTGAACAAAAAAATGAGTCAGCCTTCCAGTGAGAGAGACTCATAACCTGGGAGGTTCCCTGAAGAGGTGTTTATTTATTCTTCTTTGTATTTTGTTGGGTAATATATAGTCTCAGAGACATGAGATTAATTATATTGCTTCAGTAATAAAGACCTTATGGGAAGGGAGGAGTTCCCAGCAGTATCAACCGTAATTATTTATCATTGCCTACCACGAGGATTGAAAGCTGGCCCTGAACCCAGGAACACTTGAGTTAAAGTCACTTAACTTCCCAGAGTCCTAGGCAACTCTGACTATAATTTTTAGAGAAGGAGCTGTCTTTTTTTTTTTTTTTGGTAGAGGGCGTTTTTCCCATCTGAAAGTTGCCTTTGCTAATGAAATCCTAAGTCCAGTTCCATTTCTAACCCATGTGATGTATAGGAAGATCATCATACAGGCTCTGGAGAGACAGAGATGCACAGTACAACCCTTGCTCTTGAAAGGCTCATAGCCTCATGGGGGAGACAGGAGATATGTACCTTAAAATAGGCAAGTGCTGCCGGAATAGAATAGGGTTATTTTTCTAGGACTATAGTTGGCAGGACAGTTTGATGGAGGAGGCAGTGTTTGACCTGAGCACTGAAGGATGGATAACATTTACATAAGATGAGAGAAGAGCATTCTTCTGGCAGTTGGAGATAGTATGAACCAAGGCACAGGATTGCAGGGAAGGGGTGGAGCAGCCTGAGGACCGCTGGTGCAAGTTAACCATGGGGGCATATTGTAAATAAAGTAGTAATTGTAGTTTTAGATCTTTTGAAACATGAAGAAAACCAGGAGAGAAATTTGCAAATTGGTAACTAGAGGAAATAAAGAGGAGACATTAGAATGAGAGATGTAGATTTTGAAGTAATTTAAGTAGAAGTAATAGTTGAAATTATGAGAAAAGATACTTCTGATTAAAAAAATAAGAATTACAGATTCTTGGTACACTCACATTTAGGGAGTATCCTTCAAACTTATGAAATGCTTTCCTCAACTTTGAATTAATGAACAGTTTATATATACATATATATGTATGTGTATATATATATATGTACATATATATATAAAGTATTAACAAAATCAATTTTGCAGATAAGAAAATCCAAGATTCAGGCTGGGTGTCTTGTCCACTCAAGTATAGGAACCAGGATTTTGTGTCTAGATCTCTTCTTATTATGAGTACAATACTACTGTTTTACTATGCAGGTGGTATTTATATACAAGCACCATTTAGAGTAGTATAATTAAGGGAGGAGAGTGGTCAGAAACAGTTAAAACTCCTCTTCAAGTGTTGGATTTAACACTAGCATCATTGCCATTTATTTCTTGATAGGATCCCACTGAATGTGGGCCATGTCAAATTCCATCTCTGATTCTTCATAGAAGCATGATAGATAGTTTTTGGCTCTATTAAAACCAAGGTGAATTGTTATGTACAGATAAGTTATTAGTCTTGTCCAACTCTTTGGTTTGCCATTTCCTTCTCCAGCTCATTTTACAGATGAGGAAACTGAGACAAACAAGGTTAAGTGACTTGCCCAGGATCATACTCTTGAGTGAGTGTCTGAGGCCAGATTTAAACTTAGGAAGATGAGTCTGACTCCAAGTCCTGTGCCCTATCCACTATACCACTTAACTGCTCTGTGTATAGAGATATGTAAGTTTTTATGTTAAATCTGTGGAACAAATGCTGCTTGCTTAGCCTGAGCAACTCATTTTTGGGAACGATCTCTTTGGCCTTTCTGATCTGGGCTTTATCAGGAATCGTTCATTTCTAGCCTCCTGGTACAAACACTATTAATGAGGTCTTTGATCTTGGCTGGTCGCTTAATTAACCTCACTGAGTTTTGGTTTCCTCCACTGTACGATGGTTGGACTAGAATAATATTTGAATCAACAAGTCAGTAAGGCTTTATTAATGTACTAAATGTTGCACCAAGTGCTGAGACTAATAAAGAGTCCCTGCTCTCAAGGAGTTCACAGTCTAATGGGAGATGCAATAGACAAATAACTACCCAAGGATGAATTGGAGATAGTCATGAAAAGTCACTAGCATACGGGGCGTTGGGAAAAACTTTATGGAGAAGGTATAATCTTAGCTAGCACTTGAAGAAAGCTGGGAGGTCGGGAGGTAGAGATGGATGAAGAGGGACAGAATTCCAGACATGGGAGACAGCCAATGAAAATGCATGGAGGTGAGAGATGGAGTGGAGAGTCTCAGGAAAAGGAAGGCCTACTGGATCCCAGAATATGTGGGTGAGTAGGGGGAGTAAGAAGTAAGCTTACCAGAAAAGTAGAAAAGGACCAGGTTATGGAAGTCTGTGAAAGCCCAACAAGATTTTATTTTTGATTCTGGAGGTAGTGGGGAGTTCATTGAATAGATGGGTGACATTGTCAAGCCATTTCTAAAGTCATCCTCTGACTACATGCCATGGGGCAGACAGGTGATGCAGTGCCAAGCTTGGAGTCAGGAAGATCTGAATTCAGATTTGGTTTTAGATGCTTAGTAAGACACTTAACCCTGTTTACCTCAGTTTCCTCATCTGTAAAATGAGCTGGAGAAGGAAATGGCAAAACCTTCTCAGGTATCTTCACTAAGAAATTCCCAAATGGAAGTCACTCGCCACTCAAATGGCTAAAAACAGAAACAGTGACTACATGCCCTCTAAAAAAGGACAGTCCTATCTACAGTAGGAAGATTAGATCCAGGGGAAATCTTAGAGATAATTTAGACCAACTCCCTCATTCTGTAGATGAGTAAACAAAGGCCCAGAAAGGTAAATGATGCCTGCACTAATAGGGACCTAAGTTATTACAGTTTGTTCAAGGTGTGACTTATACGATCTGAAGAAAGGATATTATTAGAGGGTCTACACTAAAGACAAAAAGTAGTCTGGTAAACTGCCAGATTAGTTTGTTCAAGCATATACTTTGTGCTTCTTTAATTTAACTGGTCACACAACTACATATCTCTCTTGTCCATGTGTGGTGCTCTGGACATTGGGAGACATTTAGAAAATGTTGGGTGGAATTCCAAGGAGCAAGAAGAGGAACCAGGTCAGGGGTTCATCATTCTCTATTGAGTGGTATTTAATAGGGAGTAGATTCTGAATAGATAGAGATTGGAGAAGTTCTAGGCAAATCCCTTTACCTACCCCCCTCTCATTTGTAAAAATGACAGTGCTGAAATAAATAATCCTTAAGATCTCTTCCAACTTTGAAATTCCTAAGAACCAAAGAAAAGATCATGCCCTATCCCTTTTAATTTACATTTCCTGTCCACCCTTCTTTAAGGACAAAAGTAGTTTATAAACAAACTTCAAACTTTACTTAGACATTTTCAGGATTTTAATTCAGATGAGAATGTCGATTTCTGAAGCCTTTGTCCTCGCATACGATGGGCTCAAAGTGAACTTCAAATTTTCTTTAGTTTAAATGGAGATAATACTGTAATGGAGATAATAATAAGATTATAATAATATAATGGAGATAAGATTATAATGTAATAATAAGCATCTTAAGGATTTGCTAATTAGGAAAATGCCCACCTTAAATGCAAACCTTAAAACATGATACAAATTGAGTATTATTTGAAGTATAAAACTAATCTTAGTTCCATATCTCTTCTTTTTTTTTTTACTCCCTTTTGAAATTTTATGCTTCTCATTCTCATTGTCATCTATTCCTTTTTTTTTTTTGGCCTTTTCTGCCTCCTCTCAATGTCCCCTGCTTCTTCTGTCACATTGCTGGATTCTATCCATGTTCCTGGAGGTGGAAGGACCTTTAGAGAACTTCTTATTCAACCCCACCATTTCCAGTGGAGGGCCAGGAAGGCCATGGCTAGGAAGCCTCCGTCTCTCCCTCCACTTTTTCATTCCAGGTTCATCTCTCTTTTCACTATGCCACATGGAGGTGGCAAAATCAAACCATCAAGAAGGATAATATGGAGGGCAGTAAGTGGGATGGCATCGATGTTTTTTCCATGTTGAGTTGTTGTCTATGAACTGATTAGTTCCAATATCTAGTTCCAGTTCTTTATTTCTTCCCCTCTACCCTTTCCATCTGAGGGGGAGCCAGTGAAATAAGTACTGTGCTTCTGATCTGTTAATCAGTTAATCTGAGTAGGCCATTGAACCTAGAAAAACTGCCCAAATCCAGTGCTAACAGACTCTGCAACCTAACCCTACTATACTACAGTTGCAGCCTAAAATGATCATGAACCCCAGGGGAATCCCTCCTCTTCACCAAACCTTATAACTAGGTGTTGCTATATTTACTAAGGACCTATCAGTTACTATCCGTACCTTCTAGGCCTTCTTTCCATAGCCTAGTAACTTCACATAGCCTCTTCCTGAAAGATGTTATATGTATTAAAAAAAGATATATATCTATTCTTATTTTATAACAGTGAACACTCAATTCGCCTTTCAAACCCAAATATCTCAGAAATGAAGGAAGATATTCTTTACCATTTCAATCTTGGAACCAAAACCCATGATTTACAGGACATGTTTGGAGATGTAAAGGTAAATACATGCGTTTGTTTTTTCTTACTTTTCTTTATTTGTTAAATTAACTTTCTGAATTGTCTTCCCCTCTGCCACCCCATCCCACACTAGAAAAGGCCACTATTTCTGTCTGTGTCTGTCTCTCTTTTGCTCTCTCACACCCCCATCTGGTGGTGGATGACATCTTGCTCCATCAGCCCTTTGCAGTTGATTTGAAGTCGGAATAATTTAGGCATTCACAGTTCTTCAAACCATAGTGCTGTTAATATACAACATATTCTTGGTTCTTCTCATTTCGTTCTTCATTCGTTCATGAAAGTCTTTTCACGTTTTTCTTAAATCAGCCAACTCATCATTTCTTACAGCACAGGACTATTTAATCATATACCACAACTTACATAGCCATTCCCCAACCGGTGGGCATCCCCTCAAACTCTAATTCTTTGCTACCACAAAGAGAGCCGCTATAAATATTTTGGAACACATAGGTTCTTTTCCTTTTTCCCTCATCACTTTAGGAAGCAGACCTAATAGTGGTATTTCTGGGTCAAAGAATATACAGTTTTTATAATGGTGGGCATAATTAATCGATATTGCCCTCAAATTATTGGATCCATGCACAGTTCCACCAATAGTTTATTAAAGTCCCAATTTTTCCCTTCTATCATTTTAGCCAATCTGATTATGTGTGAAATGATGTCTCAAAAGATGTTTTAATTTTCATTTCTTTAATAATGATTTGGATCATTTTTTCATATGACTATGTAGTTTTGATTTTTTTTTTTTTAATCAAAGAATGCCCCCTGTCACACACATTTGATGCTGACTGTAGAATTTACTTGTAAATCATTGTACAGAGCTGTTGGGGAAAGGGCATTAATATGTAGAAATAAAAGACTTCCCCCCAAACATTGCATTGAATAGATGGTTTAGGAAAAGAAAGCAATCACACTAACATTTTTTTTTTCAATAGAAATATTCAAGATTTTTTTTTGTGGTATTTAACATTTTACAAAGTATCTGAAAATTTTATATTTCATATTGTTGAACTGAATGTAGGCTTCATTTACTCCCCCTCTCTCATCCCACCACCTCATCTCTCTGGGGTAAAATTTTTTTGTGGGCTTTAATTGATATTTTTCCATGTCTTTGTATACATGTACGTGTATACTTTCTCTTTTCAAGATTCTTATTTTAGGGATACAACCTATATTTAGAGAGCCAATAAAATGTGATATTCTAGTGGATCATTTAATATTTATGTGATATGTAATCTCCTTATTAGTTTGTATGTGTTGGAGGAAGTCCTGCCCGGATGAAAGCTTTCATTACCTATATCGGTGAAGAGTTGGGACTTGCACAACCTGGCATGGACCATCCTAACATTTGTGAAGGAACTGACCGCTATGCCATGTATAAGATTGGACCTGTGTTATCAGTTAGTGTAAGTACAGTATCATTGGTTAATTCACTTGATTAATCCTTTTCCTCAAGCCACACTGATGACTCTTCTTAATTATAGGGAAAAACCCTGACTCAACCTTATTTGTGAAAGCTGATTTGAGATGGTAGGGGTGCTATGGGGTTTGAAATTTCAAAGTATTCTCTTTAGGTTTTTCATTCAATTGGAAATGAGATGGTAAGGGTTCTACTGGGGTTGGAAATTTCAAACCATTCCCTTTTGGTCATTAGGTTGGAAATGGTAGGGGTGCTAGTTTCCCCCTTTGGAAGTCTTTACTCCCTGGATTTGCCTAATTAAAAATGAGATTGTTAAGAGCTGCCCCTACTGTTTTGGGTGAGTAGAGCACTTCGGTGGATTTGGGAGAGGATTAGAATTTGGAGAATAGAAAATAGGCTGGCTTGGGTGATGAGTTATCTGTATCCCCTGAGACAGTACTCATATTAGTGAGATCTGAGATCTGGGGTGTTGGAGTATCTAAATTATAAACAAGCATTTAAATTACTCTTTATGAATCTCCCTTTATCTCAGGTTCTTTAACTCCCTAGTCTCTTGACCTGTGATAACTATATAGAGGTATAGGGAATAAGTGATTTGCTCAATTTCACATGAGTATTGTACTAGTGATAGAACCCTGATGCCGTAATTTTTCATTTAATTCTCTTTGAGTTACTTGATTTGGAATTTTAACATTATGAAAGATAAAATCTTGTCCTAGACACTACTTGAATGATCTTGGGCAAGCCACTGATCTCTGGTCCTTAGATTTTTCATCTATAAAATGAGGAGCTTTTGGAACTGAAAACTGATACTGCACTATAAGGCAAAGAATTTTGAATTCCAAAGTAGTCATTTGGTTAATATGTGTACAGTTTGAAATCCTATTCAGAATAATATATTATTTCTAATAATTTAAATGTACATGTAATTTTTTTTTTCAGCATGGTATGGGAATTCCTTCCATTGGAATTATGTTACATGAACTCATCAAGTTATTGTATTATGCCAAGTGTTCGGATGTTGTTATCATTCGCATTGGCACGAGTGGTGGAATAGGTATGTGTATGTGTGTGTGTGTGTGTGTGTGTGTGTGTATAAAAGTAATTATGAAATATATACTATGAAATTAGAGGGAAGATCATATTAATGGAGAGTATGTGTTATGAATGACTTCCTGTAGGAAGAGATGACATAAAACTAAGCCTTAGAAGAAGCTCCCCTAAGAGATGGAAGTGAGAGTGGCAAATGATTGGGGGGAAAATGTGTTAACCTTGAATGAGTTAACCTTGGGTATCTCTCAGGAGACTCCAACGATCAGCAAACCTAACTTCTCTGAAGTTTGTTTCATTGAATGTTCTGGCAGGCAAGGGGCAAAAAATCTCTACGGTACTGGAGGCTTCCTTTAAGATAGAATCAGTCAGATTTTTTACAACCTGAGGGTTTCTATTTATACAATTTTCCTTTGGTATGAAAGGCTATTTTTTTTTCTGGGGAGATACTTCTTTTTAAAAAAAATCACACTCTACAGGTTTATTAGATTTCTCCATGTATCAATAAAGCACTTTAGAAATTATTTATAAATAAATCTACTACACTTCCCTCAGTTTCATTGTTAATATCATTGGTGGGAGTGTCAATAAGTAAAGAATAGTAGTTCACCATACCCAAAGGAGCCAAAGCTAGTATTCTGCATTCTCTTGGTAGTCTCTTCCCAGATCCTAGTAGGCTGGAGGCCAAGTCCATCATTTTTCCATTCACTGGGTAGAGAGGACAATTTTTTGCAGAAGGGAAGTTACAGGGCAGTACACTTTGACACAACAGAGCATATATCCTTTATCTTTGGACTCAAAGGTGCATTTGTGTGAACATTTTGATTGGGAAATCTTGCTGTATTTGTCAAGTATGTATCCCTTTTTAGGTCTGGAGCCTGGTTCAGTGGTGGTAACTAGAAAAGCTACGGATTCTTGCTTCAAACCTGAATTTGAACAGATTGTATTGGGGAAACGCATAGTGCGAAATACAGAACTCAGTAATGACCTAAATCAAGAATTAATGGCATGTGCCAAGGAGATGAATGAGTTTAATGTTGTTATGGGGGACACCATGTGTACCTTAGATTTCTATGAAGGTAAGATGACTGTTTACTTAATGGATTTAAATAAATTAGAAAATGGTATATAAACCAAAGGGCTCATTAATCCTTGACATATACTTCCTAGGTCAAGCTCGGCTGGATGGCGCTTTCTGCTCATATACTGATGAGGATAAGCAAGAATATTTACAGGCAGCCTATAATGCAGGAATCAGAAACATTGAGATGGAGTCTTCTATCTTTGCAGCCATGTGTGGTGCTAGTGGCATCAAAGGTAGGCTTCTGTTCTCAGCCATGCACCCAAAGTAGTTACGATGTTTTCCAATTATATAAGACCAAGAACCATAAGACAAAGTGCGAGGCGTCTTCACACAAAATTAAAAATGAAATCAGATATGTATGGGTTAATCCCTTATGTAAAACACAACAAACTGGTTGTATTTTTAAACACATTTGTTAGTGGGTTATTCGGACTTCAGTTCATTTCCCCATAAAAAAGATTTTACTATGTGACAATTAGATTCTCAGTTCCTAAAAAGCCTGTTGAACCAAAAATGTAACTGAGTTAGTATAATATTCCATGAAATCAAAGTATCTAGGAAATGCAGTTGATCTGGATGTTTGGTACTGTTTAGATGTGACTCTAATGTAGTATCTTGTATATGTGAACCTAAGGTAATTCTGATCAGGTTTGATTTGTATCAGAAAATCTTGCAGCTTTTTGGCTAATGTTGATTGATTGCCCTTTGGCCCTAAAGTACCTTTGAATGATCAGATTTCACAGAATTGCAGGCCCATAGAATTTTAATTCTAGTGAGCCATTCAAATTTTTCATTTTCTGGATGAGGAAAATGAGATCTGTAAGCAGAAGTGATTTGCTTAAGGTTATGCAAAACCTTAGTGGAGGAGGCAAGGCTCGAATTGACTCTTGAGTGGAAAGCACAAAACAAAAAGCCTCTCCCTGCGTATCGAGTCATCCATAGGGTTGGGATTAGAAGAAGGGAAAAAAGAAATAAGCAGTTTTGATGGCCACTCTGTGTCAGGTACTCTCAGTGCTTTACAAATAAAACTTCATTGGTTCCTCCCAGCAACCTTGGTGAGATACGTGCTTTTATTATTTCCATCATACATTTGAGGAAGCTGAGGCAGCAGATTGTAGGTGACTTACCAAAGATCACACAGCAAGTGTCTTTAGGTCGTATTTGTGCTCAGGTTTTCCCAGTTGCAGGACCAGAACTCTTTCCATTGTGCCACCTACTGGCCACTAGTTACATCTAATTGACTTTCAGAGTATTTGCTGAAGTATCCCTCCTGACCCTTCTTCCAGCTACAGTTTGAACCTTTTTTATGTCACTTGAAAAAGGGGATGCAGGGTAGAAAAACTGCATCTGTTCTCTATGAAGTGAAAGGAGGGGAAGTGCAGATCACACTAAAATTGAAATGGGGTATCTATCTGGCTTTGCCACTTTAGCTTTTGTGACTGGGTTAGTAACTTAGCTTTTTCATCTGTAAAGTTCTTTCCACCTCTGAGTCTTTGATCTTGAGATTCTCTAGACTTCTCTGTGCTGCCACCTCTGGACTTCATTTTGGGTATTATACATTGCAACTTCAGATTTTCATTGAAGTCCTTGGAATCTGTCAGCTAGCTTCTAAACCACTAGGAAAATCGAGTGTTGTAAAATTTTCTATTTCAAAGAAAGCATGAATAAACAAACCTTGTGTCCCATTTCTTTTGCATATCAAATTGGGAAACTGCCTTTAAGCCAAGTCGTTTCAATTTTACTTTGTACCATAAGAATATTCTTTGTTTAATGGAGTAGCTGTCTTTCAGTTACCTCTACTATAAAAGTAGATTTTGATAAAATGAATTTCATTTTCCTACTGACTTCTATTATAATGATAAAAGGTGGGTTCCATTCGAAAGATATGGCTTAGAACATTTCCAAATAGACTGATGGAAAAACAATAACTTTCTATTGATATAATAGAGACCGTAAGGATGTTTTATTTTGCAGATTAGACACTGAGAGTGAATTACAGTATTGTAATTCTGTGCCTCTTCCATCAGAGGGAAGCATGTATTGTTCCCTTCGTAAAAGTAGTAGCAGTTAAAGTTTTAACAGTTAAGTTTTCACCAGCCTTAGATCACTATTAACCTCTAGCTCAGAGGTTGCCAAACTTACCACTCCCTTTAAAAAAAAACTACTCAGTGCCTCCGTGGAAACCTACTTTCTTCACAACCTTTAATGGTGGGTTTTTAAAAATTCTCATCATTTCAAAAAATAAATATTTTTTAAATGACACATCTTAAATTTAATAATTTATCATAAATTTGTATTTTCCTACACTGACATTTTGATATAATGTTGTATCATGGAACCATCTGTTATCGTATAATAAACGAGCCATTACATGCACATATTCGTGCTGATTCATGCTGGACTTCCCCTACAAAGCTCACCTACCTTGTTTTATTGCTTGTTTTCTTAAGAGCTGTTGGCTGACTTAACTTCTTGGATCAATTGTAACTTGTATTTTGTGTGTTTATTTTGAAAATAATGTTACCACTGGGACTTTAACTCTTTTACACAACAAATGAAACATGTATGAATAGTTTTTCAAAATTTTCTTATGTTCTCTTAATGGTTCCATTGCTCCCTTATTCCCTTATTTTTATTCAAATTCCTCCCCCCTCTCCCCACAATTGCGCTCTCAAGACTATTATCTATCATCCCCTTCTCCTGGTCATTCCAGCACTCCCCCAGGATGGCATACTTAACTTTTTTAACGTTACATACAGAGTACTTATTTCACTTGAATCGTATACTACTTTCCTAGAAATTCTTCCATAGTACCACCTACCTGTATATTTATTATCCTATAAATAGGAGAGGCTGATCTGGCATTTGGTTAATGTCCAGTGATCAGCAAATAAATTATAAAGTAATTGTATTGACCATCCTGCCCCCCACTACCCCCAGCCTAAAACTTTATTTATTTAACTGAAGGCAAATGTCTATGCTTAGGGATATTATATGTGTGTATACACATACATGTACATACATATACATACGTATGTGTAGGTATATATGCATATATACCTACACACATGTACATACATGGATGTATCTCAGCCTTGGAAAGGTGCTGCTTGTTACAGATTTTGGAGTTAATGGGAGATCAGGGCACTTCAGCAGGGATGAAATGGTGGCAAAGAAACCCTAAATTCTTATAAATAGTACATTATGGGTACTACTTGTCAAAATGATTTTTTAGTTTGATGAGTTCCTTAAACATGAAATCCCAGTAAAGGATGAATTACATATTCCTTTTTTGGCACAGTTATAGGTACACTTTATTATTTCTATTATTTCTATTCTTCTATTATTTCTAACACCAAGTATTCTAAATATTCTAAATTCTAATTGTTTTCTTGCGCATTTGCCTTGTTTCACACAATACACAGAAAGTGAATTGAGTAAGTGGGCAAACTGGGTTTAAATTAGAAAGTTCTTAATCTGGGGTCTGTCAACTTTGTAAATTTTTTTTGATAATTGGCATTTCAATATAAATACTTTCAAAATAATATTGAAATATTATAATCTTCCATATTTTATTAATTTAAAAACATTTCAGAGAAAGGGTCCTCAAGCATCATTATACAGTGCCAGAGTGGTCCATGGCACAAAAACAATTAAAAACTCCAGATTTAAATGGATATTCTTTGCAACATTGACCAATGAAAAGAGATACCTTTCATATGTATCCATTAGTCGTACCTTAATAACTTTCTCCTACTGTTTCCTTTCCGTAAGGAATATGATGTTTGAACTGGCTTTTAGGGGTACTTGTCTGAACTGTTAGGTGAGGAGGCATTTGCCTATAGAGTTAGTTTTGTACTGAGGGTAGAAGGAAGAAGTGAGAGTAACAGTAAAGTGTAAAGGAAGGGGAAAGTAACATATTCCTGGCATCTTGTTGGTGACATTCAGGGATCTTGTCTTGACTTACCCTATATTTATGCTGCCATGGTTCCTTCTAAGCCCCAATCTGAATGATTGCCCAATTTTCCTGACAGTTTTGGTGTCATTTGTCAATAAAGTAGATAATCATACATATTATTTTTCTTCATTTTAAAGGACAGTAGAGAACCCCCTTTTGATTTAATGTTCTTTTTTCCTTCAGCCGCTGTCGTGTGTGTTACTCTTTTAAACCGTCTCCATGAAGATCAGATTAGCAGCCCCCATGAGGTCCTTGTTGAGTATCAAAAGAGGCCACAGAAGTTAGTAGGATACTTCATCAAGAAACGTCTGGGAAGGAAAGCATGAAAATGTTGGGGGTTTTAATAATTTAAGAAAACACTGTGATTGTTTTTGCTATTATATATATAAAATATATCCTAGTTGTATTATTTCTAACATTTTGTAAATCAAATATCAAATAAAAGTGACTTGTTCTTATAAATATGGCTTGTGGTTCTTAGGCAAAAAGCTATGTTTTTTTTTTCCCTAGGAGAAGAATCCTATTTCATCAAAGGTCTCTATTTGTAAATTTACTATAGGATACTATTTTAAGGGATTTTAAGTTGAATGAAGCAAAAATTGATTTAAATATTTTTACTATAACCACTAAAGTGGCATGGTCATCAGTAATTACTTGTTCTTGGGCTCCTTTGGACAATAGGTTATCACTCACCCGCTGGCTCCAGTCTAGCCTAGTAGGGTTCTGATGTCATGTCTGGGGGGGAGTCTGGGGGGGAGGGGTTAGTGTGTGTGTGTGTGTGTGTGTACACACACATACACATTCATTGTATTAGGAAGACACCTTGCTTCTCAGAGCTAAGGCCCAGCAAACAAACTGTGCCCTCAGCTTGGCATAACGACAATCCTTGGCTTTCACCCTTTGGATGATCTCAGCCATAGAAAAATCCCAGGACTGTTTCATGTATTTATTGTACTGCTTGGATGAGTACTAGGTGCTCTCTGAGCTCAAATAAGCACCTGTTGTATCCATGTGCTCTGGTCATGAAGCCCTGTTACAAATCAAACTTGTCTCATCACTGTTACCCTTCATTGTCAAGCCTACAGCTCACTTCGGAGCTATTGGTCCGCCTTAGTGTGATTCCCCCCTCCCACATACACACTAGGGGCAGAGCCCAGGGCACGTGTCTCCTTACTTGTAAGCCCTTTTCCTCACTTTGAAATGAAGCTTCTCTTTAATTCCTGACTCTCCTCTGCCTCCAGCCTGCTCTGTTTGGCTTCGGCCACCCACAGGTTAGACTGGTTCGAATGCCAAATCAAATCACTTGACTTCTGTCCCTACCTATTTTAACCACACTCTCCTCTTCATTGTTGGCTATTGAAAAAGCTTCAGTAAAGTGCCATTACCCCAGTAAGCAGTTTAATTGGAATAGATTAGAGGTAATAAGAGCTAAATTATTTCTTGAATATAACAGATTGGACCCAGCTACTTTTAGGGCAAATCTGTGGATCCAGTTACATCTAGAAGCAAAATAATTTTCTAGGCTGCAGTTAGCCTTGCTCTCATCTCCCAGCCTGGGAAGTTCTCTATCTTATTTTTAGATTTCCTGTCTCCTTGTGAAAGGGATGAAGATACATAGTGTTAATTCATGACTAGTTTAGCAAGTGCTGGAGAAACTAATGATTCTCCAGATTGCAGCTGCATACACAAACAAGAAAGCAGGACATTGGCTTGAAGGTCCTGGAAACGGTGATTTCTGAGATTTGGAACTTCGCTGTACTTTGATTTGTCTCCGAAACCCCTGACCTGAAATGGAATGCTTTTAAATGCCTTAGCAGCTAACATCCTTGTGATCTTAACTGACAGACAAAAATCTAATGCTAAAAGCAACAAGAGGCAGGAATGACTCCACCTGCTCTAGTGTCGCTGTTACCAGCACTTCTCTGTCCTTGGAAATCCACTTTGCTTGGGAAGAATTGATGTTTAAAAGTCTCAGATCCTGCAGTCAAAGAGATCCATATGACAGATCCAGCAAATGACTATTTGACTTGTAATTTTGTTGTTCCAGAAAGATCTGGGATTCTTTTGGTATTAGAATTGTTGTAAACATTAAAAAGTTAGGCTTCCTCAAAATGTTGCAATTTCAAGTCGGTACAAGATAGCAAGCACCACCAACCAATCAGCTTTCAGGAGAAGCAGCTCAACTAATTGCAAAGTTCTTGATGAAGGGGACCAGACTTGAAACTAGCCTAAACCGGCTGGGGTCAGTGATGAGGAGCTGTATCGAGTGGGAATGTATCAGAGATTGTAACCCAGAAGGATCAGGACCAGTTCTGATCTGGCAGGAAAGGACTTGCTTCTGCGTTGGTACACTTCTTTCATAGTAGGGAATGTGCCCTCTTCTTAATTAATAACCGTAATAAAAAATAAAACTTAATAATAACTGTAATAAAAGATTCTTCTTTCACTCGAGACTTTAGCTTTGTTATCAGGCCCAGATGTGAGCCTTGCTCTAGATTGGGAGGGGGTTTGGGAGGAGCCCTATTTAGAAGGGAAATGTAAGGAAGAACTGTAGCCATCTCATTTTTTAGCTTTTTGGTTATGATAAACACTAGTCCTGAAGCTTTCAAATTGGAAGAATGCATCTATATTTGGATTTCTAAATCCTGTACAAGGGGAGGAAAGGCTCTAAAAATAGAGGACATACAATAAGATAAGAAAATAACCAAAGAATGATCAGCCGAATTCCCTAAAAACATTTTGAATGGCCTGGTGGAAAGAGGACTGAGATTATACTTAACCTCTGGTTTCTAATGTGGCATTGAGATTTGCTGCTTTTATAACCATGAAAGAATCACTTTTGTGCTGTAGATATATTGCCATCAATATTTGATTCAATAAGCATTTCAATAATCTACTGATTGTGGATCATACATACCAAATTTTGGTAAGAAAGTTACTGTCTTCTCAGATGTTATAGTTAAGGGGAAATGCTATGAATACAAATAATTTTATTAATCTAAAATATTCTAGTGATGACCTTACTGCAATTGTGTGAGGCTGTAATGAGGTCATATATAGCTTTAGAGTTGGGTGGACCCTGGACATATTATAGTCCAACCCTCTACTTTAACCAGGAAGAAACAGGCCTAGAGAAGTGAAGAGATTTGCCCACAGTCATCTAGTTGGTAAATGGCAGAGCCAGAATTAAAACCTAGACCC
Organism: Bettongia penicillata ogilbyi; assembly: GCA_023548195.1. Classification (NCBI taxonomy): domain Eukaryota; kingdom Metazoa; phylum Chordata; class Mammalia; order Diprotodontia; family Potoroidae; genus Bettongia; species Bettongia penicillata. The sequence continues at coordinate 1,553,641 of JAJHZJ010000476.1, read as the reverse complement.
TTCATCTCCTGATCCTCCATGATTCCCACCACTATATGTAAAAAATTACAGTGTTCCCACTACCATATGTAAAAAAAATTATTAAAAATGCCTTAGAAATGCAAATTGTACTGATTATATTTCTTCATTTGGAAAGCAAGAGAAGCTGTTTTAGAATACTGAATCTATTTAAATCTGATGAGGAAATTTATGACTCAAGGAGGGACCATAAGCAAAAGGAATGTAACTTTAAAGAAGCAAATACAATATTGTTCAAAATTGGAAAATAACATTCCTATTTCCCATCTCTGTTCAAACTGTGTCATATGGCTTAATATGAAAAAAATTACTGGTCCCATCATTGAGAGCCTTAACATGGTGGCTGATGTGGAACTTCTCCATTGCCACCAGCCCCTCAACACCTTTACAGTAGCCCCGAAGGAAGGACCAAAACCAGCTTTTTGGAAATCTACCCAGAGTGACTATTTGGAAAAATACCCTACTATTTCAGTTGAGGGTGGGGTAGGGAGGAAGGGAAGGAATCCATCCTTTCCTGCACTGGCAGTTCTTTCTTCAGCCTCTAACCTGAGCCTTAAGTTTAAAGAACCAGCTATCTAAATGTGTGGTTACTATTTCCACTGATGTCCTACTCCAGGGCTTCATCTTATGGAGACAGCTTAGGTGGCACAGGGGATAGAAGGCACTTAGAAGCAGAAAGATTCATTTTCATGAGTTCAAATGTGACCTCAGGCATTTAGTAGCAGTGTGACCCTGGGCAAGTCACTTGTTTGCTTCAGTTTTCTTATCTGTAAAATGAGCTGGAGAAGGAAATGGCAAAACACATCGTTAACTTTGCCAAGAAAACCCCAAATGGGGTCAGGAAGACAGAGTTGGATACAACTGAAAATGACTGGACAGCGAGGTTCCAAAGAAAGACAAAAGATAATCCTTGCTCTTGGCAAGAACATAGTCTACTGGAGAAGACATGCAAACAACTATGCATGAGTAAGAAATAGACAAGGTAGATGAAGTAATCAGGTATTTCCGAAAGACAAGGCAATCAAATTAAGGGGGATCTGGAAAGGATTTCTAATAAAGGTGGGATTTTAGTCAGGACTCAATGATGACAGATGATAGGGAAGCTGGGAGTTAGAGAAGAAATGGGAGAACAGGATGCTACCACACCAATATAATTAGCATTTCTTGAAATACTGTTCACACAAAGTTTGGTCAAGGTGGTTGACTGGGAAGGGTAAAGGAGGCTATTGTAAAATAGTGTAAAAATCGATGTTGTGAATGATAAAGAGTGAGGTAATAAAATCTGAGCATATCAATTTATTAGCAAGGCTAGCAGTTGCATAACAAATCGGGTCTAAGACACCCTCAGGAGGTATAAGGGCACCATATGGGAATGAACAGCATTCTTTCATACTCAGTAACAAGAAACCAATTGATTTAAATAATCTTGAGTAATATGAGCATTTTCTCTTCTGATTGGCCAGAGTTTTACAAATCTTGTGGTTATCTCCAGGACATTCTGGTCCATTTTGCAGTCACCAAAAAGAATCCTGAGGGGCAGCTAGGTGGTGCAGTGGATAGAGCATCAGTGCAGGAGTTAGGAGGACCTGAGTTCAAATCTCACCTCAGACACTTGACACACTAGCTGTGTGACCTTGGGCAAGTTGCTTAACCCCAATTGCCTCATCCTGGGTCATCACCAGTCATCCTGATGAATATCTGGTCACTGGATTCAGATGACTCTGGAGGAGAAGTGAGGATGGTAACCTGCACAGCCCTCCCTCACTCAAAACCAAGTCATGTCATTATTTCTCTAATGGTATGGTCTTCTTTGGCAACGAAGGACAAACACACAAAGCATCCTGGAACATTTTTTGTAAAAACCACAGAATGTTCCAGGATGTTTATCATGAGGTATGGAAGATTTTGTAGTCAGCACCTGTTACCCTAACTTTTCAGAATTATCTCAATATCTTAATTTCTCCATAATCATTTGATTTTACAATAACATCTTAATTCCCCATATGATTTTACAGCAAAGCAAGGTCCAGCTCTCAAAAGGAAGGATAATCACAAAATGAAAAGAACCAGACAAAATGGAATTAATTTGAATTTCACATTAGAGAAGCATGATGTAGTAGAAAGAACTGAATAACCCAGGTATAATAGCTAGCTGACTTTGAAAATAGAAGTACTTTACAAATAATATCTCATTTGATCTTTACAACACCCCTACAATATACTATTATCCTTATTTAACAGATGAGGAAACTGAGGCTGAAAAGGTTAAGTGACTTAAAGTCAAAGGTAATAAGCATCTGAAGCTGTATTTGAAGTGAGGTCTTCCTGACTCCAGGTCCAGTGCTCCAGTCACTGTACCAGCTAGCTGCTAGACTAAATATTGGCCCTGCTACTTTTATTACTGTATTGTTAATGTATTTTTGCTTAGTGGGAAGACCTTTCCCATCCATTAATAGGCCCATGTGACCTTCTTGAGTCACATGGAAGTCTGAATCATGAGTCTGTGGTGATAGGAGCTTGCTGAATGGGTGGAGCCGAAGGGTAGAGCAGAGCTGAAATTGGATAAAGCAGTTAGAGCTGAGAGAGAGAGAGGAAGCAGGCAGTGAGCTGTGTTCGTTTGTGGGAATGTGCTATCATGGAGAAGATTTGGGGATAGTGGTGCCCTCTGCCTTATTATTGTGTATAGATTTCTTTGTTGCTATGATATATTTGGCTTTCTGGTGTTTGAATAAATATTTTGGTTCTGTCTTCCATGTGGAGAGTTTGTTATATTTTGTGACTCAGAATTACTCCACCATATTCATAGCCACCATACACACTGTGAATATTGCAGTGGTGCTACAATTACCTGTGTGATCTTGGGCAAATCACTTAATTTCCCTGGTCCTCAGTCTTTTTTTCCGTAAAATAAAGGAGGTCTAGATCAGTTTTGTCTCCCAAGTGTAGGCTATGGCCTCACTCCAACAGATACATGGTCAATTAATCAAAGGGTGGGAATATACATCCCATCCCACCTTCTCTAGGATAACCAATTCATAAGTTTGTCTTCAACAATACCACACCATCCCCTTCATCTATGATAGCTATTGAGCTTCTCTATTCCACCATCTCTAGCTGGCCTCCTTCCCACTGGCTATACTAGGAGTAGGTTCCACAGGATGGTGCTAAGTGGTGAACATTTCTTAACTAAGTGAAAACGTATTGTGATGAACACATTCAATATAATAAAGTTAGTTCCATGTCTATGTAGGTGACCCATTCAGTCCTTGATCAAAGCTGGGAAGGAACTTTACAAGTTATTGAATCCAATACTTTTCCTTTTACAAATGAGGAGATAGTTTCAGAAAGGTTAAATGAGACTTGCCCAATATCACACAGTACATATGTGTGTGTGTGTGTGTGTGTATGTAACTGGCATGATTGGGATTTATTTTCATATCCTCTGTTTACAGGTTCAGCTCTCTTTCTTCTGTACACCAAGCTATCTCCACCAGTTGTTTCCATTCTATTTGGCCAATAATCATAGAGCCCTTAGTTCATTTAGGATGATAAAATTATAGTGTAAGAGACCGAGAGATTATGTTGCTCAGCCACTTTCTTTTGTAGATAAGGAATCTGCCAACCTCCTGATACTGGTCTTAAACAGTTTAAGACTGGTACTTTCAGGGGGAAAAGTAGAAATAAAAAAAATTCATCAATCACCACTTAAAAGAGACCATATGAAGAAAACTCATAGGAATATCACAGTCAAATTCTGAAACTCTCAGCTCAAGGATAAAATTTTAAAAGCATCAATTAAAACAATTTAAATATAGTGGTGTCACAATTAGAATCACGCAAGACCTGGCAGCAGAGACATTAAAGGACCACAGGTCTTGGAACATAATACATCAAAGAGCAAAAGAACTGGGGCTCCAGTCAAAAATATCATACCCTGCAAGGTTAAGTATTATCCTGAATAAAAAAAAAACTGGTCATTTGATAAACTCTCAGATATTCAAGACTTTGTTAAAAAAATCCTGAACTTAATAGAAGATTTGACATACAACAACCAATATAAGATACATACCAAAGACTGATTATAAGGAAACCATAAGGACAGACTATTTACAAATGTATATCTATATACATACACACATATAAAATAAAAAAATATAAAATGTATGTCTAAGATTCTTATTATTAATTGGGTAGCCTGTAAGTAAGGTTGGGGAAAACCTGAGTAGGATATAAATTTAAAAAGTAAAACCATTTAGGAACAGCTAAAAAGAGTAATTATTTTATACAGATGAGATACAAGAGGAAGAACTGAGACAGAGGAATTAGGTGGAGGAGGAGGGCTGGTAGTAATTCTGGTAACCATTTTCATTTGGAAATAGGTTTAAGAGGGTACAATACATACACACATACATACATACATATATATATATATATTTGAAGAGTATAAAATTCTTCTAAATTCAGAAGAAATAAAACAATAGGGGCATAAGGAGGGGGAGAGGACAAAGGAGGGATCTTTAAAAGAGAGGGAGAGGGAATAGATAAAAGGGGCGTATTGAAGGTGTGTAGATTTATGGGAATGGGAAGATGGCAGGGATCCTTGGGGTGGGGTAGGCAGGTAATGGGAGGGCAAGGTAGTGGGTAGAAGCAGAGTAGTGGAAGCAGGAGGGATAGGAAATGAGATATGCACAAACAAAAAAAAAGCCAGGAGTAGAATATGTTAGGGAAAGTATACGTCTGTGTATGTATGTATATATGTGTGTATGTGTATATAAATATATATGTATGTATATATACATATGTGTATATATGTTTATATATATATATAAGTATAGATATATAGCTATAGAGAAGCATATCTAAACTTTATTGTAGCCTTCTGAGGGCAGTAGGGGGAGGGAAAAAAGAACCATAAAAAAGTGCACAGCAGAGAACAAAAGAAAAACTCGCAAGGAAGCAAAGGAAAGATGGACAATTTTCAACACAGCAAATATTTATCATACAGGCTTTCTTGAAATTAAAATTTATTGTTCCATAATTTGAATCCTCTCATGTTCTACCATGCACATGGCATGCTCTTTTTCCTTTTCAACTTTGTATTTAAGTTTCAATATTTAAGTTTATAATATGTTTTTGTTTTCTTTTCCCTATATATGTTCTGGCATTTGATTCTAAAATAAAATTTAAAAAAAAGACTGCAACTCTCTGTATACCTCTCTACAATTTTTGCCTCTGAAATACATTATGTAACCTAATACCAACTATGACACTGGGGATACAAAGACAAAAAAAATGATATGGTCCTTGCCTTTGATAATAATAGCTGACTCATATAGTGCTTCACATTTGAAAGCTATTTTGAGTACTTTGTTATCTCATTTGAAACTCATAAGCTTTTGAGTTGGGCATTATAACTACTATTTTGGTGGCTATTTTACAGATCAGGAAACTGAGACCTCAAATCTTCTGATTCAAAATCTTTCTACTAGACCACATTAAGGCCCTCATTTTACTGTTGAGTAAACTCAGTCTGATTCAGAGATATTAAGGGATTTGTCCAAGGTTATGCTCCTAGTAAGTGGAAGAGCCAAGACTAGTCTACTGGTTAGCAACCCAAGGCTTTTTCCACTGTAGTACACTTTCTACTAAAAGAAGCTCTTCCAGAAAGAAATAGGATCACTTCATTATATTATTAGCATTATCTTAATAACGTTAGGAATAATAACAATGATCATATAGCCCATATTTCTATGATACTCTAGAGTTTAAAAGCATTTTCTTTTTTTGTTACATCACAATATTGTTTATGATGTGACTTTTTACAATGCAAACAAAAAAAATACCAAAATGAAATATATGAATACAGCTAAATGCAGAATGGTGACTTTTTTCTCTTCAAGAGGTCATGATTCCCATTTCTAGGAAAATAAAGAAGAGACTGCACACGGGTAGAAACAAGTTGGTAGCTACCTCACATTTTGTCTAGAAATGACTTACTAATGCATTTTTCTTGCTACTTACCATAAAGTGTAAACAGAGAGTTAAAGGAAATCTTTACACATTGATTTCTACCATATTAAAGACACTATAATCTATTACAGGGTCAATATATAGAAAATTCTACATTTAAATGTTATTACAAAAATGAAGCAGTAATTAGAGTCTTCTGGCTAAAGAAGTCACTAAATTGAAAATTTAAATTTATAGAATTCAGAACAAGAAAGGGCTGTTATAAAAAGCTTTAGGTGCACTGGAAGCTTATGTTTGTTTTTTCCCATGTGTATTTGTGTGAAAAAAGAGGGTCAGCTGTGTTAAGACTAGCTCATGTACTTACCTTCAGAGAATTCTGAGAGAGGGTGAGAGAGACACACAGAGAAGCATTGTTTGTATCAGAGTATGACAATTTCTCCTCTACACACACCTTCCAGAGTCCTTTTATTGGAATATCCTGTAAACAATCAAACCACCAGAACATGATTATACAATAGTAAAATGTTCTCAAGTCAGATGCCTGTTTAAAAAAAGAAAAATTGGAAGGTACTTAGAGATGTTTCCTTTTAAGTACATGACACCACCATGAAATTCAAGGCATCTTAATCTCAGTCAACTGAAAAAAATCTCAAACAATGGAAAACAACAAACAACTTTGTCATGCTGTTAAATCCATCGTTATGGATATAAATGGTGAAAAACTGGTAAAACAGATTCAACAAACGCTGACGTCCAGACTGGCATATTGGCAACTAATACGTAACTGGTGATCATTAATGGGCTTCAAAGATCTTTCCTTTCTTGTTCTTTTTCAAAGTTCTGGCAGAATTTTACTGTTCCAAAATACGCCACTGAGCTTCCCAGTTGGCCTTGTTATCCTCATACTGACATGATTTTTTCTCTAATTCCTTTTTCATTTGATCATGAAGCTGCTGGAGCTTGGCTTTGGAGTCTTTCAGCTTCTGCAACTTCTCATTGATTTTCATTCGAAACACCTGCTCCATCTCCATCTCCATCTCCATCTCCATCCCCATCTCCATCTCCATCATCTCCATCCCCATCTCCATCTCCATCTCCATCTCCATCTCCATCTCCATCTCCATCCCCATCTCCATCGTGTTCATCTTGGCTATGTGCTCCCCTCTCTCTTCCTCCATTTGGGCCAGGGGGCTCTCGGTCAGAAATCCTTTGTTCTTGTCTGACCTGGCTGCCAGCTTGTGGCTACTATAATTCCCACGGTGCTCATTTTTGGTCATGTTCTTCAGGTTCTGCATGTGGGTTCTTATCACGTGTTTCTTAGAATTGTGAAATCACAATGATCACCATGTTCAACTTCTGCAACACTTCAAGGAACTGCCTTCCTCAGACCCTTTGGCCATTAACTTCAATGATAGCATTACTCCCAACCACAGCAAGACGTACACGATCCTTTACCTTTTTTAACAAGATTACTTTCTTCTTCATCATCTGTTTCTGGAAATTCATATATTTTAATTTTATGCTCTTGAATTTCTTTCATTATCTACTTCTTAAACTGCTGGCACTTTTCCTTGAGGGTCAGTGTGTTTGCTTTGGAGATGAAGGGGATGACCTTCACCTTGTTGCGCAAGTACTTTATAAACTCGATGTCCAATGGCTTGAGGCCATATCCTGAAAGGGCACTAAGCACCTGCATCTTGTTGTCTGTCTTCTACCACCTGCTCACCTGAGATTCCACATTCAGATAATCCTCAAATTTACAATTAATAATAGGCTGCCAACAATTACTGTTGTCTACTGTACTACCAGATCCTTATCGTGAGCAATAACTGAACACTGCCTTCTTTGATGAAAACTTTGGCTTGTTCCACTTGTACAGTCTTTTAAAATCTATGTGAGGGACCTGGTATTCTGAAGAGTACAAATCTGTTAGGAATAATGAGTTGATTAAGTTGACTTTGCCAATCCAGATTTTCCTGCTACCATAAGCGTGAACTCAAACCCTCTCTTCACAGATTTTCTGTATACTTAATTTGAGAGATTTGCATATCCTACCCAACCTTCAAAGTTCTGTTGAGTTACCATGGCCCCACCTGCAGCAACTGCAGCAACAATTGCAGCAGCAATGCTCCTCTCCTCTAAAAGCATTTTCTCTATTTAACACCTCACAATTGGGTGCAATTTGGGGTGGAATGGAGGGAGATAGATATTTGGATTGTTAGGATACCATTCTGTTGAATCTACTTTGCACAGCAGATTATCTTCAGGCACTAGTCACTGGTCACAAATTGTTCCCTTGATTTCCTGGTCTTGGTGTTGAGGTTCCGGGGTGCTGGGGACCCCAAAATACTGACACACTGGGTCCTGCTCGAATGAATTCAACTCAAGTCTTCTTTAAACCAAAGAAAAACAAAGTTTATTAAAGATTCACCACCTTGGGTTGACTCTTATGGAGTCTAACCATTTGTAACACTTGTATTCACAAACGGGCCAGATACAATCTCAGCTAGACAGAGTCTGAGTTGTATTGAATCTGAGCTTCTTCATGGAGGGAAAGATCTAGAGGTGGTGAAGTGGTCTGGGAGGAAGGTCTAAGGATGATCTTCGTGGGATGTAATCCAGCATGGGAAAAAACTGGAAGCAATTGGGAGGTATCTGACCATGTTGGGCTTGGGTGGGATGTAGGTGGGGCAGTCAGGAGGTAACAGACAAAGGAAGGCCAGGCTAGGCCAAGCCCAACAGATTTGAGTGTGAAAGGCCAGGTTGAGTGGGGAGATTCAAGGCAAATTCAAGGAGGTTCTAAGAGTCAATATCCCAGCACAGGAATTGTTTACTTAAATTGTTCTCTAGATTTTTTGTTACTAATTAGGAGTACAAATCAATATATAATCTGGATGTATCAATGATAAAAGACTAGAACTTACTTCAAGTGGATATGTGTCCAAAGGGCATTCATAAGGATTCATCTCCTAAGAGTCATTGTGCTTTTCATTGTTATGTGAAATCTGGAAGAACTGGGTTAAGAGAAATGAGGCAACGCCAACTTGGTTTAAATGTGGAGCTCCATTCAGAAATAATAACTGCTAGAATGATAGAATCCTACTTGGATTTCATAGGTCATCTATATTAATCCATAAGTAAACTGGGAATCTCCTTTGTAACATATCCAGCCAGAGATCATAGAGCCCTCATTTGAAGACCAAGGGTAAATCCCTACTTCTGTTCTTTGGGAACAGCCTTAATTATTAGATAGGCTTTCCTTATACCAAATTGAAATCTGCCTATCTATAATTTCTAATGGAAGCTTCTAGATCTGCCTTCTACTACTAAAAGTACCAAGGATAATATCTCTTTTACATGATAGCTCTCCAACTACTTGAAGAAAGTTATCATTTATATCTTTTTACAAGTCTTCTCCAGGCTTAATATCCTCAGATTAAATATTCCTTCAACCTATCTTCCTATGTCATGTATTATGGTAGGAAAAAAAAGGAAACTGGATAATTATATGCATGTCACAATGCATTTGGTTGCAAAACAAACAGGGTCCAAGGCTCCCAGTAGCCAAGGACACCAAAGCTAACATACAGTTTGGAGGGAGTGAAAAACAGGGTTATAGGGATTGTGATACCCAGTTTCTTATTGGTGGAGAGGGGGCTGGGAGACACCGAGGGGGGAGGGACACATGCTTTAGAGTACTCCTCATCATTTTGCTTGCTCTCCTCTGGATGAATTTCATTTTGTTGATATTCTTGCTTAAATGTGATTCTTCATCTCTTTTGTTACTGAATGATGAAAGAACAATGGGTGAGAAAAATGAAGTATATTACAAGTGTCCTTGGGTGAACTAGACGTACAGAAATGCTGATTCAAAGAATTGATAAAATAGAAAAGTTAACGCTCTACAGAACCCAAGCTTCGAATTTCAGTCTATCGTACATTCCATGTTAAATGGTACAATTTGGCTGGCAAAACATATTAAACTAAATAGAATAGGGAAACATCATCTTGAAACTGTGAATGAAGTGTCAAGTAATAATCAATTATCATGGCAATTCCTATTATTTTAAATATCAATGACAAATGATAGAAAAGATAGAGTGGGGAAAAGGACTGCAAAGGAGGAGTTAACTAGAGAACTATTACAATCACAAATTAGAGTTAATGCTGCCAGTATTCTTTAGTTCCCGGTATGCCTTAGGACTAGAGTTTAGGTTAATTTTTTGCACCCTATTTTAAAAATCAAGTTTGAGATCATTTGATGATGTGCAGTATAGCAAATAAGGGTATTGAACCTTGAAATAAGGAATCTTGGTTTTGAGTGGCTACTCTGATGTTTACTAACCATGTAAAAAGCAGGCAATTCACTTACTTAATAAGTTATAGAAGGGATATAGTCTTCACTGGTAAAAAGATGAGGTGTGAACTTCATGGTGTAAGAACTCCCTCCATCAATGCAGATCACAGGGCTTTTGTAACATAGTGCATAAATCAGGAAGTGGGAGACCCCATAGCATAAAGTAAGTGAGCCTTGAAATAGTCATAAGCTGCAAAAGGTACTGGGGAACAGAAGACCTACAAAAGGTGTGGATACATTTGCTCCTCTTCCCTTCATATATATGGAGTTTCCCTAATAGTTCACTCCCCTTTGGAGCTTGACTTTCCATTTTCAAGCAAATCATTCTCCTTCCTTTGTAGGTCAAAGCTTGCTTTTCAAAGGCTGTTTTGGTAAAATGCCATTTGGATAGTGGATAGAGTGTAGGTATGTAAGTCAAGAAGACTCATCTTCCTGGGTTCAAATCTAGCCTCAGACACTTAGTAATTTTGGGACCCTGGGCAAGTTACTTAAACCTGTTTGCCTCAGTCTCTTCATCTGTAAAAATGAGCTAGAGAAAGAAATGGCAAACACTCCAGTATCTTTGCAAGAAAATCCCAAATGGAGTTGTGGAAGAGTTGGTCATGAATGTACAAGAACTGTATCAAGAAACTAGAAAATGAAAAGAGAAATGCCTGGTTTTTCCCATTTGTTAAACAATTTTGGCCTCTGTGCTTTTGCCCATTTATTCTAAATTAGCTCTCAAGCCCCCATGTTCAGTATGAACCAAAATTTCCATCTCCCTAAAATAAAGAGCACCATCTCTCTTGTGCTGTCTTTATTTCTAAGCCCTAAATGAAATACACAGTTTACTATTTCTGCTAGCCAGCAGAATTTTGTGATAGGTAAATAAAACCAAAATTGAAAGCAACTGGTAAGGACCCATACCTATATAGCTAACAATAAGAGGGTCAAATGACTTTGCTAGAAGATGGGAGGGTCTTGAGATCATACCTGTCCATTAGCAAATTCTCTCCAGCATGGAGCCATGTAAGAGCAATAGAGTTTACTGACTGACTGATCTGGAACAATCACTTATCCTCCTTTGGCTCCAATTTCTTTATCTACAGTATGAGAGGGTTGGATTAGTTGAAATCTAAGAGGTCTTCTAGTTTTAAATCTGTCCTCCTGTGATTTTATAATCTGTACTTGAATATTCACATCCTGAAAAACTGATTTAGTGTAAATTCTTGAAATGATTAAGTTTGATTCTGTTTCATATATTTATTAATTCTATTGATAATCAATTGATTTTGTCCTGTAACTGCTTTAGTCAAGGGTGTTTGTCTCTGAATTTAGTTCAGAATTCTGCTGGCTTGTAAAATGGATTGTAAATTGTAAATTTACATTCCCTTTATTTAAATTGCAAAATTAAGTTGAGGAATCCTATTCTCTTGCTAATCACTGTTCTACTCTTGCCTCAAGGAATTTAGTTGATCTTAGGGCATGCCATTAGCCAGAAGGGAGTGTTTGCCATAAGGGAGATGGGTCTAATATCTTTACATCACCAAACTATTCTTCCAGGATGTCTAGTTTGCTGTCCAAAAAGAGTTCTGGGCCATTATCTTGCAGATAGACTCAATAAATGAACACTTCTTAATTGCCAGAGGATAGGAGAAGATTATTGCTAGCCCCTCATTACCAAACTTCCAACCTATCATGTTGTCACCCTCCCCTCAGCTCTGTACCCAGTCATGTTCTCAATCCCATGTCATCGACTCTGTTTTACTCTCCAAAACCTGTTAGAAAGGGAAAACTATCCTTTTACAAGGGGTCTTTGGCATAAATGGAGGCAAACTATTGACCTATTCATCAGCAGTTATATATGCTATCTTGCTCAGAGAAATATGCCTTGATTTACCCTTTTGTTAAATTTCACTTGTGACAGCCTTAAAGAAGAAATAAAATCAAGAATGAAGCAGTTAGTAATGTCTCAATTTCTTATGCCAAAGAACATAAACCCATTCTGCAGTGCCAGATTAAGTTCTGAATCTATGAGTCCTCAGACTTGTCCCTTTATTCTCATGAAGTCAGATAGAAAAGATTGGCACCACTTGTATTTCCAGGAAAGTAAAATTAATTACTTTTGATTTTGCCATGAAAGCCTGGTTTTAAATAAATCTAAAATTGCTTTCGAGGAAAAGAAAGGTTACTTCCAAATTTGTCTAAATGAACTGTTTTTTTTTTTTTGTTTTATTTTGATTTGTTTTTAATATTGGCTTAACCAATGATGCCGTCACTTGGGTATTCTCTGACAGGTCTTACTCCTCTGGTTATTAAAAAACTACTTATTATGTTTTTCCCTTGTACTATTTACATTTTCTTCTAGTTCTTGCTGGTTTCTTTCTTAAATAATGAGTTCCAAATAGCTTAAACTGGTAAAAATTAAATAGCACTCTAATAATCGTGAAGAGTGCTTTGTAAATTGGCAAACAAAAAAAGGGACTAATTGTTTATCTGGAGTTTATCAGATGAAGCCTGTGGCACTTTCATTTAAACAGCTCATTTTGTTGTAAAATTGTTCTGATTTAGAATGCTATACTTGGCCTATGGCTCATTATTTCAGTTGGCAATTGGGATATTAAAGGAATTTAGAATACTAAATACATTTAGTGCTTGTCTTTCATTATTTTATCTAGCTTTCTTTTCTTTACATATTTTTAATGTTTTCTCCTCAATTTCTGCATGGCTCTGTCTGTACTAGGATGTGAACTGAGTCATTAAGATGATTTGGTACAGAATCTGGATGCCTATGTGATTCATCAAACCATTTGGGTATGAACTAGCCATTGATAGGACCCCAAACCATGGTAGCCATTCTATAATTGATAGAATTCCCATCATATAGAAAGTCATGGACTTTGGTCAAACTCTGATAAGAGTAAAATGGAGAAGGGAACAATGGGGGCTTGACCCTAGATTGGGATGGAAATTTGCCTGGGGCATAGGAAATTTAGAGGGTACTGACTGCAGTGATTTTTTGGTAGAGTTTTTAAAATTTTTTCACTCACAACCCCTTTAGCTTTTCTTAAATAGTGGGTTGGGGATGGAGTCCTGACTCACAGTTTAAGAAGTACGGCATAGAGAAGACACTGGATGGAGGCTGGTCTTAGTGATGAGGTGTATGTGAAGGGTGATGAGGTTCTGAGGTGATCAGGACCCCAAAATACGGACAGTCCAGGTCGTGCTCGAATGAATTCGACTGAAGCCTTCTTAAAGCCAAAGAAAGCAAAGTTTATTAAGAATTTGCCTAATTGGGTTGCCTCTTAAGGAATCTAAGCATTGGTGACGCTTGTATGCTCAAGCGGGCCAGATAGACGCCCAGCTAGACAAAGTCTGAGCTGGATTGCATCTGAGCGCCTTCATGGAGGCAAGGTGGGACTTAAATACAGAAAAGAGTATAGGAGGGATGGGGGTTGGGGGTGGGGGTGGTCTGGTGGTATAGAGTGATGGGGGAAGAAGTTCAGGAAGGGACTCCAAGGAGGGTCAAAGGCTGGAAACAACTGGAGGTAATCAACAAACATCAGACAAGGGGGCACCTAGGTGGGAAGCAGGTGGGGCAATCAAGAGATAACCCACAATGGTCACAGGTTTGAGTATGAAAGGCCAGATTCTGTGAGGGGATACAGGGAGAGCTCAATTTGAGTATGAAAAGTCAATTTAAGTAAGGAGATTCCAGGGGAGCTCAAGGAAGTTCCCAGAGTCTGAACCCCATCATTAGGACTGAGTGATTGTGGGGCAGAGTAGTATGGAGGAGCAGTTCCCCTGGTGGGCAGTGGTTCAGCTGTGGATCTTTTCCTTTTTGCTGGGGTTCACTATAGGATGAGGGAAAGAGAATGGAAGTCAGGTCTGGCAGGACCAGGAGCTGTGGAGGAGGGAAGGTGCCTCTAGCCCTTCCCTTGTTCTGGCCCTGACCATCCCATTCCCTCAGAAATTTACTATTTGTTCTCTACTATTTATCCCTACCTCTTTGTACTAAAGCCCTCTAAAAGCTACTGGATCACCTTATTTCTTATTTATTTTAATCCTAATGAACTTTGAGATTATATTAATATAACAAGCATGTGTTTTAGTATGATAAAAACTGAACTAGATGATGCTAATGCTTTAATGTACTGTAAAAAATGAAAAAATGTAATCAAAAGTGTCAAACAGATGCTCAGTAATTTATAAGAGACAGCCAATATTTCAGCTAGCAATATTCAGTAATCAAATACAAAATGATAGGAAAATTAAACAAATAAATGGGTTATATTTTTCACATTTAAACAGAATTAAAAAATAATGTCAACTATTGAAGATAAATGAAAGCTAGTTATACTGATAAGAACTCTATGAATGCAATAAAAACTTGTTTGATTCCTGAGAAATGATAACAAGGCTTTTTTTTTGATAGAATAATATATAATGATTCTGTTATCAAGAAGAATTACCCAGGTTGATGTTTTAAAGTGAAATAAGTCTTTAAGAAGATCCTTTTTCAGGATAGGCAAAAGACAATAAATTGAGATTCTGAACCCCAGTGGTAACATTCTAGATTCTGGGCAGTCAGTCTTAAAAAAACAATCAAGAGATACAGTGCCAATGCTCAGTTCAGTTTATGCATTTGAAGTTTCATTCTCTTCTCTATTATATATACATATAGGTACTCATCTGCACATCTAAACCAATCCCTAATGCATCAGAAAAGTCATTCTGCACTCAGAAATGGAGTAGGACACTCTCTATATTTTAAGTACCTCCCCAACTCCATTTTTTTTTTTTGGTATGGATCAGTTATTTCGTTCTTAATATTCTTTATCACTTTAATATCTTTTAAAGAAAACATTCACAACTAAGAGTTCCTCTACACATCTTACCTAAATTTCCTCTTTCTTCTGGGGCCTTTGTGGGATGGTGATGGGAGGGGCAAAGTTGGGAATTAGATGAATGAAGTTTTAGACATGGATTTAGACGTGTTCCCAGTTTTCTCACTTTCAACTGCAATTCTAAATGTATTGTCCTGTAGAGACAATACAAAAAAGAGGGGTTAGGTTCTAGGTCACCTCAAAATAAACATGTGTAATCTATAACATAGGTAAACTTGGTCAAGTAGGTGGTATAGTATAGTAAAGTGCAGGGCCTGGGGTCAGGAAAGACCTGAGTTCAAATGCTGACTCAAGAATTTGGTAGTGTTTGAGCAAGTCACTTAACCCTGTTGGCCTCAATTTCCTTATCTCTAAAATGAGCTGGAATAGGAAATTACAAAACAAGAAAACCCCAAATAGGGTTTGGACATGAGAGAAAAAAAAGATACAGACACATATCTTGTGAACTAGGGCAAGTCACTCAATCTCCCTAGGTTTCTGTTCATCATCTGCAAAATGATGGGGTTTGACTTCATGGCACTGGAGGGCCCTTACAGATCTCAACATGTTATCCTAGGATTATTTAATTCAGTTCAATACAACAAATATAGGTTAAGCTCCTTTGTACATACAAAAAAGAGGATATGCTGGTCACATACTAGCTGTTAGAAATAGTTGAGGAAAACCCAGTGCTACTTTAGTATCATCAGATGTTAACAAAACATGGAGAAGGTACTCAACATACTGGATGTACCCCTGGTGATGAACTTATAGAAGGACATGAAAAAGTCAATTGAAATGAATGGGTTATGAGTAGTATACAGTTATCCCTTTCAACACCACAACTTTCCTCATCATGGTTTCAGTATATCATGAGTCAGCATAAGAAATTAAATGGAATTTTTGGGGAGTTTTACATAAACCACAGATGACACATGCAGGCCAGCAGATATCACATAGTCTCTGACCAAATACTTAACCCAAATTTTACAGTAAGTTACTGTAAATACCCCATATGAGAAAAAGAAAAAATTCAGACTTGACTAGTGTGAAGGGAAAGTCAAAGAATTTTACATGGATTTTCTATGTCACATGGGTGTCCCTAACCCCTGAGATGTGGAAGGGATAACTGTAGTTTGGAAGGAACCCATACATCAATAGGTTCATAAGTCCATTCGAGTATCTGAGAGTACTTGAGTACCATGGGTTAGATAACTGAAATGGATACGGTGAAATGATAAATAAGATGGTGTTCTTGTCCTTACCAAGTAGCAGGCAGAGTATATACATTGAAAAAACTAATCTGCGGATCTGATTGTGATAAGTTGTACACCTCCTCTAGTACCTAACATAGTGCTCTATAAACAGTGGGAACTCAATAAATGACTATTGAATGAATGAATGTATCATAGGAGATTGGCAGCATTTATTAAATACCTACTCCATGCTAGGCACTGTGTTAGGCTCTGGGAGTAAAGGACAAAACTTCTGCCCTCAAGAAATTTACTATCTAGCTGGAAGACACAGCACATAATGAATAAAATGAAATGTGTGTTCATCCTTCATTGCCGAAGAAGACCATAAAATGAAATGCAAAGTATACAAAGACAGAAACCTGTATAATTCCTTTACCATGTGACAACTCTTCAAATACTTGGATATCTATGAGGTTTCTGCCAAGTTTACAAGTCATGGAGAGAGGTTGCCGAGTATCAAATTTAGGAAGTTTCCTAAAGATTGTTTTTGGCTGGGATCAGAGAGTTTGTTGGCATAAGGAACTTAGAGTTTTAGAAGTGATGGAGCACTTTGAAGCTAAGTGACTTGCCCAGGGTCACCCAGACAGTGTGTGTCAGAAGGAGGACTGGGTCAAGATCTTCTTGACTCTGAGGTGGCTTCATTATCAGAGACAAAATCCTCCTCTTCCAAACAAGAAGAGCTACCCCTAAGCAAAATAGGCTTGTTCAAGGAGGAAATGGGTACCTCTTCACTTGCAGTCTTCATGCTGTAGTTGGGTATTTTGTAATTATTCCATCATTTTCAGTCTAGTCTGACTCTTTCTGACCCTATTTGGGGTTTTGCTGGCAAAAATAATAGAGTGGTTTGCTTTTCCCTCTCTAGCTCATTTTACAGATGAAGAAACAGAAATAGGCAAGATTAAGTGACTTGCCCAGGGTCATACAGCTAGTAAGTGTCTAAGGCCAGATTTGAACTCAGGAAAATGAGTTTTTCTGATTCCAGGCACAACACTCTGTCCATTATGCTACCTAGCTGTCCGTAGTTTAGCCACCTAGCGTCCTAGCCACACTTTGGGTGTGTCGTTGACTACCTTCTTATTCAGGCATAAATTGGACTAAATGGAATTTGAAGTCCCTTTCAAGTCTGAGATGCAGTGACTCTGGGGAACTGTAGCTCTCTGCTGTTTAACTCTTCGATCAGTGAAGGGCATAGGTATATGTGTCAGATTTTCAGATGGCACGAAACTAAAGGGGACTGGAGGGATGGAGTTCCCAGAAAGATCTGAGCAGGTCAGATCATAATGTTGAATCTAAGAAGACAAAATTGAATAGGGATGAAAACAGGTATGCGTGAAAGATCAACTTTGTAGGTATAGTATAGGGGAAGGGGCTTGGTAATAGTTAGATAATAGTTCAAATGAAAAAAGAACCAGGGGTTTTAAAGGATTGTAAACTATTGTAGGGGCAAGTAGGTTGCACAGTGGACAAAGTGCTGGACCTGGAGTCAGGAAGTCCTGAATTCAAATGTGCCCTTAGACACTTGCTAACTATATGACCCTGGGCAAGTCACGTAACCCTGTTTGCCTTAGTTTCCTCATCTGTAAAAGCCACTCCAGTATCTTTTCTAAGAAAACCCCAAAAAGGGTCACAAAGAGAGTTGGAAGCAATGGAAATTTCTTCATGACATCATCAACAACAAAATCATTATAAGTCCATAGTTCCATATGGCAGCTAAACAAATGGGTGAAATGGTAGTCTCAATTAAGTGAGAAATAGTGTACAAGCCTAGGGAGGTCATCATCTCACCGGGCTCTGCTTTAGTTAGGCCACATCTAGAATATTAAGTTCAACTCTGGGCACAATATTTTAGGGAAGCCCTGGTTAAATTGGAGACCATCCAAAGGAGAGCCACCATAATGTGAGGGTCCTCAGGATCATTCTGTATAAGGATTAATTGAACGTACTGAAATATTTAGCTCAGAGAAGATTAAGCTTGGAGAGTGGGGTTGTGGCACAAGACAATGTAGGGGAGGAAGAGAATCACGGATGGCTTCAAACATTTAAAGGGCTTGTATGTGGAAGAGGTCTTAAACTTGAAATAAATCTATCTCAGAAGGAAGAGCTAGGGATAGTGGATAGAAGCTGCAGAAGCAGTGTTTAGCCTAAGAAAATTATCCAACAATTGATGCTTTCCAAAATTGAAGCGGGCTTTCTGGGGAAGTAGTGGGCTTCTCCCCACTAGACATCTTCATGAAAGACTGGATTGGCAGTTATTGGGAATGTGGTAGAGGGAATTCTTGCTCAGGTACATCTCAGGCTAGATTGCCCTTAGCATATTTTCCAATTCAGAAATTCTGTTTTATAGCTCACTTGTTAATAATAATAATACTGCTAGATTCAGATGTTTTTACTTGGCAGTCTCTAGGAGGATAATTAATATCAATATACTTTATTTAAATTTACTACTCATAATGCCAAAATTATTATAACACATTTATTTAAGATTTATAGAGAATTTTCATGAGCCCTAACTGCAATGGATAAAATGTTCTACTTTTGCAACTCACTGATTTTGATGTCAATGTATCCTCTTGGATTCTTGAAAACCAAACTATCTCTCTCTCTCTATCCCTGTCTCTCGGTGTCTCTGTCACCCTCTGTCTCTGTCTCTCTTTTTCTTTCTCCTTCTATCCCTCTGGCAATCCTGTGAAATTTATGGTCCCTGAGAGTTGGTCAGTTACATTGCATGATGGTCCATAGACAGGAAAACTTGTGATTTAGCTGTGAGTCTAGTAACTACAGACATTTTGAGATAGTAATGACAATATATTTGCAACAACTGCAATGTGATAAGAAAATATCTGTGATTTCTATTGGTGACAAAGTTATAGGCACTGGAATATTCCTGGGATTTTGTTTCCTACATTTATAATTGAAGGACATGCTAAGTTTCAGTTAGAAAACAAAGATATAATTCTTTTTCCTATTCAATTCATGTCTCTCCCTCCTAACTCACCAAATCTATATACAGACCCTTCATGCTCTTGCTTTATGGCATCTCTGATGGATATTCAACCCACTTGTTCCAAGTTTGGGTTCTAGTTCTTTTGTCTAGAGTCACTGGTTCCTCTCTCCTTTCTCTGTGCTCCTTCCCCCCACCCCATTTCATTTTTCTTTCACTTTCTGGTCCTTCAACTATTTGAATTCAGGTTTCAGGTTCTCTCTAAATTTCCTCTTCTGGCTAAACTTCCTTAATTTACCCAAACGTCCCTTTGAGTTTCTTCACCATTCTGGTAAGCTTTCTCACTCTAGACTATCTCTGCTTATAAAGCATGGAGTTGGGAAATAATATGGTAAGTGTGGTTGAAGCAATGCATGATGACATGGGACCTTCCCATCTTCTGGACATTCTACTTCCCTTAATATTGCTTTATTATTTCCTATCCTTTTTAGTAGTTATATCACACTGAACTCAGTTTGACGTTAAATGGAGTAGAAGAAAGAGCACTGTTAGTTCCAACCCTGTTACTTATTGGCTGTGGGTATAACAGTTTTTGTTGAGTCATTGTTCAGGGTCTTTGTGACCCCCTTTTGGGGTTTTCTTGGCAATGATACTGGAGTGGTTTGTCATTTCCTTCTCTAGATCATTTTACGGATAAGGAATTAAGGCCTAGGCTAACACAGCCAATAAGTGTCTGAGGCCAGATTTGAACTCATGAAGATGAATCTTCCTCATTCCAAGGCTAATGTTCTATCCATTGTGCCATCTAGCTACTCAGCCTTAGACAAATTATTTAATCTCATTGTCACTTTCTTCCATTTATGTTCATTATTTCTTCAAATATCCTATAGTTATTAGACCCATGACTAAGTCATAAATTTTCCTGTCTATGGATCATCATGCAGTGTAACTGACCAACCATCATCAAACTGCCAAAGGAAGGTTGCATGTGTGTGCATCATACACATACACCCATACACGTACGCACACATACATGTATCATCTAGGTCAACGCACTCATTTTGCCATTAATGAAACAGAAATCTAGGGAGTCAACTGATTGTTCTAAGGTCACCCATGTGCTTAGTGACAGAATTGAGAATGAATTCAGTCTTCTTCATGGAAACTACAATAGAGCTAGCTCTCCCTTGAACTCTGCTTTTACAGGATTATTTGCTACCTAAATTCAGGCTTTTACTTTTATCCTTGTTAGGTTCCAGCCCGTAGTTCCAGCCTGCTGTCTTATTTTTGCATACTAATTTTGTCAACTAGTAGTTTGGTTGTTCTCAGCTTTTGGTTCACATGCAAATTTGAGAAACATTTTCTTCCCCATCTTCGTCTTAGTCATTGAAAAAAAATGTTGATTAAGACAAAACTGAACTCAGAGTCTTGTGTTATGTTACTCGAAACCATCTACCCTTCCCTTTCAGGGTTAAGCAATTTTGTTTGATGTTTGATGGGGCTGATGAAAGCTTGACCCATACTGCTCTTCTCTATCCTCAATCCAGTAAATGTTACCTAGTTTTCATAACACAGGGTTCAAGGTGGAGGAAAATGTAGATGATTCAAACATTCCTTAGGAACCCAGAGGTTTAAAATTGGAGGGAACTTCAGAGATTATTTACTCCAGGGATGCTTAACTTTTTTTTTAATAGCATGTATCCCTTTGGTAGTCTGGTGAAACTAAGAATTTCTTTTCAGAATAATGTTTTTAAATGTAGAAACCAAAATATACAAGATTAAAAAGAAACCAATTATATTGAAGTATAGTTATCAAAAATATATTTAAAAATGACTGGCATCTCGATTAAGTCAATTATATTGAAATAGATCTACTGAAATATATTATTAATAAAAAAATCACATGCATGGACCTCAAGTTAAGAATCCTTCTGGTCCTGAAACATTTCTAAAAACCTTCCTTCCACAGGCTTCACTTGCAGCAGGATTTTGACCAACATCTTGCATTCTTTCTCTCCACCCCTAGATGGCAAGCGGAGACCTTGGAGACGTCCCTGGCTCCCTGTGTAATTTCTGAATTCCAGGTTCCTTAGGCAAGCCCTTCCAGTGTTTTTCACTTAATGAATATTTGAAAGAATCATTTGGCCCTAATAAAGAACTTGGGATTTTGAGGGAAAGGTAAACAGGACATTTTAGTGGCTTGAATAGGAAGGATTCCTTCTTGAGGTGGAGTGTAGGCAAAGTCAGAAATTGTCCACAGTCCATATGGAGAAATCTTTCTCTTTGCCACTCTTCGTCATCTTTTTCTTCTTTCTTCCATCTCTCCTGCTTTTCTTTCTCCCATTTCATCACAAAGCAACCACTCATCATGGTGGAAGGAGAATTGTTGGGAGGAGGGTAGGGTGAAGACCATTCTATTTTTTTTTTCTTATCCACTGGGGTTCTGGCACTGTATTAAATCAAAGTCAGACTATAAGACCTGTAATCAGGTGTTTTGGTTTTTTTTTCCAGCGCAGTGCCTGGCACATTGTAGGCACTTATTAAAGCTTGCTATAGTAAAACCTTGATCACAAGCTAAAAGAGCTGTTGGTTCCTAAGTGAACAGGGGAAAGAGGGCTTTATTTATTGTTAAAAAATAATCCACAGAAAATAATTTTCTGGGCATCTGAGGGTTTTTTCCTTTTAAGGAAAATATTTTAAACATTTTGGTTGGATGCTTTTCCAAAATGTATCACACACATTCTTGACTTCACTGTATTGTATAGAGCATTGTGGAAAGAACATTGTATCTGAAATGGAAAGACCTGGGTTTTAAGTCCTAGCTTGTCTACTTATTAGGCATGTGATCTTGGGTTAAGTCATCTAAACTCTTTAGGCAACAACTTCCTTGTTCCTGGCCACTTGAAGCCTGCCAGGGAATTGCTGCAAAGCTGACTTTGAGGCAGTTGGTGGTCCAGTAGGTAGAATGTAGAACCAGGAATAAGGAAGTCCTGAGTTCCAACTTGGCCTTAGAAACTTACTAGCTGTGTGACCCTGGGCAAGATGCTTAATATTTGTTTGCCTCAGCTTCCTCAAATGTAAAGTGGGGACAATAACTTTTGAAGCTCAAATGAGAACAATAATAATAAAAATAAAACCTTTAGGGTTAGGGTTAGGGTTATGGTTAGGGTTAAATCCAATTCTAACCCTAACCAGTTCTATCAGGTTCCTGGCATATATAAATGGCTTTATATAAATGATTATTCCTTTCCCTGGCTAATAGTGATCTGAAAATGTGTTGACTTCCCATGTCATGGCTACCCAAGTCTATTCAAGACTACCCAAGTCAAGTTGGCCTGGGAAATAGCATTCTGAAGACTGATGATACTTCCCCAAAGCGACAGTGACAGTGGTAGTAGCAATGGAAAGGATCAGCTGGGTGGAACTTGAGTGGATTACAGCCACAATGGGATAGAGGCAATGAATGACACATTTTGGAGGTAGAAAATGGAAACTGACACCTCCAAAGGCCATGAGTATTGGGAGAAGGCAAGAGGTTCAGAGATGACAGCATCAGATCTGGAGTGGAGTAGTGGTAGTCCAGAACTCTGGGAACATATCTGTAGGAGCCTGAAGGTACAGGTGATCTAGCTATGAGAACTCATTGAGGAGAGGCTTGTTTTCCCCAGATATGACCCAAGGAGGCATGCTACAGACACCAAATCTTTCTATATCTTTGAATGTGAGTTTTGTAGGGATTTTTTCCCTATGGGACTATGGAAGATGGTATTCATTTGGTATGGGGACTGAGAAAGATTGTATAGCATAATCTCTCATTTTTTACCTCATTATTCTGTTTCTACTAAAAGTTATATTTGATTGAGGGTTTCCGTTTCATCTGTTGGTAGAATAGGTATTAGATGAGGGCCTGAGCCACAACCCTTCTGTACTCTAACTCCAAGGAATATGTGATTCCTGGAGCTAGTGTGATTCCCATTACAAAGAAAAATACTTCCGGATTTTAGATAACAAAGAGCTTAAGGTGGGGGAAAAAGGCAAACATTCCTTAGTAACGTAAGGTTTTTAAATGAGAAGGAACTTTATTGACCATTTAAATTTAAGGATTTAAATTTTTGTTGTACCATGGACCTCTTGGAAATTCTTGTAAAGCTTAGTGGATAATTAACTCCTCAGAATATTATTTTAAGTCTACAGAATAAAATATTTTGGATTTCAAAGGAAGCAAACAAAGTTATCAAAATATTTTTAGAAGCAATTTCATGGACCCTGCATTAAGAATCTATGATTTAATCTGAATTCCTCAAATCACAGGTGAGGAAGTTGAGGCCAAGACACTTAAAATGACTTTGCCAGAGTTACATTGCAGTGGGAAATTGAGGCCATATTTTTTGATTCCAAATCCAGTGTTTTTTCTACGTTATTATGTTGTCTTTTTCCCTTTTGCTCCTTCTTAAGGAATATTCCATTTTTGTAATCTGTAAAGGAAGTCTACATTTTATGATTTACCAAAGTCACTTCTTTGACCACATAGATAAGCCAGAATGAGTCAGTTTGAGCAAATTTTTTCAATCTGATGTATATAGACAAAGCCTGAGATGAATTCTCAGAACTCAGGTGGAATCAAAGTTTTCTGAAGAAACAGTATTTCCTTAAGGAAATCAAAACTGCTACTTAAGGATTAGGATCAAGCAATTCAATTAAATTAAAAATAGCCCTTTACTGTAGTTTAAACTCTTCTGAGAGATAACATGGCTTAGTGGATAGGAATACTGGATAACAGATAACGCTGGTTATATGACTATGGATAAATCAATCAACTTTGAATCTTGGTTTCCTCATCTATGCAATGGGGGTCATCATACCTGTTATGCCTGATTGTGAGCCTTGCATGAGATAATATGTAAAGCAGTATGCAAATATTAGATATTATTATTTTATTGATATAAACTATGAACAAAGAATATTTGCTCATTAATGTAGCTTTATTAATGAACTATCTCTACTCTTCATATACCAAGCTATGGAGTGTTCCCTTATTTATCAGATTATGTATATTTAAGTATGTAGAATTATGTCATGGCAATGGTACGGACAAGAACGTGCAGAGATTTGTGGGTGTTCATACCATCCTTGTCACTTTCAGTTGTCCAGTGCCTCATTTAGATCCCCTGATAAATCAAGGAGAACCATATGGTTGTTTTTGATGGGTGACTAATCCATTATTATGACAGATGGTTTTATTTCTTTCTGTTGAAGGTGAAAGCTCATTGGTGGATGTGATCATTACCAGCTTGATGACTCTCTCCTGAAATGTCAGACTAATCTACACTTAATTTTGGAGGTGTTTTGAAACTCAGATTTATCTGATATTTACTTGTGCCGTAGATCTGGTCTGTAACATGAAGAATCTGTGAATATAATTTCCAGGAAATGGTAATTTGATACAAATCACAAGAAATAAAGAATAGATTATACAAAACGTAGTAGTAAGTGGAAGCCTAATAATGTTCCTAAAACAATCTTGGGCAGTCTGATTGAAAGGTTCTATAAAAAAATGTAATGTGAGTCAGTAGTGTTTGTAAGGCAGTGCTGTCTCCCTTTCATGAAGAATATTTTGTTAGAAGGAATGAAAATATATGAGTTAAGTGTTCTTCACTGATGCCAGGAGTGATTAGAATTTCTGACATTTTCCTGCTAGATGTCTATTTGTATTGGTTGGAAACCTTTGTTGATATAGAATCAATGACATTTTATTGTTATTTACAAATTGTTATTACAATATTGAAGAACTTTGTCCTGAGAAAAACTAAGAAAGGCTGGTGAATATGCTAAATCAGTTGTAGCTGGCTCTAGGGATCTTGGATTCACATACTATTTTTAAATTGTGAAGGTTTTTTCTCCTTTGCTATCTCATTTGATCCTCATAAAAATTCTCTTATAGGGAAGGTAGGCAACACATATTTAAGTACTTCATATGTGTCAGGAACTGTGCCAATGCTGGAAAAAAAAATTCTGCCCTCAAGAAACTTTACATTCTAATGGGTGAAGACAATGCTTAAAAGTTAGCTGAAAAGGCTAGAGGGGGGTGCAGGAGACAAAGTACCTTCAAGAGGCAAAATATGGAGACTCATAAACATAACCCAGAAGAGAAGGAAGCAGGGCCAGCTTGGGTCTATCCCTAAAACTGAGGTTCTTGAAAGAATTCACCAATGGAAGAAGGCAGCTGGAAGGGTGGAGCTGTTTCAGGGTGGGAAGGCCCTGAGTCATGGTGGTAAAGGAGTACGGCCAAGAAGGGAATGGAGAATGTTTGGACTGGGACAAAAATGGAGGCCCCTAGAGGGACCTCATTACTGGGAGAACTGTGCTGTGGGTAGGACAAACATCAAACCCATATTATGGATAAAGAAACTGAGCCCAAAGTAGTTTTATAGGTCATGTTCAAAGTCATAAAGCCAGTGACTTTCAGAGCCAGGACTAGAATCTTTTTCTTGACTTCTAGGCTTGTATATTTAGGAGATACTCCAGAAATCTAGAAGGGAAGGATTTGAGCAAAGAGGGAAACTGAAGAGGGATGAGCAGGCAGTTAGGTGGTATAGTGGATAGAGTGCTGGGTATGGAGTCAGGAAGTCTTGAATTCATATTTGACTTCAGACACTTATAAGCTGTGTGACCCTGGCAAGTGACTTAATCCTGTTTGCCTCAGTTCATTATCTATAAAATAAGCTGGAGAAGGAAATAACAAACCATTACAGTATCTTTGCTAAGAAAACCCTAAAAAAGGGTCACAAAGAGTCAGACGTAACTGAAAATGAGTGAACTACAATAGAATAGTTGTGGAAAGTCCATATTCCCGTCTGGGCAGGGCTTGTAAGGAATCAACCAGGGAGCTGGAAAAAGGCAGGGAGAGGAGAGGGATCATTGGGATTTTATATATTTGGCTGGGCGGATCTTGAAAGCTAAGACCAAAGAGGAAATCTAAGAATTCATTTTGTGTTTATTCATAGGAAATCAGTCAGTAGAAGTCAACTTTCTTATAGAGAGGTAGCTTTTGAAAGCCAATTTTAAAATGATGCAGACCCCTCATAAAGACTTAAGTCTTAATTTGCCAATAGTTTCAGTGGAATACCTTTGCTAAGGTCCTGTTGATTAAATGGAACCAAACCAATGTGAAACCCAATATTTTAAAATGCTATTAATGTACAAATCTTAAAAGTATGTAAGAGACAGTAGGACAAAGTGGAAAGAGCCCTGGGCCCACAGTCAGGGGATTTGGTTTCAAGTTTAGCTCTGATACTTGGTGAATAATTCTAGGCAAAATTTGTTACTACTTTGAATAATTTTTTTTCATCTGCAAAATGGCAGATAGGCAACGCAGGCAAAGCGCAGCACCTGGAGTCAGAAGGACTTCTTTTTCTGAATTAAAATCAAGCCTCAGACACTTACTAGCTGTTTTATCCTAGGCAAGCCACTTAAACTTTTTGCCTCAGTTTCCTCATATGTAAAATGAGCTGGAAAAGGAAATGGCAAACTGCTGCAGTATCTTTGCCAAGAAAACTCCAAAAGGGCCACAAAGAGTCAAATTCTACTCAAAAAATGACTATACAGCAACAAAAGTGAAATGGAAACAATAACACCTGTACAATAACCCTTAAAGGATTCTTGTGGGGAGAGCGATTTTTCAAGCCTTAAATGTCGGTTGTGGTTATTACAATGAGATTGCACTATCATTTTGTTCTGAATTTTTCCACCTCTAGTTTTTCAGCTTATCTTTGAAAGAAGCGTGGTGCTCTAAGAGGTAAAGGTGAGGAGGAAGTGTTTTCCAGGTCTGGGAAGGTAGTTGGAGGCACAGGGGGTGGAAATAGAAGGAAAAGTGGAAAAGCAGCAAATGGGCTGGTTTGTTTGAATAGTAATGGAAGTAATAAACATGGAGAGATACACTAGAGCCGTTGGCTTTAGACAGAAAATACAGGAGTTGACATTTTGTGTCCTAGAAATGAGAAAGATCTACTGGAACTTTTGGCCAGGGGAGTGACATGACTATAATCTGGCTTTAGGATCATAGATTCAGAGCTAAAAGAGTCCTTAAAGAATCACCTAGTCCAATTCTTTCATTTTACAGAGAAGAAAACCATGGCAGGAGTGTGTGTGTGGGGGGTATTTGCGGGAAGGAAGCTTCATATCTGAGGCTGAAAATAGAAAAATTGGGATTCACATTCAAGCTCTCTGACACTTTAACACTTCCCTCTACTTTATGCTATCCATAAAAAAAAAATAAAACAAAACTTCCAGATTTATTCCTCCTAGTATTTGGTTTTGTTAAACAGTTGAAACTGACCTAGGCAGACTCACTAAACTCAGCTAGTATCTCTCCACTGGCCTGTGGGGGAAAGGAGGTGGAGGAAAAAAACTGGCTTCCTGGGCAGCATCCCATACTTGATATATTCCATGCCTTTCATTAATGTACAACCTTTACTCCTTTTGGAATGTACTCCTTTCTTATTTCCATCTCATAGAACCTAGTTTACCTCAATGCACAGCTTAGGACCTACATTTTATACCAGGCCTTTCCTGATCTCCCAAGTAATTCACACTCTTTCTCTCTTTAGATTACTAGGTACATAGTTTATTTTACTTCTCCACTTACTTTATTTTACTTCGTGGAGTATTAGCTACTTGAGGGAAGGGTACGTTTGATTCGATGGTTAAGAGGCAATAGTACCTACCTACCAGAGTTGTTGCAAGGATCAAGTGCGATAACATGTATAAAGCATTTTGCAAATCTTAAACATGATGTAAATATTATTATTAATTTCTGTCTCTAGAGTGTGTAGCACAGTCCCTTGCTCATGTTAGGCACTTAATGTTAGCTGAGTTGAATTGTTTGAATCTAAACTTATAGTTCTAGGATGGCTTCTTGAAAGTTCCTTTTGGATCAGGGATGTGCTGGAGACAGCTCAAACTACGAAGGAGAAGCTTACTGTTAAATTTTCATTGTGAGTGCTTACACTTAGGACATTAGCAAATGCTGCAAATTTGGGTCTATTTTATTTTGTGCATTGCCCAGATTTAAGAAAGAGAAGGAGAAAATCTTAATAATACAAGATAAGTTTAAAAGTCTCTCAGGAGCACATTTATCTTTTCCTCAGAGAGTCGTTTGTTAAAAATTTACCAATCTACACTTGCTTAGGAATGTAGGGAGGACTTTGTCAACACAGGTGTTCCTCTCATGTGATCAGACCTGTGTAAGCATAGGGCAGATTTTCTGCCTCCTACCATCATTAGGGAAAATGCTCAGTTTATTATAATATTTATTATATACTCATCATTTCACTGAACAGAATTTTAGTTAATATTAGAATTCTACTGTTAATAATTCAAAACCATGAATACGTATTAAGTACCACTTAGGTAAACAGTAATCTACTGAAATCCACCCAAGTTCTTCCTTCTAGGAGCTTACAACATTCCTGGAAAATGTCACAGGTGTGTGGGAGACAGCCTGAGCGGTCAAGAGAAGGCTGGTCATGGAGTCGGGAAACTGAGGTTCAGTTCCCACTTATTGTGTGACCTTTGGCAATTTGCTTAATCGTCTTGCTTCAGTTTTCCTCATCTATTTATTAAAAGGTGCTGGAATAGTGTCCTCTAAGGTCCCTCCCAGATCCAGGACTGTGGTGCTATAAGCTTTTTTGCCTGGGAAAAGGGGTACAAGTAGGTTAAAAAACAAAGCAAGCTGAAAGTCTGTTGAATATCCATGAATGTAACACTTGATTTGATTGCAAAAAAAATTCTACCATTCTCTGTGACTAGCTTTATCTGACCCACTCAGGACTGTTGCATTTGCTTTGTTTAATTCAGAGGCCTTAAATTTGTGGGCCATTCATCTATCTGTCACTGTCTGGAGTGAGTGAACATCCTATGGGCTGTTATATATGCATTGCCATTATCCTGCACAAAGAAGGATGGGGACCTATGGTCACTATGAAGTGACCAAGGAAGTAGACCTCTGATTATATATTTAAATGAAAGAGCCTACGAATGAAGGAATAAATGAATGAATGAAAAAGCATTTATTAAGGACTTACTATGTGCCAAACACTGCCTTCAGGGAGATAACTTGTGTAGTCAGAACAATTTAAAAGGTGCCTTTGTCTATGTTTTTTGGAATCCTGAACTCAAGTTAATATATGGGCTAGGAGTTGATGGAGGTTGGGGTGGGGAGGATATAATGTGTACATAAATAAGTATAATATAAGACAGTGTGATGGCAGCCAAAGATAGAGAGCAGAACGGAGCTATGGATTCAGGGTCAGACAACCTGAGTTGAAATTCTAGCTCCTTTATTTAATACTTTTGTGATTTTGGGCAAATCTCTGAACCTCTCAAATCTGTTTCCTCATCTGTATCAGTTCTCCTCCTGTTCTAAATCCTATACTCTTTGATTCTATGACAGTAAGCCCCCTTAGGAGAGGAACTGTCTTTGCCCCTTCTTTGTATCATCAGCACTTTGAACCTGACACCTAGTAGGTGCTTTCATAAAGGCTTGTTGACTGCCTAACTGTGAGGACTCAGTCAAAGGAGAGCAAGGAATAAAACACTTTTAACTTGGGGAGGGAGATTAGGGAAAGTACCAGATAAATGTTAGTGAATGAAAAGGAAGTTGAATTCAGGTATAGAATATACTTGTGTGAAGTGTGGTTTGTCAGAATTTAAAAGCAGGTGAAAGAAGGGGAGAGTACTAAATAAATCTAGGAAGGTAACTTGCATCCCGATAGTGGAGGTCCTAAAATGCAGGACTGAGGTGTTTGCCTTTTATCCTACAGACTATTTTATTCCTAGACAGTTTTGCCTTCTTAAGCTCCAGATGGATATTTATACTTCATGTTTCTGACCTGATGAAATCAAGTTAAAACAAAATCTGGAGGATTTAGAAGCAAGAGAAAATTAGACTTGTCAGAAAGGGATTAATAGAAAAATTTTGCTTCATGAAATGAAATGTTAGTCATCAATTTTGGGTTTATTTTCTTCTAAATAGTTAATGGACTTCAATAGGATTTTATTTAATTCTCATGGATAAATGTGTCATTGATAGTATTCTAAGATGTAATTCATTTGCTTTATCGAACCCTTGTGCTGTCTTTTGACCCTGATAGCAGAAGTTGAAAAAATGCTTTTGTATTAGGTTAAAAAGAGCAACCGACTAAGATATTTTGAAAATCATTGAAATTAGCAATACAGTACTTCATTATCAAGGAAAAGGAAATATATTTTAATTACTTTTTTCTTTTGAAGATTTATAAACTATAATAAATCAAGAAATATTTAGGTCACTGAACATTTTTTAAGTACCAAACACTAATTGATTATTATCCCCGACTTTAATAAATCTCTTCAATGGAGACAAAGAGCAAATTTGGCCTGAGAATCCTGAATAATTTTGCAGTATAGCTTTTAAACTGCATTACCATAACCTTTTCAAGTGAGTCAGTCAAGTGTACGTGTGTGATAAGCTCATCCATTCAGGTTCACCAATTGCTCATTTAAGTATTTGGTTGGTTCTGTGGGACTCTCAGCTCTCATTGAATCATGCAGTTTTTGAAACTCTTATTATCCAAGCAGAACTAGTCCTTGGCAAATCTGTGAAACAAGTGAAGTTTATTTTCAGCACTTCCATCTACCCTGCTCTGTATCCTTTTCCTTCCTCAATATTCCCTGTTTTTTCCTCAGGAACTCTTTATACTCATGTTCTTACTGCTGTCCTTCCAACCTCCCTTCCCCCATCAAAGCCTACTCTCAAGACAACATCTGAAACCCATTTGCGCTAATTCGTCAATGACTGATGGCAGCTCCCAGTAATGTTAACTGTGGAAGGTGGGTTCACATTTTAATTGACTCTACAAGGCCTCATGCTAAAAAAAATAATGATTTACTGCTTTTTTCTTTTCAATAAATTTGCTGCCTTTTGTTTTATTAATTTATTTTTTAAAAAATCTATTTATTTGCCTTTTTTTTTATATCAGAAACATAGGACTATAGATTTATAGATGGAAAGGATCTTGGAAATTCTTGAGTACAATCCTTCATTTGTACAGATGATGACAACTGAGTCTTGGGATGTTCAGTGGCCTGTCCAGAGTCATACCCAAGGTCAGGTGAAGGATTTGAACTCAGATCTTTCAGACTCTAAGTTGGGCACTCTATACATTATGCCACTAACTGCTGGTGGTATACCAAAGATAAACAGTAAAGCAAAAATAACAGATACACAGTCTTTGTCTGAACTGTGGTCAGCCATCTGATGTTCTTTTCAGAGGAGGGATTTCATTTCTCTTGGACCAAAATGAGTTATTATAGCCACAGCCACTCTGAGACAGACATTATGAAGATCCTTATTCCAATTTTATGGATAAGGAAACTGAAGCTCTTAGAGATTTGTTAAAGTTGCACTTAGTGTCAGTTGTAGGATTTGAACTGAGGGTCTATGCTGATGCCAAATCCAACATGCCTTCGATTGCGCCGTGCTCCCTGTTACATTGTTAAAGGAATTAGAACTCTAAGTCTAGAATGTGAGACATCAATCAGTAGATGGAGGCAGAGATTTGGGGGACAGGGAACCCTTTCCATTACCTCAGAAATGACACCAAATTCTAAGAGGCTGGCTTTACTTTCAAGCTTTTTATAAAAAAAATTATTTTGAGAGGAGGTCCTCTTGTTATAATGCACATACAGATGTGCAGTGTGTGCAGTGATGCCCATATGCCTTTCATATTTGGGTAGATTAAGCAATGGCTATGCCAGTAAGGTAGAGTTCAGATCTGCAACTTTGGTGTATGTCATGTGTTAAAAAAATGAATTTGGGGAAGTTTACATTCCAGCTAAGAAAATCCACTTTGGGTCTATTTAGCAGGAGGAAACTAGATGGAGAAATATATAGTGTTGGG
This sequence comes from Bettongia penicillata ogilbyi, assembly GCA_023548195.1. Taxonomy (NCBI): domain Eukaryota; kingdom Metazoa; phylum Chordata; class Mammalia; order Diprotodontia; family Potoroidae; genus Bettongia; species Bettongia penicillata. Next base: position 1,521,296 of record JAJHZJ010000476.1, on the reverse strand, counting down.
ACTCTATAGAGTCAGGAATACCTGAGTTTGAATCCTGCCTCAGACTTAGCTAGCTTTATGGCCATGGGGACATTGCTTATTCTGTCTTAGCCTCAGTTTCCCAATATGTCAAATGGTGATAGTATCTATTTCACCTGATTGTTGAGATAATTAAAAACGATAACCCATGTAAAGCACTTAGCAGACTTTAAAGTGCTATATAAATCCTAGCTATTCTCAGTCTTAACAATCCTATCTCCACAACATCTTTTGCTCAAGTCCTTTTCTCTCTACTTGGACAGATACCACCCTAGTTCAGGTCCTCATTGCCTCATGTCTAGACCTAGAATTGCCTCCAATTTTGGTCATCCTGCCTCGTCTCTCCCCACTCCAATCTGTTCCCATACAACTGTCAAAGGAATTTTTCTGAAAGTGCAGGCCTTACAGTGTCATTCTCTTCCATCTCCATCCTCTCTTTCCAATAAACTCTAGTGGCTCCCTATTGCCTTTAGGATAAAATATAACCCCTCCTCCCCCTTTTTTTTAGCATGCAGATCTTCCCAACCTGACCTCTTCCTACCTACCATTCTAGTCTTCTTAAACATTCCTCTGGCCCAGTCACACTGGTCTACATACTATTTTTCACTTATGACTCTCTGTCTGCCATGTCCCCCCGCTTCATCTTTGCTTCTTTGTACTGTCTCCAATATGTGGAATATCTTTCTCCATCCCTTTCCCTCTAAGAATCCCTAGCTTCTCCTTAACTTTTCTGATCCTTCTAGATGCCAATACATTCCCTCCCCAAATTACTTTGAATTAATTTTGAATATACTTTGTATATACTTGCACACACACACACACACACACACACACGCACACACGTGTCTCCTCCACTAGAATGTGAGCTCCTTGAAGGTGATTTCATTTTTCGCCTTTGAATTCCTAGTGCTTTAGCACAGAGGCATGTATGTAGAAGGTGTTGAATAAATCCTTGTTATTTGATTAGTAGAAGTGGTAAGAAAATGATCTTGGTTATGATAAAGATTATGAAAAGGTGAGATTCAAAAGGTATCCAGTACTGGAGGTGGGTTGGGGAAAAGAAGTGTCCATTGATGGAATGCTTCTGTACATGTTAGGATCTATTTCACAAAGTAGTATAGTTGAATCCTGTGATTCTTGTCCAAGAACCAAAGCTAGATTTCTTCAATCATTCTTTCATTGATTCATCTTTCAGATCTAGCTCTTGATTCATATATTATTTTCATTTTGTCTCCAATTTTGTCTTCCTTAGGACTTTCTGATATTCAACCTGGTATGTCTTGGCTTTCCTACTTGATGATCAGCTTTCTTCAGGACAAGGGCCTATGCTATTTTCCTTCCTTCCTTCCTTCCTTCCTTCCTTCCTTCCTTCCTTCCTTCCTTCCTTCCTTCCTTCCTTCCTTCCTTCCTTCCTTCCTTCCTTCCTTCCTCCCTTCCTCCCTTCCTCCCTTCCTTCTTCCTTCCTTTGCTTCTTTCTTTCTTTTTATGACAGAGCGCAGTGATTTGCATACACTAGGTACTCAACTACTGCTGGAATTGTTAATTCAACAAGAAAAGCCAACTGATCAGCCAACAAGTATTTATCATTTGTTATGTGCCAGGCATAGTGCTAAGCACTGAGGATTCAGAGAAAAAGCCAAAACCTTGAGGAAAAGTCTAGGAACTTACCTTCTTCCTTGCCCTGTAAAAGAGTTACATATCAGATCCATACAAGGAGGAGATGGCATCTTATTTTTGCCTAATTATTCTGCTTCCTTAAAGGTCTTTGTCTTGAATTTGTGAAGACTATTTGGTGACGCTCTGGATTTGAATAGCATCTTGGAATTGGGCAATTATGACAATTACATTGAAGGATTCTAGGTGCAATTCTTGGTTTGGAAATAACCATTCTCCATCCTCTCCAGGTATATGGAAATGTAAAGTGGAGGCTAGGTAATGGAGAAGATATTGAGTCTGAAGTAGTGTTAAAAATATGTTAAAAACAGGAATGTACACATTTCCAAGCTGGGTGAACATGAGCAAGTCCTTTCATCCATCCATCTGAATGTAATTTTCCTTGTCTTAAAAAAGGAAGGGTTAATACTTTCATTGACCACTTCACAGTGTTGTGAAAAAAGTGATATATCCACAAGACTTTTTATTATGAGATAGATTTTCCAGGTACTTTTATTGGTAATTACTCTTTTTGAAAAATTAATTTATTTTCATTTTTCAACAATCACTTCCATAAGTCTCAAATTTTTTCCCTTTCCCTCTTCCTACTCCCTCCCCAAGATGTCATACAATCTTATATGGGTTCTACACTTACATCTTTATTAAACACATTTTCACATTAGTCATGTTGCATAGAAGAATTAAAATTAATGGGAAAAACCATGAGTAAAATTTAAACAAAACATAACACAAGAGAAAATAGTCTGCTTCATTCTGTGTACTGATTCCGTATTCTTTTGCTGGATGTGGATGGCATTTTGCATCATGAGTCCTTTGAGAATGTCTTAGGCCTTGCATTGCTGCGAAGGGCAAAATCTATCAGAAAAGGTCCTCACACCCTGTGGCTGTTATTATGTATAATGTTCTCCTGGTTCTGCTCCTTTCACTCAGCATCAGTTCATATAAGTCCTCCTGGGCCTCTCTGAAGTCTTCCTGTTCATCATTTCTTACAGCACAATAGTATTCCATTACATTCATGTACCACAACTTGTTCAGCCATTCCCCAATTGATGGGCATTCCTTTGATTTCCTGGTAATTACTTTTGTTGAAAAATATAATTGCAGAGTCAGACTAGACCTTGAGGGGTTAACCAGTCCAATCCCTTCATTTTACATGTGAGAAAATTGATGGCCAGAGAAGAAAAGTTATTTCCCATGTCATATAGATGATAAATGCTGGGGCTGGACCTTGATCCCATGTCTTCTGCCTCTTACATCCTTGCTTGTTCCTGTAAATGTCCTCTATAGGCATGAGAAAAATAGTAAATGTAACAACGTTTCTTGAGGAAGAAGCACAAGTTTTTCCTTGTGGAAAAAAGGAAAAGTAGCAAGGTAAAGAAAAAGAGAAAAAGTAAATACTGTGTACCATCATCCTTTGTTATACGCTTCAGTTGTGTTTGTTCCTAAAAAGTCTAGGCAAGTTATATATATATGTGCCATGGAATGGAAATACCCTGAAGGCAGCCTCATATAACCTATCATCTCCTTGTTCATCTTACTGAATGAACAGCTAGTGAAAACAAGATTTCCCAGTGAAAGCAGCACCAGAAGGAGAAACTTAATCCCAGCTTTTCCCTGTTGTCAGAAATATTTCTTGCATCATTTTCTTGCTGTTCAGTCATTTCAGTTGTGTCCGACTCTTTGTAACCCCATTTGGGGTTTTCTTGGCAAAGATACTGGAGTGGTTTGCCATATCCTTTTCCATCTTGCATCACTACCTTTTGTTGAAATTGACTAATAGCTAGGCATCCCTTTCCTTCAGTCAGGTGGATAGAAGCGAGAACACTTAAATACCACTTCCCAAGTGGGAGGGGGAAATTAGCTGACATGGGGGGCCAGTCTCTTCACCAGTTTCAGGCTCTGTTCTGGAAGAATTGGCTCTGTCGTCTGAGGCAACCGGTGAGTTGTTTGTCTAATTGTTTTGCAAAATCTTCTGTGTATTGTCTATTGAAGGAATACCTGTTTTTCTTCCCTGCCCAGTTTTTTGCTTCAGAGATGATTTAGAATTGTCATATGGCAGAGGACAAGCACTGTATTTTGCCTTACTATGTACCCCACAATGATTAGCATAGTGTCTGACACATAGTAAATGTCTGGTAAATGTTTGTTGACTGGCTGAATATATGCATTTTATGTTTTTCCATGCTTTAGCCCATAGAAGGTCTGATAATTTCGATTTGTAGTATTTCAGTTCTTGTAACTAGCACGAAGACCTGAGACTTGTAGAAACTGTTTAAGAATTAAAAATCACTAGAAAGATATAACAACCTTATATATTTGGACCATTCCTCGAACTGATGTTTTGGATTCTTGGGGGAAGATACTGGATTGCTTACCACTGGATTCAAAACTTTGAAGAACAAGTACACCAAGTATTAAAATATAAATGACACAAAATAACCAATGTATTATCTGTATAGAGAGCTGGTAGCATATCTGTTTGGTAAGACTTAAAATAACTGTATATATATTTATATATAATTCATTTTACTACACAGGGGGTTTAACCAAAATTTGGACAGAAAAAAATCCACCTACCTACATGGTTCCATTTAAAATTCTTTGGAGATAATTTATGTCTTTCTGGTATCCTTAGAATTCTAAAAGGATTCAAAATATTAGAAGGAAGCTTTTTACCTTTTTTATGATTAATATATATATATAATAAAATCATTTGCTACATTATTGATATCTGTTTTTATGTATCTGAAAGCAAACTTTTGCTACAATATTTGCTTCCAAATACAATATTTTGCTTATGCTCAATATCTGTATGTGTATTCATTCAGATTTCATTGACTTGAAACTTTGTAGACTTTATCAGTCCAGTATGTCTTCCATCTGCAGAGGAACTATGGTCATTTGAAGAAATGTTGTGTTCCTATCTTCCTCAAGCATCACTGAGTTTTCAGGTTTATTACTGGTACACACACACACACACATACATACATACACACAATCACACATACACACATTTGAGATCAATTTATTTTCCAAAGCAAGTTATTTTGATCCTACAAGGGGAGTAGGATCAAAATAACTTGCTTTGGAAAATAAATTGATCTCAAGTAGTTGGCATAAATCTTAGTCTGATACATTTGGATGTCTTAAAAATGATATGCAAATGGCCCAAGAAATTTGAGCAAACTGAGACTTAAATAATCTTCTCCTACTGGCAGGCAGTAGATGAATAGTATTTCTTTCAAAAGTTAATTTTTAAGTCAGTTATTTGGAACTTGAAATAGATTTTCACATAAAAACATTATAAATGGTGGTAAGGGTCCTAGGTCAGCTAATCAAATCTTCTGTATTCTGTGGGGCACCTAAATTATTTCCCTAAGAGTCCTTGAAGCAAGGAGGTCATGTAATTAAGGAGAGCAGAGAAGGTGGAGAAGGAAACAGAGTAGGAGAGGGATGAGATTCACCTTGGTGCAGGATTGTCTCCATGTACAATATAGAAAAGGACAAAAACTGTCTTTGGCATCTTCTCAGCTCCACTTTTGTGTCTGATTTTTCAGTCTCCTCCATGGCCCACATTGTGACAACTTGCCCATATTTGTCCTATCTGCCCCAATATTCCGTGATCTGTAGTTACCCACCTAACACTTTCCAAAGAGATTATTGTTCCCTCAGTGAAGATTTTCACTTTGATGTTTCTGGTGTTGAGTAAAGCCATCTGATAGAAGAGATTTATACTAAGGAATGAATGACTTAGGAATAAGGAATAAATAAATATTGATTGACTGACTTCAATCTCCTCAGAAGTATTTGCATTTTTTTTAAAAAAAGATGGTTAGCTCAAAATGAATCTTTAATTGATGGCATTTCTGGTAGCATAACTGAAATATAGAAATTCAAAGGACAGGAAAGAAATTTTGGAACAGGTTGGCTGCTTATAGGCACACTCACCCTCACTTGATTCTTGAACTTGGGTTAGCGCCTCTATATTGTCCTTGATTTCTCCTACCTTCTTCCAATTCTCTGCTTTTGAATTCATAGGCTCACTGAAATGTTCAAGTTTTTTCACCCTGGCCACCATGACAGAAGTAGGGGAGTCACTGTCATAGTGCTGAGATTGGGGAGGATGGATGGGGAGAAAGGCAATTTGGGGGCCCATCATATGTATGTATTGCTAATTGTAAATAAGGGCTTTAGACTCAAGTTATACCTAAAGATTACCTTGTTTCATATATATTCTTTCCTGAGTTAAACTGTATACTCAGTACGTCTAGGGATTATGTCTCAAATCTCCTGTAGGTACGTCATATAGTGGTGTACACACAGCTTAATAAATGATTGTATGAACTATATGACTTTCTTGAAAAGATGTTTCAAATCTTTATAAATGGAACAATTTTAGTATTTTTGTAATTTTAAGTCTTATTCTCTTAAAACTAATTTGACTTGTATGCCATCCTCCTGAGTATACATTAAGTAGAGAAATCAGGCATGAAATTGAGTTGAGGAAGAATACCCTGTCTTCATAGGTCACAAATTTAATGTGTTCATGTACAACAATGGAATGAAAATAATAGGATGAAAGAATTAAAGCTAGAAGAGGACTCAGTGCTCATCCAGTCCCATTATCTCATTTTATAGAGACTGAAACTGAGACCTAGGGGAACGCAGTGACAACAAAGTCAAGTGCAAGTCATGTCATCATTTCTCTGATGGCATTGTCTTCTTCAGCAATGAAGGATGTACACAACAATGAGAGAGTAGAAAGGCAGAGATTTGAACTCAAGTCCTTTGGTTCTATCTAGCACCCTTCTTACTAATGATCTTCATAATTCTATGTTCTGATTCATTCTAACTCCAGACTTTTCTCCACTCATATTTCCCCTCTTCTGTACTGAGATATTCACCGTTACAGGTAAAATCTTTTGAAAGCAGACACTCAAAATGAAGACTCTCCCAACATCTTCTTTATAGTTACCGTGCTGTGTACAAGAGCATGCGTTTGGTATTCAAATCCTCTTGAAAAGAATTCAAAAGAAATTTACCTTATCTTGAATTCTGCTTTATGGTTAATTGTGTTACAGTTAGATTCCAGATAATGGGACTATTCCAAGACATTTGAAAATATCTCACAAAGTGAATTGAAATAATTTATCTACTTCCTTGAAGTTTTGTCAATCCAAAATACACGTGTAAGTGTCTAAAACTGGGAATCAAAGTTAAGCTCACTGACCTATAATTTGCTGTTTCTTCTCTTATTTGGAAATTAAGACATTTGTCCTTTTCTTGTACTTTTATACTTCTCATCTCAGAGCTCACTGACAGTGGCTAAGCCATTACATCTACCATATTTTTTAGTAATTGGATAGTTTTCTGGGCCTGGTGAGCTGAACTCCTCAAGGGCTGCTAGGTTCTCCCTAACAATTTTCCTGCTTGATATTTGGAGTCAACTTCCTATTAATCATTTTGGGACTGTTCTATTCAATCCAAAGATTATTTTTCCTTGGCAGAAAAAGACATGAAGTAAAATTATACAGCTCTCCCTTTCTCCTTATCATCAATATAACCCTGACAGATGTTCTATCCTTCCTTTGATCCTAGTCTTTTCACTCATATAGTTAAAATCCTCTTTGAAAAAAATATATATTATCCTTAGCATCTTTTAGCATTAGCTTATTTTGAACTGTAGTGCTGTTGACATTTCTCTTACAGGACCAGTCTTTCTTTTGTATTTATTCTCCATTATTTGCTCTTGCTTCCATCTTCTGTGCATTTCTTTGAGAAATTTACAGTGGTTGATAATTTCCCTGTGCACTGATCAATCGATAACCATTTATTAAGCATTTTATTTACTATGTGCCAGGTATTGAGTTAAGGCGATAGGAGTACAAAGACCAAAAAAAAAAAAAAAGAAAATAACCTTTGCTTTTAATGAATTTACATGCTGTTGGGTGGGAAAGCATCTACATAGGTAAGTATATTCAAAATCAATGCAAGAAAGTTACATATAAATCGAGGAGGCAAGACACTAGCAAAGGTTAAGGTAGGGGCAGGAGTTCAGCAAATGCCACATGTGAAAAGTGGTTCCTGAGCTGTGTCTAGAAAGAAGTGAAAGATTCTATGAGGTGGAGGAGATGAGGAGGGAGTGTATTTCAGGCATGGGGGATGACTAGTGCAAAGGCATGGTACGGAGATAGGAAAGGGAGCAAGAAACAGAGAACAGGCTAATTTGGCTGGACTCTAATATGTGGGAATGGAAGTAATGTACAAGAAAGGTAGAAAGATAGGTTAGAGTAAGGTTGGATGAAGTTGGGGTAAGGTTGTCAAGGACTTCAAAATTCCCAAGTAGGAGTTTATACTTTATTCTATAGGCCATAGGGAGTCACTGAAATTTATTGAAGAGGGGAGGAACAGTCAGATTTTGCTTAAGGGAAATCAATTTATTAGTTTTATGGACAATTGATTAGAGACAAGGGACCAATTGGGAGACCAATTAGGAAGCCACTGCAATAGTCAAGGTGAAAAGTACAGAGGGATGGAACTAAGGTGGTGCTTGTGGGATGTGAGAGAAATCAGATATGGGAGATATTGTGGAGGGGGAAGTGGCCATTTTTAGCAACTAATTGGTTGTATTGGGTGAGTGAGAGTGAGAAGTTAGGAACGATATCAAGGTACAAAGCTGAGATGCTTGAAGAATGGTGCTACCCTGACAGAAATAAGGAAGTTTGGAAGAGGGTTGAGTTTTCAGGGAAAAGATAGTGAGTTCTGTTTTGGACATGATGAGTTTGTGATTATCTCCTGGATATATACTTGGAAATATCAAATAGACAATTGATGGTAAGGGACTGGAGTCCAGAGAGAGATGGGATCTTCTCATTGATCTTTTTGTCCAAGGGGGTAAATAAACTCTAGGTCTTGGAATATGAGGCAACAGTATTTTGTTTTGGTTTTTTAAATGTAAACATTTTCTTCAGCTATAGGAGAAAATTGTTAGCTTGGAAAAGGGCATGCAAGAATGCCTCAGTTGACATTGCAGATTAATTCTAGAAAAGTCTCACTTTTATTATTATAGATCAAAGTAGTATGACTTAATAGAAAGAGTGTTAGCTTTGGAGCTAAATGATATGGGTTGAAACTTAGCCCGGTAGCATATTAGTTATAATTTGTGGACAAATAACTTAGGATCAAAAGTTGCAAGGGAGATTAGAGATCTTACCTAATACCCTTATTTTATAGATTAGGAAACAGGAGGTTGTGAGTTGCCCAGTGTCACAAAGGTAGTAAATAACAGAATTCTGGCTGCAGATTCAGTACCCTTAACATAGCATATGCTGCCTCTTACCCATCACTTTTTGATGGAGTTTATAGGGTTGTAATGAGGAAAGTCCTCCATAAACCTAAAATGTGAGTTACTATTACTATTATCTTCCAAGAGGCCAGTACAGTCCTGTGCATATAGAAAGCACTGGCTACCAACTGATCAATCATTTTTCAAGTAATGTACATAACAATAGTATCAGAAAAGCCCTGTCTTCATTTTCCATTTATATTTGATTGTTCTAACTTTTTTTCTTTAGGGTCTTTTCCCTCTAGCCCCTTGATCAAATATCTCATGTTTTGTAAACTCTAATTTCAAAATCCCTGTTTAAAGGAATTATTTCTAGATATACCCAACCAACTTTTTCCTCTGCCCCTTCTAGCCCCTAGCAAGTATCCATTTTGTGATATGTAATTATTCTATTTCCTACATTGTTGAGTCGTTCAGTTGTGTCCAACTTTTCATGATCCCATGGACCATACTATCCATGGGGTTTCTTGCAAAGATACTGGAGTGGTTTGCCATATCTTTCTCTAGTGGATGGAATGCTTTAAAAGTTGCTAAAATTTAGACTTTTTTTTTTTTAAAAGGACAAGTAGCTAGTTTCAAAAACAAAGTGCTGGGTCAGCTAGGTGGTGCAGTAGATAGAGCACTAGTCCTGGAGTCAGGAAGAGCTGAAGTCAAATGTGATCTCAGACACTTAGCTGTGTGACCCAGGGCAAGTCACTTAACCCCAATTGCCTCCAAAAATGAAGAATCAAGCTTCCAAATTTTCTTTCAATAGACTGACAAGAGTGAAGGGGAAAGGTGCAAAGGGAAAGCTGGCTTCCTCCTATGTTATGCTGGCAGTACTGCTACCATAGGGGATTTCCTTAAAAAAGAAAATTTTGTTCCAAACTTAGTAACGACCAATGACCATTCAAATGAAACACAGAAGGATTTTTTTGTTAGGAAGAGCTGGATTCAAGTTCTATCTCTGAAATATAAAGGCTACCTGACCCTGGGCGGTCACTTAGCTTTTCAGGGAAGTATCTGAGACATCCCGGTCCAGGGAAATTGGTCATCTTCATTAGGAGGAATATTTAGACCTGATAGTTCCCTACACCAATAAAATCATAGGTCTGGACTTAAAAAAAGGGATTATAAATAAAATCCTAAAGTCCAAATTGTCTGCACTTTGACAAAATAATAATATCCTATTTGTATCTCTTTTCCCTTGTTTCTCTTTTATTTTTTACAGATTTGTTTTGCTGTGAGTATAGTCAACAATAACCACATAAACATTTATCATTCCAGGTCTAGTACTTTATTCACTTCCCCATCTAGCTCCTCAGACATGGACTAGCTGTGGGATCCTGACAAAGCCTCTGTCTGCCTCAGTTTCCTTATCTGCAAAATGAAGATAATAATGGTACTGACCTCCCAGGGTTGATATAATATTTTAAAACACTTTGCAAACTTTAAAGTGCTATGTAAGTACTAGTATTATTATTGTTTTATCATTGAAAAGGATTTAATTTGAGACTTCTGGACTCCATGTCCATAGCTCTAATGAATATAACACCTCGCATGCCAACATACTTATTCCATTATGTTCAGAAACAATTTCTTGGACATATGGGTTGTTTCCAGTATTTTGCTCTTGCATGGAATGCTGCCATAAACATTTTTGTACAGCATGGTTCCCCCTCTCCCCCACCTTTTCATAACATCCTTAGGTATAGTTCTAATAGTATTTCTGCCTCAAAGGATATGATCTGCTTCATGGCTTTCGTTGTAGAATGCCATATTGCTTTCCAAAAGATTACACCAATTTCCAATTCCACCAATAGTTTAACAGTGTTCTGATTTCTCCATAGCTGCATGGGGGGTATTTCAAGATTGTCTAAAGGTTGGGGGGAGGGTCTAAAGAATTCATCTCTTGCTGCATGTATGTGTATTTTCTGCGTCCAAAGTTGTCCCTTCTTTTCCCAGGAGACTTTTATTGCTTACTTTTAGCACAGGTTTGCTCATAGAGGTGCCCTTGGGTCACTATCGTATAGTTATTCATGTTGGGTCTAGGAAGGTTTAGGTTTTTCAATTACACAAACCTTTCAAAGCCTTTGCTGCAGAAGTAACTCCAGAGACGTGAAGCAAGTGTGACCTCTGGCCGTATTATTTTATGAGAATATTGGAGCCTGAGAGCTGTTTGTTTGGGAACCAGTTCAGACAGGTGTGTGCATTTACTCTGTCAATCCTAAACTCCAGTATGCTTTTGGCAGACTCTGGCTTGGGATTTTCTACTCTCTGCACCCCTTCTCTATGCAGAGATACTTTCTGACCTTTTTTGCTAGTGGATGACAATAATTCACATTTATGTAACACTGCATACCTTACTTTATTTCATCCTTTCTACAACCCTGTGAGATAGCTGCTATTATATATAATCCTCATTTTGTAGATGAGGAAACCGAAACTCATTCAGTCACTTAGCTAGTACCTGATCAATCAATGCACAGGGATTTATTAAGTGCCTACTGTATATCAGGCATTCTGCTTGGCATTTGAGAAACAAAGTTCTAAATAAAGAGTCCCTGTCTTCAGGGAGCTAAGATGTTATAGAAGAGACAATAATGAAAACAACTAAGCATATGAAATATGTATTCATGTATGTATATATTTGTGTGCATATATACATATACATACACACATGTCACATGTATGGTATGGGAGGTGCTAGCCATTGGGTAGGGAGGATCAGGAGACCACATAGAAGGTAGTGTTTTAGTTGAGTTTGAAGGAAACCAGTGATTTCTAAGAGGAAATCTGAAGGAGTGTTTCTCAGGCATGGGAATGGAGACAGGAGATACAATGTCATGTATGAAGCCTGACAAGAAAGCCAGTTCTGTTGGCCTGAGGAGTGCCTGAAGGGGAGTAGTATGTAATAAGTCTGGAAAACTAGATTGGAGTCAGATTGGGAAGATTTTTAAACGATAAGCAGAAGAATTTGTATGTAATAGGCACTAGGGTTTGGTGAGCATGTGAGTGATATGGTCAAAATTGTGCTTTAGGAATATCACTTTGCTAGCTGTGTGGAGGATGGCTTGGATAGCGGAGGGTCATTCAAGGTGAGAGATGATGAGGGCCTGATTGAAGATGGCATATGTGAGTGCAGAGGGGATACATATGCACTAAATGTCTGAGGTAGGATTTGGACCTAAGGCTAGTTACTGCTCCAGCTAGTATATAATGCTGCCTCTGAGATATCTGACTCTTATTACAACTTTAAGGTGGTTTAGAGTCCCATTGAAAGTGAACTCCATCCCAACAGACTGTAATAAGTTTTTCCAGATCTTCTTTTTTTTAGCTCTTTTATTCATTAGAGGCTACAAGAGAATTCAATCAATAAATATTGTTTAGCATCTATTATGTGCCAGGGATTGTGCTAGGCAGTTGGGATATAAATATAAAAGTAAGAGGTCTTGCCCTCAGGAGTTTACATTAAAAAAACTCCTCAAGTCCGCAGCTATTAGACAGACAAGGCATTTGGGTAGGGGAGGTGTCTGAGGGCAGTGTTAGTGATGGGTACAACTCAACTTTCGATTTCTGCCTTCAGTTACAGTATGTGTTAGATTTCATGCTTTACAGTATTTTAAAAGTCATTACATGCTTTCTTTATCATTTGTTAAACTCTTACTTCTCAGGCTGTTTCTTTTTCTTCCTCTCAACACACTCTACCCCTAATTCCCCAATTAAGTTGCCCCATGGTTGAAGAAATGGAGTTCTCTTTGCAAGCAGGGTGTTTGAATGAGAGCAGGACACTTGCTCTGCCAGAAAACGAGAGATCGTTTTTCTGTTCACATGCAGAGAGTTTTTGCTATTGCTGTTTACTTTAATATGTCCTTCACTTAATCATGCCAACATGAGTGGCCGCTGGCAGTTGGAACATTGTCAAGAAGTCATATTCATGCTAGGTCTTCTCTTTAACACAAAATTCTGTCTAAGTAAAGACAAAAAGAACAGGGACAGGGGAGGGTAGAAATACTTAGAGCTTAACAGTACTGTTCAACTTGAAAAGTTGACTTGATTTCCATGTCGAGATCAATGACCTTTGTGAGTTAGTTAATGAAATATGACATCAGAGGAGAATAAGATTGTGTGTAATTTTCAGCTGAGCATTTTATGGTTTCTCTAAGATCTTCAATTTCTTATATTTGTGAGATTTAAAAGTAACTTCTATTAGGGAACACCTTGCTACCATATGATACATTTGTTCAATGGAGAGGGAAACACTTTGTTCCTGTCTAATAGCATTGTGATCTAAATCTATCTTCTCCCCAAATACTCCTCGCCCCCAAACCCCTCAGACTTTTAACTCAGCTTGGTCATCTTAATTTAAATATATCCATGAAATTTTTTTAGGTATTTGATCTGAATTAATGACTCCAAAATGTTTTGGATTACACTACTACAATATTCCAGAGGGATAACTGTGGACTATAGAATTTAGAGATGGAAGGAACATTAGACATATTTTGGTCCTGACACCTCATTTTACAGATGAGGAAACTGAATTCGAGATTGAGGAAGTGAATTAAGTCAATCATTCTCAAAGTGTGGTCCAGGAGCCGTTAGAAGTTCCTGGAGAACATTCAAGTTGGCGACAAGGTCAGAACTATTCATAATAATACTAAGATGTTTGAATTTCTAATATGGTCAATAGCAATAGATATAACCCACATAAGCAAAAGCTCTTCAACAATTTTTAAGAGTATAAAGGGGTCCTGAGACAAGAGACTTTGAGAACACCTGATTTAGGATTTTCTATATGGTACATAAAAGACAGGAAGGGAAAATACATTTATTGAGAAGCTACTAAGTGCCATTTTCTCTTCACAATAAACCTGTGCGGTAGGTGCTATTATGATCCCCATTTTATACTTAAGGAAACTGGGACTCAGAGGTATTAAATGATTTGCCCAAGACCACATAGCTAGTAAGTGTCTAAGGATTGATATGAACTCAGATTTTCCTGACTCCAGGCTCAGTACTTTTTCTGCTGTCTTAAAATTTCACATCTAGTTCAACTTTCCACCCAAAGTAGCATTGATCTATAAAGGGGCTCTTTTTTTCCCTTTGCCCCTTACTCAAGACCTTTCCCCTGAAGGAGGCATACAGATTGATAACAAGGAGGAAAGATATGTCTGTTCATCCAGCACTAGAGCCCCATGAGGGAATAGGTCCAGATGGAGGCCTCCCTTCCACTTTATATTTCAGAAGAACAGCCCTGAAATAACTCATATGAAGCCCAGAAAGGCGTTTGTGTTGATACTTAAGAGTTTTCATTGGGATACCATGTCAATGTAAAAGAGTGATTCCTTGCTTCCAGAATTATGACCCAATAGAAAGGCATAGTGCCTAGAGTCAGGAGACATGGTTCACATCCCTGCCCTGATACTTACTCAACACAAAGTGATGGTCAGTTCTCATTCCTGAGCCTCTGTTTCTTCACATGTAAAATTGGGTTGATAATACTTGTATTATCTCATAGGGTTGGGTATGAGGATCAAAGGTAATAATATACACAAGATGCTTTGAAATGGACATTTTTTCCTTCCTCTTTTTTCTTCTTTTCCTTCTCTTCTTCTCCCTCTCCTTTTCTCCTTCTCCTCTTCTTTCCATTTCCTTTTTTTCTTCTTTCACTTTCCTTTCCTTTTCTCTTCTCCTTCACCTTTCCTTATTCTCTCCCTTTTCCTTTGCCAAGGAAACTAGGTAGGTGGTACAGTAGAAAGAGCACTGGATCTGGAGTCAGAAACCCCTGAGTTCAAATCCAGTCTTGGATACTTGGACCCTGGGCAAATCACTTGATGTTGATTTGCCTCAGTTTCCTGATCCATAAAATGGCGATAATAACAAAACCTATCTTCAATGGCTGTTGTGAGAATCAAATGAAATAATATTTGTAAAGTTATTTGCAGACTTTAAGGTGCTATATAAATGTTTGATATTATTATCTTGATATAAAATTATATTATGTTGTAGCTACATGCATGGGGGCCTAGTTGCTCTGAGACCCTACTGCAGCCATTTTGATTCTACAAGACATGTGAGTGTCCCCTCTAGCTTAATAGAGATCAGCCATGCTCCATCACGTCACCTTAGATCTTCTTTGATTGATTTATAAAGTGTTTTTTTTTAAATGTGACACATAACTTCTCTGAGTCTTAGTTTTCTCATATGTAAAATAGTATAATAACACTTAGGTTATGGGGTTGTTGTTGGCAAACTGCCTCATAAACCTTAATGCACTAAGTAAGATGAGTTCTAGTTTCTATCTTCCTTTTAAGAATTGACAGCCCAGTCTGGTGCAACCAATATGAAAACCAGTGTTGAAAAAGAGCATTATCAAATGGAATCTGCTGTGAGATTTTGTGTGTATTCCTCCAGGATAAGTGTAGTGCTTAGTTCTTTAACTATTATTTAATATTGTAATCTGGCTAATATGTAAAAAAAAAACAAAGAAAAGAATCTCACATTTCTAATTTGTACAGAAAGGAATTTATATAATACCCCATGGCACAGAACCCACTGTAGCAAAGTAACCACCAATTCTATACCTTCATGGAGAATATACTGGTTATGTATATGCACTTAGGTAGAAAGAAAATCAATGGAACTCTACTATCCTCAGAAGAGAAATACAGCTAAAGCCACAGCCCTCCCTCTTCTGCTAACTCACTCATAGAAGGGGTAAGAGACTGTGCCATGTGCTTGGAAATATGTAGCAGATTATGGTAACTAGTGAACTGTCTTGCAAGATACAACATCAGGACCAGAATCTTGAACTCTGAAGAGAAGGGCTAATTCATTCATTTAGAACACCCAGCTTAAAGTTTTCAGTATCCCTTAGTAGTTCAATGCCCACCGTCACTACGATCTTCAACTCACTTCAGCTTGGTTTTTCATCAATTCTTTGTTCAAGTCCTTTGTGTAAGCAATTCCATTCTTTTTGGATATAGTATTGAGCAACAAAGACCTTTTAATACCTCTGGGAAAGTCCTGCTTCCAGAGATCTTGCTTCCTTGTGGTCTCTTGTTGTTGTAAGGAAACACAATTGAATTTCAGTTTCTGCAAAAGTGTATGTATCAAAGGACAAAGGTAGAAGATTAATTATATGTTTTGCTTCAGTTTCCATGATATACTAAACTTATTCCAATGTTTTCTTCTTCTCTTCACCAAGGAGATCTTGTGACAGATTCTTTCCTTGGAAAAGTCCCTTGTTATTCCCAGTTCACTCATTTATTTGGCATCAAAACACTTTATATGTTTTTGTTTTCAGTTCAAATAAAAACCACCTATAGCAGAAGAAAATATCAGGATTCACATGCTTCTGTTTGAACTTGGACTCTAAAATTTTTTTTTTAACTACTAATGAAGTGGAACATTCTTTCAGTAACTTCAAAGTCATTTGCTACTACACAAAGCTCAGTTCTTTTCCATTCTTTATGACTTTAACAAGGTATGACTTGCGGGGGTATTGAGAATACTCTCCCAGGATTCCTAATACCACACTGAGATTCTTTTCTTTGGAGTTAACCCACCCTCTCTAGTCATTCATTTGAGTAGATCCTGAAACATCCTGAAACAACCCTTGTGGGGGTAGGTGCTACATCGGCATTACTATTTCCATTTCACAAATGAAGAAGTTGAGACTTGAAGAAAATGTGATTTATCCAGTCACACAGCTAGTAAATGTCAGGCGCAGGATTTAGACTTATGTCTGATTCTGATTCCAAATCCAGATTTCTTTTTTTTTAAATTAAATTAAATTTTATTATTATTTTTTAATGTTCTACAATCATTATCATAAAATTAAGATTTTATCTCCCCACACCTACCCCCCACTATCCCCCACCCTCCCCACGATAGCATGCAATTCTGTGTAGGTGCTACATATACTTTCCTATTGAGTACATTTTCACTATAGTCATGCTATGTAGTCGCACTAAAATAAATGGAAGAAATCATATAACAAATCAAAACATAATACACTAAAACACACATACATAAACATGTAGATTTATTTCTAATATGCTAGTAATAACCTTAGAATAAATGAGCTTCTTAGCTTTCTTTTCTCTGTCACAAGAAATGAAGAAAGAGATTATTTCAGAGAAAATATTACATTTGCATTACATTTACAGTGTAAATTTTCTTATATTTAATCAGGTCTGTGCTCTGGCTAAAGGCATTTCTATATTAATTAGATTTATAAAGTTTTGCTCCAATATCACTTCACTCATACACAGTAAGTTCGGAGCTCTGACTGAAGGCCTTCCCATGTTCATTATATTAATAGGATTTCTCTCCTGTATTAATTTTCTGATGAGCAGGCAGAGCTATTAAGATATGTGAGCACTGGACATTTGGGGACGATGGACAGGAGGGAACAAAGATAAAGTGTAAGAGAGTTACCAAAACCAAAGCTTGTCTAATTCATAGTTTTGATGGACCTGACTGGATGAAAATAAAGGAGCCAAGGATGAGGAGGGGAAAATTATCTTGGGCACGAAAAGTAATCAGGGGAAAAAACTAATTCATTGAATCTGAATGGGATATAGAATTCTGGTGTAAGATTTAAGGATAAAGATGAGATGACACATAAATATGATGAAGACAAGGGAAAAAAAACACAATACCATACAAAAACTAGATGAGAAGAATGCCCTTGATGGACTTTTACAGGGAAATATTTTTATAAAAAAAAGTTCACAAACATATAATGCGCAAAGATACAGGAGCACAGTGAGTTCTTGATGCAGCGTTCCAAAATGAAGCCATCTCAAATTTAAAACCACCAGAATTGCCCTTGCCAGAAAGTGTAGCAATTGACCCTTAACTTTGAATGAATCTTCTGATATCACTGAAGTTCTCTTTTCATTTGGAGAATTCCAGGGGAACCATTAATTCAAAAAGATTATATGTTTTATTAAAAAATAAAAAATTCAATTTGTAATAGAGCTTTGTCATCAATTTACTAGGTTGAGAGACATAAATGTCTTTAATTTCAGTATAGTTATTTATAAATTTTAATTTCAGTGCTGACATAATGCTTCCAAAAAGATTAAATGGTCTCTCCTTCTACCAATATCAAGCCATCTTAATAAAAGGTGCACATCTTATTTCATATTCCTATATTTTCCTTTAATCCTATGTCCAGCTCCAAATCGTTTTGCCCACCAGTAGTGAATTATGTACAAGGAATGAACAAAATAGCTTACAAAATACATTTCTATTCTCCAGGTTCTATGACCTTTTCTTGTTCTTTTTGATCTCGGACTTAAAGTAATCCTTGGCAGGATTTTCTGAGCTATCAAAGAGTGTGATATTGGGTTTCAGCACATTGTCAGAGAACTTTTTATATTGTTGGATTTTCTGGCACAGGATATACTTCCTTAAGAATGACTTCAAAGGAGCAATTTCCTTTCTCCTCTAATTATACTAGAGATTGAACTATTATTTCCCACCAGTTTCATCTTTATGATTTCAGGTCACATACAAGCAGATGATGAGGTGTAGGACTGATTGCTTGACTTTAGAAGTGTTTCGGTTCAGAAGAAACATGAAAAAGAATTGAAAGAGGTGAAAAATGACCAATATTCTTCCAAGAGTAAGGACACTAAAAATATAAGGAAGTTTGTTCTGATTCTAAACACCAGAGCCTGAAATAATCATGTTCTCACTTGAATCTGACAGAGAAGCTTGCTTATGCCTCGATTCCTGGGTTCTTGTTGGCTATTCTTTTTACCTACTAATTAACATTTTTTTCTGGAAATGTGTCTGCGAAGAGTAAACATGGAACATGCTCTGGCAGCATGGAGGTATGGAAATAGCCCCATGGTATTGTGTAGACAATGATTTGTGTAGACATGTATAAGAATGACGTTTTATTACCTTCCACTATACTAGCCATCTATTAAGTGACTGCTAGGCGTAGAGGCATTGAACTAGGCAATGGGAAATGGGGGAGGGAGTGAAATAAGATTTAAGAAAATATGATTCCTACTTTCAGTTAGGTTCCACTCTAGTGGACAAATACATCCCATACACATTTAACTATGAAAAAAGAGAAAAATGATAAGAGGCACTGTGTGAAGTCTGAGTGGAAGACAATAAGATTCCTGAAGGAGTGGCATTTGGACATGATCTTATAGAGTGGGGAAAATTTTAATAGATAGTCAATCAAGAAACATTTATTAAGTTCCTATTGGCTATTAACTGGGGATTCAAAAACAGAAATGAAACAAACTCTGCCCTTAAGGAACTTATGTCCTACTGGGGAGAATAGCATGGATAGATATGTATCAGTACATATCAAATGCATACAAAATATATACAAGGTAATTTATTATTTTTTTGAGGGAGGAGGATGTTAGCAACTGGGGGAAGGTAGGAAAGGCTTCATGTAGAAGGTAGTGCTTGAGCTGAACTTTGTGGAGGGGAATTTTGGATTCTGAGATATAGAGTTACTATCTTATCGTATACATAAGAGGGAACCATTGTAGTGTGTGAAGGTAGGGAGGGACATGGTTAGATTCATGCTTTAGGAAAATCACTTTGGCAGCTATATGAAGGATCAGTTTGAAGAAAGGAGAGATTTGAAACAGAAAGACCAGTTAGGAGGCTGCTGGAAGTTTATGATGAAAAGCTGATGAAAGCTTGTACTATGTTGTGTCTGTCCTTCATTCTCGAAGAGGACCATGACGTCAAGATGATGCCATGACTTGCAGTTGACTTTGATTTGAGTGAAGGAGGGCTGGGTAAGGTCACCAACCTCACTTTCTTCTCCTGAGTCATCAGGATCCAGTGGCCTGATATTTATCAGGATGACTAGAGATAACCCAGGATGCAATGTGAGACCCTGGCCCTTTCAGGCTAAGGTCTTATCATATTCTTACTTTGAGTGAGATACACTCATTCAATGAATAGGCTTCTTTAAGTAGTTAACCAAGGGATGGCCCCTTCAATAAAAAAGAAAAAAAAACAAAAAAAACCCCACAAGAAAACCAAATGTCCAGTCTCAAAAATGAAAGAGTGAGTGTATAACCAATGAAGATAAATATATAATATAAAAGAGTGAAGTAAGGTGATATTTCAAGTAATTTAAGCTGTGACTTTTCACTTGAAATATCCAAATCATGATGGCAAAAATTTTGCTTTATTTTCCTTCTCTTTTGGTAACTGAAATTTTAACTGTAAGGGACCTCAAAAATTGTCTGATCCAGTCTTTTGGTAGCTTTCTGAATGAAGAGAAGAGAATGAATGAGAGAGAAAGCTGTGAAAGTCAATTTATTGATTTAACAACTGATTGGAGATGTGGGGTGGATAGATGAGAGATATCAGGGGCCTGATGTAGGAAATAGAATGTTTATAGACTTTGTTTGGGGAATAGTAAGTTTCTAGTTAGGCTGTAAGGTAATACTGGCAAAGGGGAACAGTATGTAATGAGACTGAAAGGGTTGACTGGAACTAGGTTTTAGAGAAGTTAGAATGTCAGTTTAAGAAGTTTAAAGTATTTTGTAGGTCAGATTCATGTGTAAGGAGCATGTAATCTGTTATGTATAATCTGTCAAGGAGGGTGAATGATGGACTGGCAGGGGAGGTGGGGAGAGAAAGTGAGAAAAATGAAGAGGAGACTCTTGTGATAGACCAATGACCTATGCTATGGAGGTGACAATAGGAAGAAATAAGAGATGGATGTGAGAGATTTGAGAGTTTGTTGTAATTCATCAGTGAACTTCAGGGTTGTCCTGAAAAAGAGGTCAGTCATTCAACAAACGTCTGTTAAGCACCTACTGTATACTGGACACTCTGCTAAGCACTAAGGATGCAAAGAAAGGTATGAAAAGAGTTTAGGGATTGTGCTATGTTGTTTACCTCACACTTTGGGCTATAAAACTCATTTTGTGTTATAGTCCATTATATTGTAAGGTCTTTGAGGGAAGGAACTATCTTTTGTCTCTTTAAGTATTCCCAATATTTAGCACAGTGTTTGGTATACAGTAAGTGCCTAAACAATGTTGATTGACCAATAAATAGTAGAGAGAATTCTACTAATGTCACTTGACTAGTGTTAGAGTCCTACTTAGTAATTGGGCTCTTTACTGAGACTTAAGGTCTTCATCAGTAAAATGGGTATAACAATACCCTCTTTTCTTCACATGGTTGTTATCAGAATCCAAAGAGAAAATGTTTGCATTTTGTCAGTTTTAAAGTACTATTGAAATATCTTACTTTCATTGTACAAGAAATTTTATTACTACTTCGGAGCTTTGTAGACAGGGGAAGAGGCAGTCTGAGGTGGGAAAAGTGTAAGGAAAGATTTTAGGAATAACTTATTTGGCACTCAACTTCCTTGCATGCACCACGTGAAATAGATTCATAGCTTGCCTAAGGCTTTTTGGTATGACCATGTCATGGTCATCTAAAAAGAAATCCATAATTCCTTCTAGCTGAAAAACGTTAAGTAAGTCAGAATTAGAAGACTACTTAATATTTGTATGGCGTTTGATAATTTTCTTTTTTTAATAAAAATTTATTTAAGTTTTTACATTCATTTTCACAAAATTTTGGGTTCCAAATTTTCTCCCTTTTTATCCCCTCCCCCCACCCCAATACACCCAGCAATCTAATTTTCCCTATCATCAATCTGCCCTCTCTTCTATCATCCCTCCCTTCTCTTGTCCCCATCTTCTCTTTTGTCCTGTAGGGCCAGATGACTTTCTATTCCCCATTAACTGTATTTCTTATTTCCTAGTAGCAACAACAATACTCAACAGTTGTTCCTAAAACTTTGAGTTCCAAATTCTCCCCATCCCTCCCTCCCCACCCATTCCCTTTGGGAAGGCAGGCAATTCAATATAGGCCCTATCTGTGTAGTTTTGCAAATGACTTCGATAATAGTCATGTTGTGTAAGACTAACTGTATTTCCCTCCATCCTATCCTGCCCCTCATTGTTTCTCTTCTGTCTTTTGATCCTGTCCCTCCCCAAGAGTGTTGACTTCAAATTGCTCCCTCCTCCCATTGCCCTCCCTACTATCATCCCCCGCTTTGCTTATCTCCTTCTCACCCACTTTCCTGTATTGTAAGACAGGTTTTCATACCAAAATGAGTGTGCATTTTATTCTTTCCTTTAGTTGAATGTGATGAGAGTAAACTTCTTGCTTTTCTTTCATCTCCCCTCTTTTTCCCTCCACTAAAAAGTCTCCTGCCTGCCTCTTCTATGAGGGATAATTTGTCCCATTCCATTTCTCCCTCTCTCCTTCCGATACTTTTCTCTCTCATTGCTTAACTTCATTTTTTTGATATGATCCCATCTTATTCAATTCACTCTGTGCTCTCTGTCTTTGTGTGTGCATGTATGTGTGCATGTGTGTGTGCGTGTGTGTCTGTGTGTGTGTGTGTGTGTAATCCCACCAACTACCCAGATACTGAAAAGTTTCAAGGGTTACAAATATCGTCTTTCCATATAGGAATGTAAACAGTTCAACTTTAGTAAGTCCCTTATAACTTCTCTTTGCTGTTTACCTTTTTATGCTTCTTTTCATTCTCGTGTTTGAAAGTCAAATTTTCTTTTCAGCTCTGGTCTTTTCATCAAGAATGCTTGAAAGTCCTCTATTTCATTGAAAGACCAGTTTTTCCCCTGAAGTATTATACTCAGTTTTGCTGGGTAGGTGATTCTTGGTTTCAGTCCTAGTTCCTTTGACTTCTGGAATATCCTATTCCACGCTCTTCGATCCCTTAATGTAGAAGCTGCTAGATCTTGTGTTATCCTGATTGTATTTCCACAATACTGGAATTGTTTCTTTCTAGCTGCTTGCAAGATTTTCTCCTTGACCTGGGAACTCTGGAATTTGGCCACAATGTTCCTAGGAGTTTCCCTTTTTGGATCTCTTCCAGATGGTGATCGGTGGATTCCCTGAATACTTATTTTGCCTTCTATTTCTAGATTATCAGGACAGTTTTCCTTGATAATTTCATGAAAGATGATGTCTAGGCTCTTTTTTTGACCATGGCTTTCAGGTAGTCCCATAATTTTTAAATTGTCTCTCCTGGATCTATTTTCCAGGTCAGTTGTTTTTCCAGTGAAATATTTCACATTATTTTCCATTTTTTCATTCTTTTGGTTTTGTTTTGTGATTTCTTGGTTTCTCAGAAAGTCATTAGCCTCCATCCGTTCTATTCTAATTTTGAAAGAACTATTTTCTTCAGTGAGCCTTCTTTTCCATTTGACTAATTCTGCTTTTGAAAGCATTCTTCTCCTCATTAGCTTTTTGAACCTCTTTTGCCAGTTGAGTTAGCCTATTTTTCAAGGTGTTATTTTCTTCAGCATTTTTTTGGGTCTCCTTCAGCAAGGTGTTGACCCATTTTTCATGCTTTTCTTGCATCTCTCTCGTTTCTCTTCCCAGTTTTTCCTCCACCTGTCTAACTTGATTTTCAAAATCCTTTTTGAGCTCTTCCTTGGCATGAGAGCACTGAATATTTATTTTGGATGTTTGAGATACAGAAGCCTTGACTTCTATGTCTTTCCCTGATGGTAAGCATTGTTCTTCCTCCTCTGAAAGGAAAGGAGGAAATATCTGTTCACCAGGAAAGTAACCTTCTATGGTCTTATTTTTTTTCCCTTTTCTGGGCATTTTCCCAGCCAGTTACTTGACTTCTGAGATCTACCCCTGATTTCAGAGAGAAAGAAATGATGACTGATTAGGGAATAAAGTGAGTCATCACATGTAAATTACTGGCACAACTGGGACTCAGGTTCTGATCTTTCACTTGAGGTAGAGTGATCACTTTCCATTTTAATGCTGTTTGGAGGTAGAACTAATACCTGCCTAAAGTGCTCTATTACATCATAATTTTATTATATGTAGTTTTTATGCTTCTGAAAGAGTAATTTAGACCATGATGTATCCAATTCTATGTCCTTGTAATGGTATTGTAATGGCAGTCTATCATGAGTTGGTATGAAAGTTATTGGTAAGCTCTTAGGAAGGAACACATTCACCTTGATTTCTATTTGTCTCAGTTTCTTTCCACATACAATTAGGAAAACAATGGCACCTACTTTCCAGGGTTGTTGTGAGAGTTAAACATTATGTAAATGATAGTTGTTGTGTAATAATTATTATTATATGGCAGGTAACCATATTAGTTCACCTCTATGAGTATCATTGTCTCCATGAACTTCTAACATTTATTACTTGCATCCTTTTGCAGGTTCTATCCCTCTCTGAATTTCTCTGGCCATGTACATTATTTCTAATTCTGACTGTCATTCGCTTCCAGGAACCTCCAAGGCACAGAGAAAACTGTAAGTATAACACATAATCTTCTTTTATTAAAAAGCAAAACACAACATCATTTGAGGCCTCAATGGAGTATTTAGGTAACACTGGATTTTCAGGGGCTATGCCACACCTATTTTAGCAGGTGTTAGTAAACTGGAAAGATTTGGAGTGGAAAGACTGGTAATGAACTCTATCCCTATTATCCACACTGATCAACATATCTGAGTTTGGAGAGTATTTTTACCACGGTGGCCACAGGGTAATGAATTTATCAGTCACTGAAACTCTCAAAGGCTATCTATTAAATTGTTAGAGAGTTTGTGGTCTGCATGGGAAGGGGGGCTATCAACACTGATTAAATTAGTTAATCTTGAAGGATAAAAGTTTTGGAAAAAGTATGAAAAGTAAAAATATTAATGAGAATAATAAAAATCCAATTCTTTGATATGGTCCCTTTCAGTCATCAGAAAAGATGATAATTTGGAGAAACCCATAGAAAGAATTGGAGTCAGTTTGTATATGCCAAACATAGAATTAATTCTGACTGGAGCATAGAGAAGGCACTACTGTGGCAAGTAAACCAAAGTTTCTTCCCAATAAACTGAAATAAACTATGTAGTCATCCATTCATTCAACAAAAATTTAAAATTAATCTAGAAAGAATGGTTGGCACCAGGTTGTTAATGCCAGAGTAGCCTGTATTTTGTCTTAGAGGTAACAGAGAAGCACTGTGACATCAGCAGACCTGTGTTTTAAGAATATCACTGTATGATGGATTGGATAGGACAGAGGCTCAAATCAAGAAAAGCAAGCACAATTACTTTTTTATATGATAAGCTTTCAAATACTTTAAGAATTCTTCTGTTTCCCCAAGTCTATTCTTCAGGTTAAGTTATCCCTATTTCCATCTGTCTTCTGCTGTAGTCCAGATCTGGAGCATTAGATCAAATTGGATCATGTCCAGATTAGAAATCATATCATGAAAAGATCTGTTGAAGGAATTAAAAGAGTTTAGTCAACTTAAAAAAAAATGGTTGCCAGTAAAATGGCATTCTCTGTGAATCATTGGTAAATTTCCATCATTCATACTATGAGGTAAAAGTCTAGATTTGTTCATCTTTCAACAGTAGCACAAATGTAAATATTTGCCCCCTAATTTCAAATGCTAACTGGGTGCCCTTCATATTTCTAAAAATATACCCTGCTTCCAAAAAACCTTATTCATATCTTTGTTTTTATATCACAAAAATTTTCTATTATGTTCTTCCCCAACCTTAGAGTCATTCCATAGCAAAAATAAAAAAAAGAGGTGGAAAAAGTTCACTTGAACTAACCAATATATCAAAAAGTCTGAAATTATATGCAGTGTTCTACACCTATGTTTCCTGCCTGTGCCAAGAAGGAGCATGTCAGGAAGAAGATTCCTTCCCACATCTGTTCTTTAGGGTACTGGCTGATTATTATAATTCTGTAGCACAGTTGTTTTGTTATATATCCTTTCAAGATCTAAGATCATTTTCACAGTGAAATAGGGCATTTGAGGAATTAATTAATATGACATCTAAAGCAAATATATATATATATTTACTAGTGGAGAGGGAGGATTGGAAAGTGGGGAGATGGATCAGGGGAAGATGACATACAACACAGCGATTGAGTAGTACTAGTGAAAAAAATACTTGAGGTTGGAATCAGGAAAAACCTGAATCCAAATCCTACCTCTGACATTTATGGGATGTGTGACTATAAGCAAATTGTTTCCCTTCTTTTTGTTTTATTTTTTCAGCTGTAAAATGGGTTAGTTGTACTTTTAAACCCTTAAAACATTGACATATGAACGTCAGCTTTCCCCACTTTTTGTTCAGCATATATAAAATATGGGAGAGGTGATGTGGTATATAGTTGTCCTTGGAGTCAGAAAGCCTGGGTTCAAATTCTTACTCATACCGTCTGCATGACCCTCAGCAAGTCATTCAACTACTCAATGCAACTCTCTTAAGACTGTAAATTGCAACATATATGCAAACTTGCATTGGTAGAGGGAATTTCCTCATTTGGAATTCCAATTAAATTATTTGTCTGGTGAAAAAAGTAAATTTCTAAAACATTTTTTTAATGGAGAATTTTTGTTCCTCTGTAGTTTCATTGATCTATACTCTTTTGATCAGGAAATTCTTCAGGAAGTCAATGAAAGTTATATACATGATACATTAACTGAGACTGCTTGATATTAAGAATAAACTTGAATTCAATTAATTTTTGTATTTCTACAAGGAAAGTTTGGTACACTTTTCAGACCCTGAGTGAGAAATTCTTTGCAAAAAGTTGAATTTTCTTGAAATATGGGGTTTAGAGGAAGATTTGGAACAATAAAATTCTTTCACTTAGGAGGGATCTAAACTTTTTGTCTTAAATATCATAAAGTGAAATATGCTCTCCTTGAGAAAAAAAAAAACATGGCAGGAAAAAGTAGAATAGATATAAATAAGGAACCAGAATGGTAACAGAAGTGATAGGTAAAAGGTCATCTACTGCTTTGGCCTCCTTCTGTCCCATCAAGAGTGCCAGTGAATGCAGCTGAGGGGCCTAAGGGATGGGTAAGAGAAAAGGAAGAGGAAAGAGAAATAAAGCAAAAAGGGAGAAAGAGCTAATATGATTTAGATCTAGAAGAGACCTTTCTCCCTTTATAATGCTAATGCTAATAATTTCTATTTATTAAGTGTCTACTATGTTCCAGTCACTGTGCTGAGCACTTTACAAATATCTCATTTGATCCTGACAAAAACCTAGGTGATATTATCACATCCATTTCACAGAAGAGGCATCTATGACAAAGATAGGTTAAATGATTTGCTGAAAGTCTCAAAGCTAAAAAGTGTCGGAGGTTAGATTTGAACTCAGGTCTTTCTGACGTCAGACCCAATGCTCTCCTACAAAGTCCGTAAGATACATCATACCTAAGAATATTGCCTGGAGAAGTAAATTGACTTACCCAAGGACATATAAGTTGTATAACTATCCACTAGTGATATCACTAGCTTGGTTCCCACTGCCTGAACGTGTTAGATTACATTTTACCACTCTCTCAGGGTTCTCCAGCACCCTGAAAGAAACAGTTTGGGCTAATCTAGACTCCTTGTCGTTGGCTCCAATCCTCCCTAATGGTTCCCTGCCAAGTGTAGGGCTGATCCCTTTCACCCCAGTTCCATTTAAGCACTAACAGTTGGATTAACTTTTACAAAGAAATATTTAGTTCTGAAGGTATAGTTACAAATACACAAATTTAATTCCCCAACACGTGAGGCATAATCCTTAATAATAAAATTAATTAATTATTTTTTTAATAGTAATAATAATATTAAATTCATATGCTTGTCTGGGGAGGGTATTAGGTTCATAGTTTGGTTAGGTTCCTATAGAGCATAATCTCAGTTCCAGACTCCAAACCCAAACTCCAGTCTTAGGCACCTTGACTTCTTTGCGCACGGCTCCTAGGACCTCTCTGCCAGGCTATCTGGTTGCAACGTCCCACCTGGAATCCCACAAGCTCCAAAGTTGCTAATGTTTCAAAGCTTCCCTGTTCTCCATAATGACCCATGATGGTCTGGTGGGGATCGTGCAAATGCTGAGATTGAGAAAAACAAATGAAACAGATCAGAAACAAATACCCACAGGCCCACTGCATGGAATTGGGTTAGAGAAAGAGAAGAGGAAACGATTCAGTCCTCCCTTACTTGTGTAGTTCATGGTGTGCCTGATAAGAGTGAACTATGATTTCTACCCTCTGAACATAGCACAGAGGAAAAGAGAGTAACTATCTCATTCTGACCAGTTTTAAAGATGCAGTCAATCAAAGGAAACTGAGGCCAGTCAAGAAGTAGGAAAAAATACAGGATGGGAGGGGAATCCTTCCTAGGAGCAGAGTTAGGAGATCTGGATAAGAGGTGTATGGGGTGTTCCAGGAGGACTAGAACGTCTGGGGTGAGGGCTTGCTTATCTACCTTTAATATTCACCTTTTACCCAATTATCATTAATAGTTCCAAGGAACTTAGCATACATAGCAACCATATCCTGGTAAATCTTAGCAGATGGTTTAAACCAGGTTGGGAGGAACTGACAGACCTTGAACTTGCTGGTGAGTTAGGTGGGCATCTATTGCAAGCATGTAAAGACCTCTCCCGGTGGGTTGGGTGGATGAGGATCATTTGTTCCAATGGCCATGAAGGCGACTAAAACAGGTACTGTGGAGAGTTTAGAACCTGGTCAGACTTTGAAGACACCAAGGGCCCCCACTATATCCCAGGTTATTGCCTGCCATCTTGAATTTTGTCCTGCCCCTGAACTTTGATGACTAAGAAGAGGGAGGCTGATGGCTTTGGGCAATTCTGACTCACTTAAATCCAATTCATCAATGAGTCCAGACATTATCTGTGATGTCATTAGTCTTCTTCGAAGCAACAGCAACAGTAGTAAATAGCACCTGATACTTGAACCTCCAGAACCATCCGTGTCCAGTGACCAGAGATAGATCAGGATGACTGGAGGTGGCCCTGGATGCAGTGGGAGACCTTGTGCTTTTTAAGCTAAGATCTTTAATAGGTCTTGGTTTGACTGAGGCAATGCCCATTCAGTTGTTAAGACTAGGTAAGGAAAAAAACACATATAGTAAACCCACAATTATCCAAGTCCTATGCAACCAGAAAACCCAAGCGTCTGAATTTAGAATAAAACATTCTTGCTCCTATTTTTAGGAGATATACGTTGTTATTGATTTCAATTAAAAAAAGAAATTTCTGAATATTTCAAAATCTAATCAACCTTGAGTCTTTCTCTTAACGTGTAGTGACAATTGATAATAATGACCCAGAGATACCCCAAGGTTCTCAATTACTTCTGCAATCCTCAAAGAAACATAAAATTACATTCAATATAATTTCATTGTTTAATGTATTTTAATTGTATCTTTTTGGGAGGTAAAATTTGTAACCTATGTAAGGATATAGTAGACTATTGCTATTGTAGATTTCACTTAACTAGAATATTCTGTTATGGAGAACATCCTAATCCCCAATAACTCTCAACAAATAGGTTTTTGTTGTATTGTGTTAAGAATGTATGTAGAAAGAAAAAAAATGTGAAATGCCTAGAATATCAATCAATGGCTTTTAGGGATTATTGCATTTAGAAAAATTTAGAATATTTTCCACCTTTTTTTCTTTGCCTTCTCCCTCTTTCACTGTTTCCTGTCAATATTGCCTAGAGTCAGCTGCTTAAATCTCAAGATGGTTCTCAATTCAAGACACTTCTGCTGTGGATAGATGGTGTGCTGGATGATGGAAGTGTGTCTAGAGTGCTTGAGATTTTGAGGACACTCATTCTCCCATATATATTGTATATCTGTGCAATTGGAAGAACGATGATAGGAGAATGTAAGCTCCTTGAGGGCAGAGATTTTCATTTTTGTCTGTTTTTCTAGTACCTAACACAGCACCTGGCATATAGCAGATGCTTCATAAATGCTTGCTCAATTTTAATGAAGTGCTACTGATGGTAATTTGGGAATTGGGAATGGAGGATGCTGACTTTGGAAAAGAAGAAATCCTTAGGTAGGAAATTTCTTAGAGGAGCAGTGGCAGATACAGGATCCTGTTCCCTTCTACATCACCTGTACTATGAGGGCTGTTTGTGGAAATCATGGGTGATTTCTCATGAATACTTTTACCTCTGACACTGTTTGTATCCTGGAGAGAGTAAAATCATTGGTTCCTTCCAGATACAAGAGTTTCTTGTATTCCACATGTGTATATCATATATAACACATAACACACATACACACACACACACACACACACACATATATATATATATATATATACACGCTATTTGTATACACAACTGAGTTGTAGAGAGGGCAAAGAGATTTGTCAGTAGATTCTAAGTTCCTTGATGACAAGGGATGTTTTTCTTTTTTGTCTTTCTAGCCCTTGTCACAAAGTGCTTAATGTACTTGGTTATTGTACTGATTTTTCAAAGTCTGCCTAACTGGCTTATGGACACAGGACCTGAACTTTTGTCTCACCACTAGTAAATAACTCAGGGGGTATCCCAGTACTTTATGTGAAATTTCTCTGCTCCCCAAAAACATCTTCCACAGCTGTCTTTGTTGCATGTTTTCTCTGCTTTGGTTTCATTGTTTTTTTCTTTCTTGCATTTATACATAGGTTATTTGCAGCCTCGGAACTTACCAAGTCAAGGAGTTTATCCCTTTGTCCAAAGTCTCCTTTGTAATGCTGGCTCTAGATGCAGGAACACCAGTTATGTAACACCAAAGGAACACAACTTCCGGTAAAAGAAATATTTTTTTGCATGTATGAAGGCGGATTAGAGGGTGATCAAAGTATGTATGCTAAAATCATACTAATTGGGAAGAGGAGGATCTGAATGAAGCAAAGATATGAATTATAATTATTAAGAACATATAGTACACTAACCACTAATAAATTATTTTCTATTAGATATTCTTCAAGGTCTGTTTTAGTGAACAGATTCTCATCTCTATTTGCATGCAATGAAAATGTTAAAATACATAAAATATTTATTCTCTGTAAATTTTTGGAAATTGTCACATACTAAAGAAAGCTCCCCTTTTTTGCTACCTTAGATAATTTTTGCAAAATGATTTCCAGGAACTGGGAATGTTTATTCTGGAGAAGAGAAGATCTGGGAGAGCAGTGATAATTGACAATGCCATGGAAGAGGGATTAGACGTTTTCTTGGTCTCAAAAGGCAGAAGCAGAAGCAGTGGGTGAAAGTTAGGAGCGATGGAGGTCTCTAACCTTGGTGTCTCTCCATGTCCCAACATAGGTATTTGACAACATTTCAGGGCCTCTCATATAAGTTTTTTCCTTCAGCTAATATGGACCCATAGACCACAGATTCAATTGGATCTCCAGGCTATGGTGAAAGGAGGCATAAAAGGAGGCAAAGTAAAGTTTGATGTTAGGAAAAATGTCCTAACAGTGAGAACTGACTAAAAGTAGAATGGACTGCCTGAAGAGAGAGTGGATTCTTCACTCTCATTAGAAGTCATTAAGCACAGGCTGTATGACAATTTGTTGAATGGCTCGTAATGGGAATTCTTTGTAGCAACAAATAAGACTAGATGTGAGATCTCTTCCAAATCTGAAATTCTGCGATCTTGATTAAAATGTAAGGTATTATCACTGGTACCGAGGGTACTAGTGATATAGAGGAGAAAGTCAGGAAGTCGAGTTTCTTAGAGTCAGGGCGCCAGGGGTTTAAGTCCTTCCTCTGGCCCTACCTGGTTATGTTCCCCGGGTAAGTTACTTAACCTCTTAGCGCCCTAATCAACTTTTAAGACTAGAAATTATGTGGAAGAGGCCTGTTTTTACTGGTAGAGTTCCTCACTGGTGGTAAAATGTACTAAGCCCTGTTAAAAAAAATACATATGTGTATGTCTGCACATAAATGCATGTATATGTGATGTAGAATCTTATATAGTATATATGTATTGTGCTATATATGATATACACATGTATATATAATACAAAGGCATAACATGTCTGTTACACATAAAATCCATATAATTTATGTACATACATGAATCCTAATCTAAATATGGAGAATATATGTATACATAATAATGTACACACATGCACATATTAATACATAATGTATAGATAGGTAAAAATATATGTATATATACAGGATGTTCTAAGGGTCAGTGCAACTTTAAGTGACTCCCAAGTTAGCTTTCTGTCCATTTTTATCCATTTATATACACATGCATGCACATACATATATTACTATTAATGAAAACCACCTCTTTATCTACCATACACATATAGATGTAGGTGCATACATCCATGTGTATATACATAACTATATATGTATGCATGTTTTACTATTGCCATTAGTGCAAAAGAAATATAAACAATTTTTAAAATTTTAATTTAAAATTTAAAGTTTTAAAATTAAACAACTTTATCGAGCTACTAAATGCGTCCCCTGAGCTTATGTGGGGAACTCTTCAAAGGTGATCAGTATAACCTAGGTCACATTATACCAGATTATGAATTAATGGAATCAGAGTGTTGTGGCTTTATTGATTTTAAAGGTATATTCTTAAGGAATTTTTTTCTCTGTTAATAATAGAGATGGATGGAGGTAGGGAATGGTTTGGATTGGTTTATAAATTTGAACTAAGACTTCTTCCTTTGGTAGTGAATATATTTGAGTCTCAGTTATCTTGCATGAAAATGGTAATAACACACTTATGCTCTCTAACAAGAATTTTTTCCCTTAAAAGTGTTTTTTTTTTCCCTGTGAGAAGATGCTTTCCCCCCCAAATTCAGATTTCTGTATTTGCCTTTGGGCAACATCAGAGCTAGTCCTTTGGAGTCAGGTTTGGTGAAATGAAGTGTAAGAAAAGAATCTGTTGGAAAATGATTAAAACCATAGTGATGAAAACTTGCGATTATATTTCTTTTGTTTTTACATTAAAGAGCACATGAAGATTGTTCTTTTAATGGGGATCAGTTCAATAGTTCTTGTCTCATCAGCCTTATCATGTTGAGTCTTCCCTTTTTCTACCTGTCTAGTGGTGGGAATGTCAATTATCCACTTAATTACACATCCATGTCATATGAGATAAAGAACTGTGAACTAGGAGTCCAGAGACCCAGATTTCTAGGACCAGGTCTAGCTCTGTGAGTCTGTATAGTCTCAGGCAATAACAACACTTTTGAATTAAGAGAATTCTCATCCTAGCATCTGTCAAAGATGGACTGTCAGATAGACAGATAGACACAGTAGAGCTGGAAATAAGAGACTGCATGAAGTCATAGAGAGGGGGCTGGTATCTAAGTCAGGAAGACCTGTGTTCAAGTCCCAAATCAAACATCCATGCATGTATACGTGCATACATATGTATATATCTCACCTATGTAACACTTAATCTCTTAGAGTTCTAGGTGGTTCTCTAAGGCTATAAATTGCAGAGAAGGCATTGACTGGCACTGGTAGAGGGAATTTCCTTAACCTAGTTTTCTGTAACAATTTGTGTTTGTCCTTTGTTCTTGAAGAGGACCATGACATCAGTGAGATGATGACATGACTTGAAGTTGACTTTGATTTGAGTGAGGGAAGGCTGTGCAAGGTCACCAACCTCACTTTCTCCTCCAGAGCCATCTGGGTCCAGTGGCCAGATATTCATCAGGAGGACTGGAGATAATCCAGAATTATATAGTACAATTTTATCACAGGTTCAATTCCTATTTCTGTGCCATGGAGCTGGAACTTGGATACAATGATTATTTTTCTATTTTCTAGCTCCAAATTTCAGTGTCTTCCTTTTTGTTCAATAATTGTCATGATTTAGGTCTCTTGGCTTTTTGTTTTTGTTTTTTGTCCTACCTCCCTTTCCAACACTGCCTTCACTCTAATGCTCTGCTAACTCTCAGTGGTGGTGACACACAACCCACAGTTAGGTCTGAGGACTGCATTTGGAGAATTACTCCTGTTGGCAGTGTTGGGAGCGTTTAGCACAGGAACCAATCACCTCCTTAGCCCTGTCATCACTAGCTGAATTCTAAGTAGTGCCTGAGGGCTGACCAGGGGAGAGAGGGAGGAAAGAAGAGAGGAGGACAAAGGAATTGGGGAAGGGAGGATAAAAAAAAAACAGGAGAAGAGAAACTAGGAGAGAAAAGCAAAAAATAAGGACAGAGAAAGAGATAAGTAGTAAGGAATCCTAGGGGTCACTGAGTCACGTTGGTGCCACACATATGTCCCAGCATAGGTGGCCTATCTCTGAAAAACATTTCAATGCCTGATGTGTAAATTGTTTTTTCTCCTTTATCTAATGTGGATCTATGGACCATAAATTCAATTTGATCTCATAGCCCAGATGAGAACATAGTTGCAGCAATGCAGGAATTCATGTTGGTGTAAAAAAAAGAGAGAGACAGTATTTCTTTTACTACATACTTGAAATTCCACTTGGATTAATTTAGCTCATGATAATCAGTAAAGTTCCTTACCCAGCCAGGTCAAGTTTACATTTGGAAGGAAATCCGAGTTTCATCTGATTATAAAACTCAGTTCTGCTATTAGAGGTTTTGTCATGGAGCTTTCCGTCAGTCCTAGGGAGAAACTTTTAAAATAAAAGTCCTAATGGGTCCTGACAGTATATACAGTAACCAAATCTACATGCATGGCATCCAGAATTATTCTGATCGTGTTTCAAACTATGACAAACAATAAAACAGAGAATAACAAGGACTGTCATCTTAAAATACTTTTTGCAGCAATCATTCAACTGTCAATAATCTTCAGATAACTGACAACTTCAGATGTAAATGTTCCTCTTTCCTTTGCTTTCACTGTCCAATTGTATTCCTGTTGAACTGGGTCTCTTACCATGGCTATGACCTATCCCTTCTAATTCTCTAGAATTCTGTCTGTGACTATTTACATATCTCTGATATTTTCAATCTCACTTTATCCCTTATCATCTCCATTTCTGGGGGTTCATTTTCAAATATAAAACTTTGGGAGCTCATAATTTTTAGATCTAAAGTGCTTACCTGTATGTTGGTCAACTAAGTTCAACCCTTTATTTTATTTATGAACAAGCTGAGGGCTAGAGAGATTAAGTGACTGGTCCAAGATTGCCCAGGCAGTAAATAGCACAGCTAGAATTAATCAGGTCCCATTCCCTGTTTAGAGATCTTTTCTCCATATCACGACATACAGATTCAATTCAATGAAGAAAGCCTTTATTTTAACAAATATTTTATTTTCCCTCAATTATATGTAAAAACAATTTTTAGTATTCTTTTTTTTGTTTGTTTTGAATTCCAAATTTTATTTCTTCCCCCCTCTCCTCCCCATCTCTGAGATGGTAAGCAATCTGATATAGGTTATACATATGCAATTATGTAAAACATTTCCATATTTTGTGCAAGCAAATGTGAGCAAAATAAGAAATAAGGAAAGGAAGAAAGTGAAAAATAGTGTGTATGATTCAGTCTAAGCAGGTATTTATTAAGCAGCTTTTGTATACCAGGCGTTGGAGATACAAAACCAAAAAATGACATCAGTTCCGGTCCTCAAAAACTATGTGCTACTAGGAAAGAAGGTAGGATTTTAAACAGTTACAAAGCTTAGATCAAAAAACTTTGTACAAATAACTAATTATAAATGTCTCATACTTTCTTTGAAGGATTGCGAAGCAACCAAAGCGTGAGGTGGGATGTTGCAATCATTCTTTCATGGTCAACTGAACTATTTTCTGGGATTACACTTTGTGAAGGCTTTAATTGAAAATATACTAGGTATTTGTGTATGATTTGTAGAAACAATATTTATCAATAAAAAAATCAACTTTCACTTAAAGCAACAAATTTGTCCAACAGCTTGGTTAAAATTTCTGTTTTCCAATGACAGGCAAAAACATTTTCATCATCACTTCCAATATCTTCACAACTCATTATCTGCAGGTGTGGTACAGTTCTTCTCTACAGAGTCTGGTCGGCCTCCTTGTGCTGACAAATTCTACTGCTCAGCTTGTCTATGTTTTAGGCAGAGCTGCCAAAGTCATATGGACTGAGCACCAGGTCACTTGTTTTTCTCTCATCATTGTCAGCTCTCTCTCATCCTGAGATAAGTGTTATTTGGTCAACAGTCCATTGAGCAAATGTGATCTAATGTTAAGAACACTGGATTATTTGTGCCAATTCCATTAGAAAAATATTTATTAGGCAGTGAGTGTATACAAGACACTGTGCTATGCCCTGAGTTTACGAAGAACAAAGCAGTTCCTTGTGCTCAAGAAGCTTAGGTTCTAGTCAGAGGATATGATGTATATACAGGTAAATGTATTCCATAGTAAGGAGACAAAGAAGGTAAAGTAGAGATCCAGATAAAATGTCCTAGGAATATTTGGGGAGAGAGAGAGAGAGAGAGGGAGAGACACAGAGAGAGAGACAGAGACAGAGAGACAGAGAGAGAGAGACAGAGACAGACAGAGAGACAGAGAGGCAGACAGAGAGACCCTGAGAGAGAAAAGCAGAAAGACAGAGACAGACAGACCAACACACACGCACACACGCACACACACACACACACACACACACACACACGGGGGGGGGGAGAGAGAGAGAGAGAGAGAGAGAGAGAGAGAGAGAGAGAGAGAGAGAGAGAGAGAGAGAGAGTTAGTAGTCCACTTTGGCTAGAGACCTTATATGCCAGGAGGGAGCCATTCAAGTTTTGTGATATGGACAAAACTGGCAGTGTGTGATTTGTAAACAAAATATCCCAAAGATTGGAGTGTGTTGTTCCTAGTTGTATGACATTAAGCAAGTTCCTTCACCTCTCTGAGTCTCAGTTTCCTCATTTTTAAATAGAACTGGACTAGATGAGCTTCAGGATCTCTCCCTTACAACTCTGACCTTCTGTGATGCTGTGAATTCTATTTTTTCTTTCACATTTAAAATTTGTAAAGTGAGAACCTCACCTGCTATTTCACCTTTTTTTCTTTTAACTTTTCCGTTCAACATTCTGTGTTATTTGGCCTCAGGGCTAAATCCAGCCCTTGGTATACCTTTGAGATATGAATAATTTTTTAGATTTAAAAAATATATTTTCTTATTTAAAAATTTAAAGCCATTTGTGACTCATGGGCAGTACAAAAGTAGGTAGGGGGCCAGATTTGGTTCTGCCAGGTTAAACGATCCTATTTTACCATCAAAACCTACCTACGGTTGTCTCTTTATGCTGTATTCCCCCTCCATTTTCACTGTAGCTTCCAGAAAATTCTCCACAGTTTAATACTTTTTGAATCCTGCACTGGTTTATATGAAAACTAGCTACATTGGTATCAGAGATTGAGTTAGTTAATGGACATTCTTTCTGTTGACTTATTCCTTTTGCTTCAGAGACCTTACACATTCAATTATTTCTGTTGTCTGACATCTCCAGTTTTTCACTCTTTATTGGGTCCTTTCCTTATGCCTTCTAACATATGAAATCTTTGCTATTTTCAAATGTAAAGATAAACAAAGCATTTACTTGACTGATACCTTCACAAGTCTTAATTTCTTTTCTCTCCTATCTTCCACTGTTGAATTTCTCCAAGTGGTGTCTGATACCTCCCTAAATTTACAACCTGCTCCTTAGGCCCTTGCAATCTTTTTTCTTTCCCCCTCTACTGAAATGTCTGTGTTCTTTTGATCATTAAATACAAACATAAATCATAGCCTTTTCTCAGTTCTTATTCTCCTTGGTTTTTTGGGGGGGTCATTGACATTAATACCACCTGTCTCTTTCCCAACTCTCTTCTTTCTTGGTCTCTCTACAAGAATCCTCAAGCAATAGACTAGGACTTACTGGAAAATCCAGTCTATTTGGAAGCCCTTTCATTTATTTCTCCATGGAATACTGCTATCTACTCTGACTCGTTGGGATTCTTTTTTAGAAGGAATATTTAGCAGTCACCTTATCTTATCTATTCTTTTCAGGGATTTTGCTTAAAGTATTTCAGTACTTTTCCTTGTAGTCTTAAAATGTTAAAGAAAGGAAAAGTAGCTCCTTTTAAGGAAAAAAAAGTTAGGGGACTTCTGCTCTCACATGTTGCACTATCTTAGTTCTCCTCAATCTTTGACACGTCATTCCCTGTATCCTTTGCTGCCTCCCTACTTCCTTCACTCTATGTAGATGAGCTTTAACCTTCTTTTTTTTCTGCCTATTTACTCCCATTATTTCAACCATCTGTTCTATGATGATAATTCCTAAGTCTAACTCCATCAAACAAAATTAGATTGTGAATCAGGAGACCTGAATTGTAGTCTCTGAGAGAGGGAACACTGGGTTATACCCAATAAAAGATCCCCATAAAAGAGTCACCTTTCTCTTACAAAATGTATTGTCTATTAGTCTAAAGTAAATTTCTTCGATTGCTAACTTCCTTCTCTCTCTGCTCATGGAGTTTCCTGATTGTTACCCTAAACTAACTAAGGAACATTATAGAGCATCATACCCACATTTATTATTCCAAGGGCAAGTTAATCATTACCCTGAAGCTTCTGAACCGTGAACCTGAAGCTAGATTCTGGATTTGTTTTCCATTTTTTCTCCGGAACTGTTCAGTTTTCCAGCCACTTGCGACTCTTATCAAACATGAGTGACCTTATAGTGGCCATGAATTTCTTTTACATACAGGATAATACGCAACATAGTTGGAGGGGGTAGGAGTACAGAAATAAAGGGGATAGCATCCTTTCCAACTGAGGTAAAGAGGGAAGAACAATGTTCAATACACCTTGTCACTGATTATTTTGTAGTGGGCTCTTAGCATGACATGGATTCCTCTCGCTTTACAGTATCATTGACTTAGAACAGCAATGGTAAGAATCTTTGAAGGTAAGATCAGAAGAGGGCAAATCCAACTGGACAAATTCTTCTCCAAAGGCTTTGTGAGGAATGCCAAATACTCCTAGTTCGATGACATCAATGGTTGGTGGAATGTTGCTTAAGTGTCTCCATCTCTTTGGTGATTCCAAAGCAAGGTTAATGTCTGGAGGAGGGTTACATTTGAAAAATCTAAGAAGTACTTCAATGTAAAAACAACAAAAAAAAAGAGTCTGAAGAGATAGGGGATGATTTGGCCCCATGACTTAAGGTTGGGGGTAGAAGAATGTGGCCCAGAGGAGAAAAGTCCCTTTGACTTCTAAAATTCTCTAGTCTTCTACTAATGTGACTTACCAAGTCCTATTGATTCTAACTTTAAAAAATTGCTCACGTTAATCTATTTCCTTTCCCACTCTCGTTATCCTAATTTAGGCTTTTAGCATATGAAGTATGAACTGTTGGAGTAGTCTCTTACATTTTCCCCTTGCCTTTAGTTTCTCCCTTCTCCAATCCAACCTGTAACCCAAGCCAGATGGATCTTTTTAAGGCCCCACCTTTACCTCATTATGTCCCTATTCAAATATTTTCAATAGAACCCTACTATGTAGCTGAAATGCAAAGTCTGAATTCACAGTATAGTTTAGCTCTTATCTTATTTTCTCTTTACAAATCTAAAATCAATTATTTTAAAAGTCGCTACAATGTAATTGATAAAAATCACAAAATTTGAAAAAGTGACATTAATTGTGTAACATGCATTGTTTATTGTATTTGGAAAATGTTCTGGGTATTGTGCTGGACAGTGTAGTATGATACAGGGGAAAGAGCGTTGAAGTCAGAGGTCCTGAGCTGGAATTCTGACTCTTACTCCCTCTGTGCCTTGTGACCTTTGTACACAAACCATTTCATTTCCCTGGACTTCATTTCAATTTGATTCAATTCAATAAACAGTTATTAAGTGACTGTGATGTACCAGGGGCACTGCTAAGTGCTGGGGATATGAAAAGAGGTGAAAGACAGTCCTACCCTGAAAGATCTTGCAATCTATTTTTCTCTTATCTATATGTAGTGAAACTGTCCCTTATGTGTAGCATGAGAGTGCCATGTGTGGCTTGAAAGGAGGCAAAATAGACATCTCTAGTCTCTCCCCGCTACCCTTTTCCAAAGGAGACTATTTCCTACAAGGAAGGATAGCAAGAGGTTGGGGTGAGGTTGGCATTGTCCACCTGGAGAGAAGATGGAAGCCTGAAGCAGCCAACATCTTGAAGAGACTCAAGAAATGGATGAGAGTCCAGAGACTGAATCTCTCTCTCTCTCTCTGTCTCTGTCTCTCTCTCTCTGTCTCTGTCTCTCTGTCTCTGTCTCTCTCTGTCTCTGTCTCTCTCTCTCTCTCCTCTCTTTTCTCTCTAATTCTACCTTGCCCTTGAAACAGGTACAGATCATTGATCCCAATCAATGAGGAGAGAGGATTCAGGTTTTATATAGAATGAGAACTTTGAATGAGATGACCTCTTTGGCAGTCATTTTAATCCTACCCCTTTGTTAGCGAAACCATTTGGGATCCGTCATTTTTCTATAGCTGTTACTGTTCTTTTTTTCTCTGCCATGAATTTGAGAAAAGAGCCTCTTCTATTTATATAGTCTTCACAACTATTTTCCTTTTCATTTTCTAGTACTAATTAACTTGCTGCCTTGTTCGCACCTCCTGTCTTAGCTCCTTTCTCCTTGGCAATTTTGAACATTAAAACACACCTAAGATGGGCAAGCTTGGGAAAAAAAGAATAAAAGAGTGGAATTTGTCTGTCACATAAATTCTGCCACAATATGTTTTTCCCTTGGCCTCTGAGTTTTGGTGAAGGTATCACATACACACATAAACTAATATCTTCAAGATTCTTTCTTTAGAAAAAAACAAACTTTTCCCACACTTAGGTTATAATTCATTCTAAGATCAAATTCAAGAAGGCTTGAAATACAAAAAAAGAGTGAGGATCCAAAATTTAATTAGTCATTATGGTGGGGGCAGGTAGGATAGTCATCTTGAATTACAGAAGTCTCTACAATCCGATAATTCTATGGTTTTACAAGGAATTCTTATGTTCAGATTAGGCAGGAGATAAGCTTTCAGAGGTCATTTTGAGCCAGATGATGTAAGATATGATTATAAAGCAATAATTCTAATTTATTTGGCAACTTTTGAATATTCTCTTCTAAAATGACTAGGAGGTGATCCTGCATTTCCAAGTACCAACAGGGTACAACAGAGTACAAGCCCAGGGAAGGTTCTATCAAGCGGCAAAGGCTTCATGCATGGGCCTGTGTTAGGATAATATGTCTGCTGCTTAACCACCATGCCAACCATATTTGGAAAGGAACTTCAATAAAGAGTTAACCAGTGTGCTGCTTGCCCCTGACCCCTCAAA
The DNA here is from genome assembly GCA_023548195.1 of Bettongia penicillata ogilbyi. Taxonomy (NCBI): domain Eukaryota; kingdom Metazoa; phylum Chordata; class Mammalia; order Diprotodontia; family Potoroidae; genus Bettongia; species Bettongia penicillata. The sequence continues at coordinate 1,480,111 of JAJHZJ010000476.1, read as the reverse complement.
GCAGTAGAGAAAACCATTGGCTAAAAAGTGGAAGGACTCTAGTCTTAGTAGAGGATATATATGTGTAAGTGGAATAAACCTCATCATTTCATAGTAATTTTCATAGGTGGATTTGACAAGCACCACATAAAAATTCAGAATTTTAGCATTACAAGGGACTATAGAGTTCTACCTAGTTTATTATCTTCATAATGGATACTTGTTGAATTGAAAAAAAAAGACCCTCACATTTTTATAGCTCTTTAAGGTTTACAAACTTCCTCACAAAAACATAGTTGTAACTAGTAGTATAAGAAAGGTAGTAAAAATATGAATATTCCTATTCTTCTAGGATACTTGATTAGATCTGGGATCTCTTCGCTGATGCAGAACTTACCTTACTGATGCCTTTGGATCCTATGCGATTGTGAGCTGTGTCTTTCTGAAGTTATTCATGGAATTCCATTTCATGGTTTTGACATTTTTTTTAAGCATTTCATGGGCTACAGTGCAATATTTGGACAGACCATCTGTTATTCTTCACTTCTGCTGTGTGCCCAGTTGTTTTAAGATTGGGTCTGTCATCTTGAGGCAACGAAGGCAGTCCCCCCTTAAGTGAGACTGTAGATTACAGAATCTCTGCGAGGAAATCATTGTTATTAGACTAGACCTGTTGATTTTGAGGCCCTCATGACAGTTTCCCCTTTAAGGAGGCTGTAAACTTACAGAATGTACTCATGGAAAGATACTGACAATAATGTTTTTTGAAAGGTGGTATAGCTTGGCCCCTCCAATAATATCTTTTCTGCCACTAGTTTGGTTTTTCTTCCAGATAAAGCCCCAAAATAATATTTTACCCTAACCTCTGTTATACAAATTACTCAGCTCCAGAGAGGCCAGCCCAAGTTAGAGTATAAGAACCTCACTGCTTACAAGGGCACTTTGAAGCACATCCTCCCGTAGGTGGAGCATCCTCCTGCCTCCTAGCAAGAGTACCCCTGACTACTGGAGCGTGAATGGACCTGTGTCTCTGTGCTCCCTAATGTAGCACTACCCTTACCTGAGTTATACTCTATGTTAGTGTATATGCCTCATTTGAGTCCCTTTTCTTCTTTCCCTTTTCGTCTTCCCCATTACTTACAAAAAAGCTTTGCAATGAATTGACTCCCATTGTTTTACATGTTATTCTCAGCACCTGACCTAATTTCCCAATGATTCTGGCTGGTCTACCACTTTCCTTAGACATAAACTGGGTACCCAGACAAGAATTTAAGGTATTTACAGCTACATCTACCCTCTTAATTTGGGTGCCTGAAATATCACCCTTGAGGGTCCTAACTCCTGTAGGGCTGCTCTGGAAACTGTAGTTGAAGGTATACCCTGCCCTTGCTATGTGCCATTATCCTAAAAACAAGAGAGTAAGGGCCTGTAAGCCTAACTGTAAAGAGCAAAGGTCAATAGCAGAACCCTATGTCCTCCCAAGAGGGACTCCTTTATACCAGAGGACTATCCCCAAACACCTTTTCTTGTCATAGTTGAAATCTTACATGCCACACTGATGTGCAGAGGAGTCAAATGACCTGTCCACAGTTATACAATGGCTTAATAATGTCAGAGGTGGAACTTGACCCTAGATCTGTGGTCTCATTAGGTGGCATAGGGAAAGCCCTGATCCCAAGTTCCTACCTCAGGTACTTTTTAACTGTGTGACCTTGGGTAAGTCACCCTCAATGTCCTTATCTGTAAGAGGGAGGTAATATATCTTTTAGCTCATAGGATTGTTGCGAATATCAAATAAAAATATTTGTTGAGGGCTTTGCAAACCCCATTATATAAATGCTACCCATTATTACTATTTTATTATCTAATGTTACCTTCCTTATCTTTTCCCATGTTCCAAAAATTCCATTATTATTATGCTACGAAGTTAACCATTTTATAATAACGTATCTTAATCATTCACATCTTAGCCTCCCAAATAGGCCTTCTCGCTCTATAGTCACATAGACAGTACCTCTAAATCTTGAGCTAGATAGAAACTCTCCTGCATTAAATTTTTCCACTTTTATCTTTTTCTTTGTTCAAGAATAGCCAAAATCTCTTCAATGATTCTCTTTCCCATGATAACTGAGTTATTTTTATCCCTGTCATATTTCTATACTAGACTATTAAGTGCTGGAGTGCAGAAATCTTTCTTTATCTAACTTGCTATCTTCCCCAACACAATGGTCTGCTCATTGTAAACCTTTAATCCCTGTTGGATGAAATGAATTGAATCAGTTGTTGTCCTGTTCCATCTGTTTAAATTCTGAGAACTCTTTCCAGAGAGTGACTCAGACTTTGACTCCGCTATCACTGTGGTTTTACCCTTGTTTTTAACTGTTTATTTTGAACTCTGATATCTTGAATTATTGTGAAGAACATGAAAAAGAAAAATAGGCCCCTTTCCTGGATCAGTTAGTTTTAGAGATTCAATAAGTATGGTTCTTCCAATGCATCACTCATTCTGACATTGCACTGTCTTTTAGAAATTATCTTTTTAATAGTTCAAAAGAATTTCATGTGCCTGTCATAGCAAAATTATTTGGATGTTTCAGTATCTCTCTATTAGAGTTCTATTGACTTTTTCTCTTACGGTTGCTTTAAATATCTTGATTAGGTTTCAACCTCTTAATTTGGATGCCTGAAATATTACCCTTCAGGGTTCTAACTGCTGTAGGGCTACTCTGGAAACTGTAGCTGAAGGTATGCCCTGCCCTTGCTATGTGCCATTATCCTAAAAATGACAACTATAATAGCTCCCATTTCTACAGTACTTTGAGACTGACCAAATATTTAGGACCTTTATGACACAGGCAGTGTCAGTACTATCATTCCCATTTTATAGCTGTATAGAGATCAAGAGAAGGTCAGAGACTTGTTCAAGGTCACATGGCTAGTAAGGATTCAAGTCTGAATTTACATCCAGGTCTCCTGATCAGCACCTGTTTCACAATGCCATGTGGCCTCTCTCCATTATTTCAACACGCAGGGATTTCAAGATGGAAAAGTACACTAATAACGAACATATCTGTTAATTGGTTAATGACAGTGATGAATCTATTTTGTCGAAAAGGAGATACGATACTTGAGCTTGCTCAGTTGGGGAAACTGATAAGTAGAGGCATACCTGGAAGTTTTTTTTTTTTTTTTTTTATTTGAAGGCAAAAACTGTTGCACCTCAGGCCCTGTTATGGGAGAGGAATGGGTTGGGATGACTATAGCAGAGGATGGATGGGGCTTCAGAGTCCAAGACTTTCTGTATATATGAGTTGACTTGATCAGGGAGCACTGTAAAGTACAGACACTCCCAGAAATAGAGGTTAGGCTGCTTCAAAAAGGGCAAGTGCTTCCATGGACCTTACCCTTACTTGGGAGAAAGAGCCCTAAAGAGGCCTCTGGGAACTCTGGTGACAGGATAAGGCATTTTCAGGGAGGAAGGAGTTCTTCTCTTGTTAGCAGACCGAGCATCTTCTCTCTCCTCCTCCCATCTTCCTCCCCAAATAGACAATGCCAAAGATAAGTCATTGGCTGGTTCAGGGAAGTATGCGAATTTCAGTTGACTAAGAACTATTCAAGTACAACTAAAGTTTTTGGAATGCTGTATCTAGTCAGTTAATCAGTCATTCAATAAACACTTATTATCTACCTTGTGCCAGGCACTGTGGTTGCACTGGGGATACCAGAAAATGGTAAAAGACAGTCCCTGCGCTCAAGCTCACAGTCTAATGCGGAAGACAAACAGCAAACAAGTACAAACTATATTCAGGATAAATAGGAAATAATTAAGAGAGGGAAGAGACTAGAATTAAGAAGGGTTGGGAAAGACTTCTTATAAGAGATGGGATCCGTGTCTACTACTTATTTCCTACGTATGACCAACCTCATTCTTTGTAAACTGCCCCACTTCTAGGATTTCTTGTAAACTCTTGACATACTCTAGGGCTACTTTCCCCTTCAGTTTCCAAGGACACATGGTCAGCAAGCAGAAGACCACAAAATGAGGGGCAAAAAAACCATGGTCTCCAGGCCATGGGGTCTGGAGTGTTCTCTTCCTTCTCCATCCCATGTCAACACCTAGGAAAAAGCTTCTTGGACTTAAAAATTCTGATCATTTTAATGATTAAAGTTTACTACCTGCTTTCTTATTGAAAGGAGATGAGCTTGAACTTGATGGAGAATAAGATACACATTTTTGGTTATGGTACTTGAATATGCCATAAAGGTTCTATTTTTCTTCTTCTACTTGACATTTTTGGGGGTGAAAGCAAGGGGGTAGATATAGAATTGCCATAAAAAAAAGAAAGAAAAGAGAGCCATTGAAGCATGTTTTAGAATTCACAAAAGAGAATCAAAGGCCAGAAGAAATAACAAATTAGCAAGACAACTTTGGAAGTTACATGTCAAATTTATTATATACAATATAATATGATGTTCAATTATATACTAATTTTATTTATAATTTAAAATTGATATTCTAATATAAATTGTTCTTGTTCTGCTTGCTAATACTGCACTCCATATCAGTTCATGTAAACCCATGTTTTTTTAAAACTATATATTTATTATTTCTTGTAGGACTATAGTATTCTATCATATTCCATCACACAACTTAGCCTTTCATCAGTTGGTCCCTCTTAGTTTTCAACCATTGATTTTTTTTTTTTTGCCATTATGCAGAGAAATGCTACAAATTTTTTATATTTTAGGGAACTCTCTTGATCTCTTAGCAGAGACATACCCATCAATGAGGGTCTGATGACTCTGGATAGAAGTAAAAGTAAACTGATTTGTTAGCATGTTAAGGAATCTGTTTTCACGAATAAATTCTGGTTCCTATCATAAGGTTTGCTTAGCACACACAGCCAATCAGAAGCACTCTTTGGCAACTTGGGATAGATAAGCAAAGTATTTCCCAAGAGAGGGAAGGGTAGAGAAAGAGCAAGATAGGCCAAGAGAAAGAAATGGGAGTATTTGGAATGCAATTGACAGGATTTATTATCAGAAGAGGAAAACATTTCCTGTTCAAGGCCGGGACACAAGGCAAAGATGCCAAACACTTTTATAGCTTGAGAAGCAGTCCTTTTAGACAGTACTGTAGGATTTCTTATACAAGGACAGCAAGCAGTTGTTAGAACAGTGAATGAGACCATTCATTTTGCCAGTTTTTTCTTCTTCGAATATTAGGTCACAAAGTGGTTGGAGGGATTTCTATATTGAAAATCCATCAAAATGTAGTGAAGGATTGTGATTCCTATTCCCCCCATACGTATCCGCCCACATGCACACCTACACACACACACACACACACACACACACACACACACACGTCCTTTTTTTTTTTTTTTGATCTCTTTTGAGCATTGCTGGGTCAAAAAAAAAAAAAAGAACATAACACTTTGAATAACGTCTAGTGTATAATTCCAAACTACTTTCCAGAGTGATTGTACCAATTCACAGATTCACCAACAAGAGCATCAATATGCATGTTTTCCCACAGTTCCTCTCACATTTCTCATTTTCATTTTTGTCGTCTTTGCCACTCTGATGGAGATGAGGTAGAATGTTGGAAGTGCTTTAATTTTCATTTCTCTGAACATTACAGATTTGGAGCATTTTCCAGATGATAATTGATAGGCTGTGTTTTTTCCTTTGATACCTGTCTATTCATATCCTTAGAATATTTATTGATTGGTGAATGATTCTTTTTCTTATAAATGTGAATCTATTCTTTATATATCTTGCAAAAGAGGTTTTAAGCAGAAAAACTCCTTACAAAGATTCCCCCCAATTGTTTCCATCTTAATTTTAGCTTTATTAGATTTTTTTTATGGGAAATCTTTTTAATTTTATGTAATCAAAATTATCCTTTTTACCTCTCTATTCCTTGTTTGGTCGTGAACTTTTTGCATATCCATATCTGATAGGTAATTTTAAAAATCTGTTTCTCTAATTTGTTTATGATGTGACCTTTTCATATTTAGGTTACATTAGGTAGCAGTTATCAGAGGTAGGATCCAAACTCAGAATTTCTAGCCATATAACTCAAAAGAATTGGGCCTAGTTCTGAAATTATTGCTCTTTTGAAATCAATGCTCTCATAAATATCATGGCAGGAAAATTAAAGTGGTATTCAGACACAAATAGGTCAAAACCAGAAAACAACCAGACAAGTTCCCTGCACCCATTGCTATAATTACTAGCTGTGCAGGAAATTGCTGTTCAGTCAGTTTTTCAGTCATGTCCGATATTTTGTGACCCCAATTTTTTTTTTTTTTGGCAAAGATACTGGAGTAGTTTCAGTTTCCTCCTCTAGATCATTAAACAGATTAGGAAACCAAGATCAACAGGGTAAAGTGACCTGTCCAGGATCACACAGTAAGTTTCTGAGACCAGATTTGAACTCAGGTGACTCTACACCTGGCACTCTATACACTGCGTCACCTAGCTGCCAATAAGCAGACAAATTATCCCTGAGAGACCTTAGGATTCAGTGTGAGTGAGAGCTCAGACTAGAAAAGTGCTCATTATAGCTTGATTAAGATCATTAGAATACATGGGACCATTAGCGATTAAGGATATTGATGAAAGGTGGATTCAATGATAGGAGGACATGGCTCCCTGTACCTTTTTTAGTTTTTCACAGAGGTACATTCATATTCTATGAGCTCATTTAATGGGGAGGTTCTCAGCAGGTCAGAAAGACTATGACTTCTTTGCAGATACTGCTTTTAATCCTTAAATACGGGGTGCCACAATAGCCCAAGGGCTTTTCACACAAAAATACTGTCTACATGGCTCTGGCCTTTAGCACTTCTGTGTTTTAAAAATTTGTTTCTTCTTATTTCCACAGAAATACATTGTTTTCCACAGTTAAACTTCTACTACTTTGGAGTATCTCCTTACTCTGATTCTCCACAAACAAGTGGGACTTTGTGGAAGTTGTAATACCACCCAGACAAAGATTATTGTACAAAGAATTGTAAGGTAGTATCAAGTGCAGTGGATTTGGTATCATCTGCCCTGTTTTTAATCCTTGCTTTGCTCAATTCAATTCAGGTCGATTAAATTCACAGGTGTAAGGCATTATACTAGATGTTTTGGATACAAGACCAAAAATTGAACAGTTCCTTTCTTCAAGGAGTATAGATATACACACAGATAAGTAAGCACAAAGTATTTGGGAGAGAGACGGAATATTAATATTTTGAGGATCAAGAAAGACCTAAAGTTGGAGGTAGCATTTGAAGTGATCCTTGGAGAAAACTAAAAATTCTAAGATACAGAGTGAGAAAGGAGAACATTCCAGGCAAGTAGAATACACTTGGACAAGTCAATTAACGATCCTTAGGTTCCTCATTTGTAAAATGAAAAGTGTTGATCTAGATGATATCTAAGGTCTCTTTAGATGCCAAATACTAGTGGTAGCATATTCTTGTCAGATCTGTAATTTGGACTTTCACCACCTGTAGTAAATTCAGTTGAGTAGGAATGTGTTTGTTTGGGGGTGGTGGTGGAAGAGGAAGGGTTTCTGAGGTACCCGTTCTCCATGTGGTTGAGGCAGACAAGAGACAGAGATCATGGAAGGTAGATGAAAATGAGGAAATGGGAGATGCAGGTGTTCAAACAGGGCAGGGTTTAGGATTTACAAAAATATTGAACCATATTCTGAATTTACTGGGGAGGAGAGAGTGACCTAAAGGCCCGCAGATGATAACAACAAGGATGGAATGGGCTTTATAAAAGAAGTGGTTGTTAAGCAATGGAGATAAGAGTTTCAAAGGTCTGAAAGTACTCATGGAGAGCAAAGAGTATGCTAACTGCCCCTCCTGACCCTTTGTAATAGAGTACATGAGAGAAGGCAACTACCACCCTGGAAGAAGGTGCAAAGGAATATAGTATCTTCAAGAGAAATTTAGTTTTCTAAATGGTGAAAAGAATGTAGGAAGATTGGATCCAGGATAAAAGGAAATTTATTTATAAGAGAGGATGGTTCCAGAGGGCACAATGGAAAGGAGAGGAAGAAGAAAATAGTAATTGGAGAGGTTTAGGTTGACCCCTGTGGGTGAGGGCAGTAGTCACCACATATTGCCTTCACCACTGACCCTCTTTGTACTGTATGGTTTGGGTACCCAGGCTAGGTGGCATGCCAAGATCAGTTTTCCCTCTTGGGAAGTCAGGACTAGGACCCTAGTCCTGGGATTGGTAACCCTTGGGGATGGCCAAGGGTCTTCTTGGGATGGAAAGAAATATCCTCCTTTCCTTGTATTACGTTATTTTCTGTCCTATGTTAATTCTGGCTCAGTTCTTGTTTCTCCTTGTCTCTGTCACCAGTGGATGGGTATTAACTTTGTTTCCAGTTCTTTTCTACAACAAGAGGGATTGCTATGAATATTTAGATATATATTGGACCTTTGTTTCTTTTTTTGACTTTCTTGGGGGCACATATCTAGTAGTGGGATTTCTGGGTCAAAGGATGTGGAGTTGAGTCAATATCCCTTCATTTTTTCTAACTCATTACAACTCTCCAGCTTCCTGATTCTAGTCTAAAACCCCCAATTCCAAGCGACATCTGTTAGCAAATGCTGACCTGGAGGGGAGAAATACTAGCAGGGGAGCTCATTATTTAGGAGAAGAAAAACAATTGATATCCCAGGTCTTTGATGACTAAGATCCTATTCTTTTTAGGCACAAACCCCAGGATGTTTTTTCCTTTGCTTTCTTTTTTTGTTTATAAATGAAGACTACTTAAAGTTATTAGTGTAGAAGTGGAGATAGCTGGGCACAGTCTCTTAAACTCCTAGTAGCAGAGCCAGGTTGTTAATATTCAGAGGTTGTGAACAAGAGTTTTTTCCTTGGTTGTTACTGAAGCAATCTGTGTCAGGGATCACAGTGAGCTGTTCTGTGGAACTGAAGTCCAGACTGGTTGTCTTATTTTTGTCAATTTCTTTAAACTTCAGGGAGCAGAAGACTTAGGGAAGGTCTCTTTTGGAGAAGCTGATTCTGTCTTGGACTATGCCTGTGGGAAAGGGAATGTATACTTGAGGAAATCATAGACTATTAATGTATTAATGTACATATGTAATTATGCTATAGTTTGCTCTCTCCCTCTTAAATTTTCCTACAGCAGTCTGATTAGAATATAGACACCTTAAGGACAGAAATTATAACTTCTTAAAATCTTTGTATCTCAATGGTTTGCTATCTGGGTGGGCAAGAATGATAGGGGGCTGTCAGAATGCTACACTGGTACCTTACTAATGTCAGGAAGAAACAAGGAAGGCTTCTGGCAGGGTTGGACCTCACTTTGGAGATTTTATGGGAAGGGATGGATAAGAGTCCCACAGGGTACATGGTGAGCCAGGATGCATGTGTTTTGATTTGCATCATTGGGAGGGAATTTTCAAATGGTTGAGATCACACAGATGTTTAAGTATGTAATTTTGCTTAGGATAGTATGGAGAGGCAGATTTATTTAGTGGATGAAGGACCACACCTGGACTCAGGGAGCCTGAGCTCATCTCACTTCTGACACATTATATATGACAATTCTTATACATGTTGGATACTTAATGAAATGGTTATTGATTGAGTGCCACTTTAAGTCACTCAGCCCCTCAGTGTCTAAGGCTATTATCGAAGATCTGGCAGAGGGAGTTTCCTTACTGGGAGATCTGTACACTGATGAAATCACAGGTTCAGAATGGGAAAAAAACCCCCAATTTAGGGCAAATTATAGTGCCTTATACTCTGATAGATACTCTAATAGATCTGTGTATGTTTTCCTAAAGGAACAGATCACAACCCATACATACTTGCCTATACTTTATCACTCTTCTCCATGGAAGTTACCAATCAGTCAACAGGTATTTATTAAGCAATCAACATGTGCCAGATACTGGTCTGGTATCTGGTATCTATTGATTGCTTAATAAATGATTATTTAATAAATTCAAATATAAAGAGGGACAATCCTGTCCTAAAGGAGTTTACATTATAATGGAGGAAGAAAATACATAAAAGGAATCTGGAGAATGTGCGTGTGTGTGTGTGTATGTGTGTATAGGTATATACGTGTGTGTACATACACCTGTATGTGTGGAGACGTAACAAAGGGACTGGTGGAGGGGCATGGTAGAGAAAGACCAGTTTGGTCTGGAGAGAAATGATAGATACGTAACTGACCTAGGTGCTTCTTTCAGTGGAGGTTCTGGGTGGAGCCATTCAATCAGAGACAGAGGCCATGGGGATGGAGGATAGATCCAATGTGTGCATCTGAGGGCTGGAATGAAGCTTCAGAATGAAGAACTTGGTCATGGTAGAGAAATACCAGTATGAGGTCTGCATGACATTAAATAGAGGTGCTGAGAGGAGCCATCTAATCAGAGAGAGAGAGAGGCTTCAGGGGCTGAGGGCAGATTGGAAGATAGGTTGGGCTGTAAATAGATTTAATAAATGTTTCTCAAATTGTGTTAAATTGGAATAGTAGATGCATTTTGGTACTTGACAGTTTCAGTTTTGTGATGAGTTTTCTTTTTGACATTTATTCAAAGCATCTTTAGGTTTCCAAATACTCAAGACCGTCAAGGCATGGGGACTGATTTGGCTTTTCTGGAAGATATTCAGGAGCTTGCCCAAGGCATTTCAAAAACAATGGAGAAGGCTGTTGCTTTACAAAAACTTTGGATGGAAAGTTCCAAGTTGTCAGGTAAGTGGTCCTGGAGTTACTTTGAAACAAAAACGAAACTTTGTTTAATGGAGCCTTAATTATATTCTATCTCTCAGAAGCTCTGGGGGAGCGATGGGGCCATCGAAAGTAGATTATGTTGGCATCAAGGCTAACTACCTCATGAATATCCATGGTGAGATTCCTAGGGATGGCCTAATAAATACTTTCTTTTAGACTAGTTGTAAAGCTTCTTGAGCATTTACTCTTTCCTCCTTACTTCGTAGATTTGGATAGGCACTAATCCTTCCCAATGGCTGTACTCAGAAGTGTTAAAGTTAAGTTAAATATTGACCTAGAATCTTTGAGGTATTCAGATATAATCATAGGATTTAAAGCTGAAAAAGTCATTAAAGATCCTTTAGGCTATTATCTTTCTTGTACAGATTTAGGAGTCAGGTCAAGGCCTTTTTGTTCATCTAGTTAGAGGCTATCATTAGTTAGGTTAATTAGAAGTTATCATTCTAGATATGGACTTTTCTATCCAACCATGAAAAAACATCTTCAATTTATCTTCAATATGTTCATTTCTTTCTCAACAACATTTCTCCATATGATCCCTTTCCTTAACTGACACAGCCATAACCTGATTTTGGACCCTTATCATCTCTGAAATGAATTACAGTTATAGCTTTCTTATTGGTTTCCCTTCCTCAAGTATCTCCCCGTTCCAGTTCATCCTTCACCTGTCTGCCAAAGCGAGTTTTCTAAAGTGTAGGTTGACTATGTCACTTTCCTGCCTAATAAATAGAGGGTCTTGATTACCCCCTAGGATCAAATATTAAGTCCTTTGGCCTTTAAACTTTTTACAACCTGGACTTTTTCTTTGTTCTGTGGGCCAGGACCCTAGTAGACTATTGAGGCAGCTTGAGCTGAGCCTTGCACTACCACACCATGAACCCGAGCAGTTGTGAGCTGAGTTGATCTAATTTTAAGCTTCTTGAGGCCTTACGCTTTTGTCTTTTTTTATATCCTCAATGCTCAGCACAGTGTCTGGAACATAGTAGGCACTCAATAAACTTTTACTGATTGATCGAGTTTGACCTGTTGGGAAATTTCTTAGCCTAGCGATCCTAAGATTCTCCTGGAGAATAATTTCTTCCACCTAGGTCCATTTAACTGGAACTCAACAAACCAGGAGACAAGGCAATGTGGCTCACAATTCTTCCGAACATAGGAAGATATACACACATGTAAGATTTTGCACAACTTTAGAATAGTAGACAAGTCTACAAAATAATGAAGCTGTCTACTCATTTTCCTTATTTGGGAGGTTGAGTAATAGGGACAGGATATTAGATGATTTTTTTGGGAAGTGTCTTAAGCGTGGACTGTATAACTTGTTAACCGTCTGTGTGGTTCCCAAGATCAAGCTTGATGGGAGTGGGCGTGTTTTCCTGTTGTTTATCAGACAATGTTGGTGGGGCAAGTGATCTTCAGTTAAACTCATCAGAATGTCTAGAGGGGAACAGAGGTATAAGAGTGGAGACGTCCTTTTGAGATGGAATCAAAATAGAATATTTACACAACCCAACAGTCTATATTTCTAAGGCTACTATTTTGGGACAGATATTTTCCCCAAATTCATAGCATATATTGTTGTTTTTCAGTCATGGTGACTCTTTGTGATGCCATGAACCATGGCATGCCAGGCTCTTTTATCCTCCACTATCTCTTGAAGTCTGTCCAAGGTCATGTTCATTGTTTGCATGACATAATCCATCCATCTTAAGCTTTGCTGTCCCCTCTTCCTTTTGTTTTCAATCTTTCTCAACATTGGGGTCTTTTCCAATGAGTTTCGTGTTCCCATTATGTGGCCAAAGTACATAAGCTTCAGCTTCAGTATTTGACCTTCCAGTGAATAGCTGGAATTAATTTCTTTAAGTATTGACTGTTTTGCTCTCTCTGCTATTCAAAGGACTCTCAAAAGTCTTTTCCAGTACCACGATTTAAAAGGGTCAGTTCTGTGGCACTAAGTTTTCCTCATAGTCCATCTCTCACAGACATACATTGCTACTGGAAAAAACCAAAACTTTGACTATATAGACCTTTATCAGCAAGGTGATGTCTCTGCTTCTTAGTATGCTGTCCATATTTGCCATAGCTTTCATTCTAAGTAGCAAGCAACTTTATTTTCATGGTTGCAGTTGCTGTCTGCAATGATCTTTGAACTTAAGAGTATAAAATCTGACACTGCTTCCATTTCTTCTTCCTCTATTTGCCAGAAAGAGACAGAGACAGTTGTCAACATCTTTTTTTTTTTTTTTTGATGTTAAGCCTTAAGCTTTTACACTCTCTTCTTTCGTACTCATCAAGAGGCTTCTTAATTCTTCCTCACTTTCTGCCCTCAGAGTGATATCACTTCTCCTAACAATTTTAATTCTGGCTTTTGATTCATCCAATCTGGAATTTCACACAATGTGCTCTCCATATAAGCTAAATAAGTAAAGTGACAATATACAGCCTTGTTCTCCTTTTCCTGCCTTAAACCAATCAGTTGTTACATGTTCAGTTCCAACTATTGCTTCTTTGTCCTCATACAGGTTTCTCAGGAGACGAGTAAGATGATCTGGTTGGTATTCCCATCTATTTGAAGACTTGCCACCTTTTGTTGTGATCCACACAAAGGCTTTAGTGTAGTCAATGAAGCAAGAATAATTGCTTTTTTGGAACTACCATGCTTTCTCCATAATCAGCGAATGTTGACAATTTGGACCAGCCTTCCAAATCCATAATTCTCACTTTACATATTGCTGAAGCCTTGCACAAGCTTGACCATAACTTCTCCTGGCATGTAAAATGAGTGCTATTGTTGAATAATTTGAATATTCCTTGGCATTGTCCTTTCTTTTAGGATTGGGACATAAACTGATCTTTTCCAATTTGGTGGCCACTACTGAGTTTTCCAAATTTGCTGGCATATTGAGTATAATACTTTCATAGCATCATCATTTAGGATTTTAAATAGCTCAGCTAGAATTCCATTACCTTCATTAGCCTTATTGTTAGCAATGCTTCCTAAGGCCCATTTGACTTCATTCTCCACAATATCTGACTCTAGATCAATAATCATACCATTATGGTCATTGGTGATGTTTTTTCTTGTATAGTTCTTTTTTTTGGTACATTCTTACCACCTCTTGTTAATTTCTTCTCCTTCTGTTAAATCTCTATTATTTTTGTTTCTTATCATGCCCGTATCTTTTGATATCTCTAATTTTCTTGAACAGATTTCTTATCTTTCCCATTCTGTTGTTTTCTTCTATTTCTTTGCATGGCTCATGTAAGAAAGCCTCATCTCTCTTTGCTATTCTCTGGAATTCTACATTTAGTTGGACTTGTCTTTGACTTTCTCCTTTCCCTTTTACTCTCCATCTTTCCTCAGCTATTTGTAAAGACTTATTAGACAGCCATTTGACTTACCTGCTGCTCTTTTTCTTTAAAATTTTGTTTGTTGCTGTCTCATGTACAGTATTGTGAACTGTCCGTAGTTCTTCAGGTGTTCTGTCTACCAGATCAGATCCTTTAAATCTATTCAGCACTTCTATTTTGTACTCCTAAGGGATGTTATTTAGGTCATGCCTATATGATCTGATGGCTTTGTCTGCTTCCTCTGTAGCCTTTCAGTGGATTGACCTGGGACCTGTGACTCAGCTATGGGCCCTTTGGGCAAGGTGTATATAGAGACCATAGACTATTGGAGGATAGCTGTGAATTGCTGAAACCTTAGGAAAGTTGCTTGCAAACTTCTTCCTGATGGATAGGGTATTTTTTTTAAGGAAATTGCTTGTTATCCCTTAGGCTCTGAGTAGTCCAGTGGAATCACTACCTAGAATATTGCTTTTTCACTCCTCTTATATTCTACTTTCTTCTTTCATATTGGCCAACTTGCTGTTGCTGGAACAGGACCTGTATCTCACCTCCCCTTGCCTTTGCACTGACTGTTTCCTATCCCTGAATTGTCCTCTCCAACTCTGAGACTTCCAGACTTCCTTTAAGATTTTGCTCAAGCACCACCTCTTTTTGGAAGCCTTTTGTGATCGTCCTAACTGCTAGTGCTATCCTCTCTAAGGTTTCACTTTCTATTTACTTGCCATTTTCTCATATATTGTCTCTCTCATTAGACTCAAAGTTCTTTGAAGGTAGGATTGTTCTCGCTTTTTCTTTATATCTTTAGTGCTTAACACTGTGCGTGGTACATAGTAAGTGCTTAATAAAATATAAAAAGATAGTTATTTAGCTGAAGATGTTAGTAACTTTCCTTGCAGAAAATAGAATGTTTGCTCAGCAGTTTCCTTAGGCTCTAGGATGTGATGTTTAAGCAGTGCTGTCTTTGATTCTTATTCTGGTATCTCACTGCTTCACATCGTCACAGATTCTAGATCTTTCTACATCTGTTCTCTTCATTTTTTCCCTTCATTCTTTTCTTTTCCACATTCCCTTTAATTTTTCCTATTTTTCTTCTAATCCTTGCTTATCATTTCCCCAACCAATGCATATTAGTGGGGTTTTGATATAGGGGAAAGAGCTCTGACCTTGGATTCATGTGCCTTGACTTTGAATCCTTAATTCTTTTAGACATTTCCTATGTGACCTTGAATAAATCATTTACCCTGCCTAACCCTCAGTTTCCTCATCTTTAAAAGGAGGGGTTTGAACTAGATGACTTCTAAGGCCCTTTCCAACTCTGAATCTGCAGTGGTGTGATATGTAATCTTATAGTAACTCCATTTCTGCCCTTTAGGGAACTATTTGTTTTTCAATCCGTTCCAGGCAGTAAAGTTTAATAAGCATGTGTATGGGCCAAAAATGTGTTGATGTTGGGGGTCCAAAGACCAAACAAAATAAAAGGGAAACAAAGTTCTTCCCCTAGGAATACTTATAGTCTAGCTGGTGGGGATGGAAAGGGCAACTCAGGCAATCAGGAAAGACTTCCTGTAGGAGATAGCAAAGCAACTGGATCTTATGGGCCCCTGAATTTTAGGAGGGGGAAATGTATTTAAGGGATGGGAGACAGCGACAGTGAAAGCAAAAATCTTTGTTGGCCAAAATCCTTTCAGAGTTGTTAGAAGTCGATAGGTCTGTCTCCAAACCATGTTTAGCAACTTTTGAAGGAATAATCACATTTAAAAAAGTTTAGTATTTAATTTAAATTTCTCCACAAGGTCAAACCCCTCATTATCCTGCTATGTGACCTTGGGAAAGTCACTTATCTTCTCTCAGCCTTTATTTTCTCAGCTATAAAATAGGCAGAATATTTTCTCTACTATCTTATGGGGTTGTAAAGAAAGGACTATGTAGAGTTTAAAACTCTACATTATCTAAATATTAATTTATTATAATTATCAAGACCATTATTCCCGAGTTTTGAGATCACTGACACATAAAATTCTAGAATTTTAGAGTTGGAAGAAATAAGCTAATTGAGGTCTAGAAAAAGGAGTAGAAAAATTAAGTGATTTTGCCCAAGATCACATAACTGACAAGGGGCCCACGTGAACTTTTTCACCCTTAGCTTAATCAACACCAGGTTTCCCTGATCTCATCATTGTGACAAAACTCCAAACTAATGATCCTTTTATATAGAAATGCAATTTTCACAAAATACCTTTGAGAAAACTACATTTTGCTGGAAAATGAAGAAAGAACTACTTGTAGAAAGTAACATTATGTATTATTATTGAAGGGAAAAGAAATAGCGTATCCATAGTTTTGAGTTCTCAGGATGTTTATTATTTCCAAGAGGCCCATCTGGATAATGCCTCAAAAGGTATGGAAGAAAAGTCTTGTAATAGTTTCATTTCCTATGTAATGGATCTACTATATTGGACTCTATTAAGGATCATTCTCTTTTTATAAAGTTTACTTCTCAATTTTATTGTCAAAGTGCTACTTAAAGGATAAGAGCTGGGTTTTTCTTTGATAAAATTCCCATTTCTGTCCCACTTTATACTGTGGGTACAGTGGATACAACTCCCAATTGGGCATATGATTTAAAGCTAATTCAGAAATCAAGGTAATGTCTCTCTTTCCATTGAACTTCTTGTTTTCCTCCCTCCCTAACTTATTTCTTCTGAATTTCCTTCCGTTCCAAACTTGCTACTAGCTTTTAAAATAATCTGTGGCCTCCTGAAGAATATTGGTGATGATTTTGCTGTTGCGCCATCGTGATATCATGCAAAGAGTACTTGAAATGGAACGATAGGAACTGGGCTTGCGTTCTGACTGCTATTGACCACCTGGTGGAGCCTGGGCAAATTACTTACCCTTGTTAATGCTTTTTGTTCATCTACAGAAGAAAGAGATAGGCCTTTTGCCTATGAGGTCCTTTTAGCTTCAATTCTGTGATCCTTAGTGATTTTCCTGACTTTGACAGTTTTTGATATTGTCATGAATGAAGTGACATTTTTATTAAAAAAATTATTGATGGTTTTTGTCCTTATAACTCAGTCCTTTCTGGAAACTGTCCCCTCTCCGCCTCTGGAGAGTGTTCCCTTGTCATAGGTAAACATAGTTAAGCAAAAATACCCTATAATGACTACATATACAGCTCTCTGTCTTAGCGGTTCTTCTTCCTTTCTAGTCTGAGGAGGGAAGTACGCTTCTTTATCTACTTCCTGCAAATATCATTCTTAATGGTTTTACAAATACTCAGAATCTGGATTCCTTTCAGTATTCTTTCCATTTACATTGTTGTAGTCAATGGGTATGTTGTACTTTGTGGTTCTGTTTTTTGCGTTCAATTTCAGCTCCTGCAGGTCTCATTTCTCTGGATTCCTCATATCCATCCTTTTTTATTGTGCAATAAACTTTCATTCACTCATATTATTGTATATATATATATATATACACACACATATACATACACACACACACACACACACATATATATATATGCACCATAATATTTTTATCAATTCACCTGGCATTTCCTGTAAATGACGTACTAAATTATGAGCTACTCAATGTGATTAGTAGTTCCTTGTGGGAGCAAAGGCTGATATATTTCCTATGTAACTTCTGTAATGCTTAGCATCGTGTTAGTACATAGCACATTCTCAATAAATTCTGTTATTTTATCGACAGAATAAAAATAACATATTTAAAATGCTTTATTTTTTAGGTTCTGACAATTCTGCTTTCTCAATGGTAAGTATTTAAATTTTGAAACTAATTCATGAAATGATGTAGATTATTCTTTATGGCATAGATTTTAATTTGTTCTTGATATAAATTTTAGAAAAGAAATTAATGATACATTTATATAGTATTTTAAGATGTGAAATATATATTTTTTCATAACTTTTGAGATAATTAGCACAATGATCATTACCTCCTCCCAATTCTGTGGATGTGGAAAGGAAGATTCTAGAGGTTATATAATTTATCTGTAGTCATATAGTACATACTGATACCAAGTCAGAACTCAAGTCTCCCAACCCCAAGTCCAGTGACCTTTCCATGAAATCATGCTACTCCAAAGTTATGTTTGAAGAGAAAACCTGACTTACTCATTGATTCACCTATGGAATTTCAACATATGTTTTAATAAATTCAAGCAAAATCTTTATTTTGGTCAGAATTATTTTAATGGTCAGTTGTTATTCATTGAAGTCTACATCTACATGTAATGAATTTGTAATTTCAGCTCCGTACTCCAACCAAAATCTGTTTTGATTTCCTTCCGAGCAAGAGGATGATAAAAAAAACCCTCAATAGCCATGTATTTAATTATTATAACCACCGAAGCTTCAAGGTGAAAAAATGGAGGGAAAAACATTTTTTAAATTAGTGTTTTATGGATGCATTTGCCTTTCTTATATCATTGCCATTAGCCTTTTCATCCCCAATAAAACTGTTCCTTATAACGAAGCAAAACTAAGCAAAGCAAACTAATACACTAGCCATGTCTGACAAGCATGCCTCATTTGACAGCAATAGTCCACTGACGCTCTGTCAAGAAAGGGAAGTACTATTTCAATGTCACTTTGCAATCAAGATTGGCTCCTGTATTGATCAGCATTCTGATGTCTTTTATTGCTGTTATGACTTACATTATTGTGGTCATTTTTTTGATTACACTGCTCATCTTGTTTATACAACTCTACCTCAGTTCACGCAAAATTTTCCAAGTTTTATTGAATTATTCATATTTGTCACTTAGAAAAATTCATTATGTAGCATGGTTTATTCAGTCATCCACTTTGTTTTCAGTTATGTGCTCAATTATGTGTGTTGCTATATTTTTGGGGGGGAAACATTAGACTTTCCCTCTTATCTTTGACTTCCGTGGGTCTTATGTCTGATAACAATATCGAGTCAATGAGCATGTACAATTCTGTGACTTTTCTATAGTAATCCCCCTTTTTCTTCATACCTCTTTCAACAGTCAGTGTACTTGAATTTCCAGAACCCTTCCAACATTTATCATTTTCATTTTTGGTTGTATTTGACAGTCTTACTAGTATTAACTGAAAGCTCAAAGTTGCATTAATTTGCATTTCTTTTATTATTAGTGATCTGGAGGATTCTTTCATGTGGTTATTGATGAATAACATAACATCTTTTGAAAATTGCTAGCTGTACATGGTGGCACACTACTGTAGTTCCTGCCCCTGAGGAGGCTGAAACTGATGGCTGTCTTGACCATAAGGAGTTCTGACTACAGTAGAACTAAAGCTAATTAGATGTCTGCTCTGTCTGTCACCAGTGTGGCAAGCCCCCAGGAGCAGGGGGCCACCAAGCTAAGGAGAGTGAACTGACACAGTTTGGAAATAGAGCAAGTGAAAACTTCTGTGTTTATCAGGGCTGTGACCTGTAAACTATACTTCCAGTTGGCCAACATAGGGAGTCCCAGTATCTCCTCAAAAACAAATAAAATAGCTTTTAAAGAACAATTTAAAAAATTAACTATTCTTACATTTTGACACTTATACTTTGAAGACTGTATCCTTTTCTTACATATCTAATACATAGCAATTCCTGATATTTGATGAGATTTTCAGAATCAATAGGTTCTCTTTTTATTCTAGCTGTAGTGATTTTTTTGGGGAAAAGCTTTCTAATCTTATGTAATCAAAATTATACATTTAATCTTTTATTATTCTCTCTATCCATTATTTCATCTAAGAATTCTTGCCTTAACCATAATTATGAAGTACCTTCTTGTATTCTTGTGATTTTCTGTGTCATCTATCATGCTTTCATAAAAATGCCTTTTTAATACCTCAAAATGATGCGAAGATTTTTGAAGGTCATGTTAGTGGGATGAAAACTTTGACAGATTCAAGCAAGTTGGAAAGGCTTTGAACACTGTTTCAGTGAAAGATAGATACAATTCATCATTGCTAAGTATGGAGGCTCATCACCAAAAGTTTGACCACTAAGTGATGAATTCTTTGTGACTGTGGTGACCCACTTAGTGGAAAAAAAAATACAAAAACCCTCAGTCCTTGCAGCCTCCTTCTGCTCATACAGTGATGGTATTGGAGTGTTTGTTAAAAAAAAAAAAAAGAGACCAAAGGTACAAGGAATCACAAAATTTTTAGGCCTTCTGCAGATATTAATTTTACTATTGGTGCTCTGATTATGAAATTTGTCTAATGATCTGAACTGACACACTACTATGTCCATATTGACATTTTTGCTATAACTGAAATCCTAATATATAAAGAATTTGCAGAAAAAATGTTAATTTTTCCTTAGGGAGGTTAAACAAAGAATTTGGTTACTTTTTGTACCCAAGTTAACAAGAAACATAATTTCACTGGAAATTTAGTCAATCTGCCTTACATGTGTGTATACATACACATACACAAATTAAATTGTACATATAAATTAAATTTTACCTTTTCTTTGATTCCTCAGCTCTGAGCCCAATGCTTAATAAATGCATGATTTATTAATTGGTTGACAGCCCCCAAGCTTTATTGGTATCCCCCCCGGTATCAAGAAATCTAAAGGAGAACACCTACCGTGCAGAGCAGACTATGATGGATTTATGTGAGAATGTAGACAAGAGTTTTGTAGGAAAGGCAGGTCTGGATAGGCTGTAATCTCACCTGTTCAAAGGACTGGCTACATCACTGAGGTCACAGATCCATCATGGTATCAAAATATTTAACTGAAAAAAAACTGGCAGTCATCTCTTGGGGTAAATTTAAGCTCAAATCTA
Organism: Bettongia penicillata ogilbyi; assembly: GCA_023548195.1. Classification (NCBI taxonomy): domain Eukaryota; kingdom Metazoa; phylum Chordata; class Mammalia; order Diprotodontia; family Potoroidae; genus Bettongia; species Bettongia penicillata. The sequence continues at coordinate 1,459,193 of JAJHZJ010000476.1, read as the reverse complement.
AGAAAGTATACAAATTAATCCACAACCTCTTGTTCCCCTTAGTAAGATTTAGAATTGTATTAAGGTGTAAATTCTGAGTATTGTTGGGTATTTTCTTCTTATTCACTGTAGATTCCTTTTATTATCCCTCTATTCTCTTGTCCTATATCTAGAAAGTTTTCTTTTATGATTTCTGGAAATAAATCAAGGCTCTTTTGAAAAAATAATTGGTCATGGTTTTTAGGTAGTCCAGGGATTTTTAAACTGCATCTCTTTGATCTGTTTTCTGTGTTAATTATTTTTGATAAAATAGCTTACATATTTTCTCTTTTTTCAATCTTTTGACTTTTAAAAATTATCTTGCTTCACAGAGTCATTAATTTCCATTTGGTGTACTCTAATTTTTAAAGAGTTTATTGCTTAGGTAAGAGTTTATGTCTCTAGTACTAAAGTTGATAAATCTCATTCCAAATTTTTTTCCATAGTCCTTATTTCTTTTCAAATTCTTTATTCTAGCACTCTCATTTCATTTATAACACCATTTTAAACACTTCAAAAAAAAAAACCCTCTTGATTAATTTTTCTTAGAAGTGCTAATTGACCTTGTGGTCAAACTATATTTAACTTGGAATCTTTGCTTGTAGATGTTTTGAAGTTTTCATCCTATTCTGAAATTGTGTCTTAAATGTCCTTGATACCATGACAGCTTGTTATAATTAATCTCTTTTTTATTGCTTTGTTTGCTAGTTTTCACATTTCCTACAGATTGGGGCTTTGTGTTGGGCCAAATCTGAATTTTTGGAGGGAGTGGCAAGGCCATGTATGGTCCTGATTTATGTTGTCTGGGGTCCTGCTTCTGTTTTCTCTGGGTATTGAATGTTGTATTCTCCAAGGACCAAAGGGGCAGCTTGGGAAGTGTATGTTCTTAATTGGCCCTAAGTGATTTTATCTAAAGCATGGTCTGATTGCTATCTTCCTGGTTTTTCTAGGCTCCAGACCCTCGTTTGGGTCTACTTAGTGCTAATATAGACTTGCTCCTGGAACTCTGGTTCACTTGCTGACCCCATCTTTGGTTAGTTACCCAGAAGCATACGTAAGTTCAGAACATCAGAATTGTTGACTTCCCTTTGACCTCAATGCTAGATTGGAGACACTGTGCTGCTCAAGATTATTATTTTTTTTTTTAAAAAAGCAAACAAAATAATCTTTTTAAAATCATGATAATACAGAATTTTGATCTGGCATCTTTTTGGACCATCAATGAAAAATCATTTCGCAGACATTATCTAAGGCTAATAGAGCTATTATATTGCTAGGCAGTTACAGATCTTACACTGAAGGAGCAGGTTTAGTAAGTAGGAAAATTTTAACCAAACACTAACTGTCTATATTTGCTATCAATCTACGAGAAAACTCCAGCTATCAAACACATGCAGTAAACCATAGTCATTTGGAAACCAACCTTTTGGCCTCTTGAGATTTCTGGAATGTATTTGGAATAGATTGATTCCCCAAGAATTCAAAATAAAATATCAAAACAGCATCTTAAAAAGTTAACTGTGAAGAAACAACTCTTCAGCACATGGCAATAAATGAATGTGACCAAAAGTCCAAGAGCCATAGCTAACAAACTGTGGCTTCTTAGTTTGCTGTTAGGAAGTTGTTCTGTCTGTCATTTTCTGTATATAAGTGAAGAAATGTGGAATAATTATCAGAGACTAAGGAGATATGAAAGAAGGCAATAAAATGGTTGAGCCTGGCAGTGGAAGAAGGTAGACTCAAATGTCCTGGTGGTAGTATTGTCAACAACTAGAAGTAGGGATGGAGACTAGATACTCCAACAATAGAGAGAGTTAATAAGTGCCCCATGAAACAAAAATGTGGTAATTTTCATGGATTATAGTGACAGCAGGGATGGAAAAATGCTGAAGATCCTTGATTCATCATGCTCTCTTAAATCCCATATCCTCTCAGCTATCAAAGTAATCTTCCTAAAGTACAGAAATGACCATGTTACTCTTCTACTCAAAAAACTCTGTGGTTCCCTATCACTTCCAGGATCAAATATAAAATTTTCTGTTTGACATTCAAAGATCTTTATAAACCAACCCCCCATAAAACAAAACAAAACCATTCTAGTCTTCTTACAGTTTATACTCCCAGATTCTTCATTCCAGAAACACTGTCTACTTTGTTGTCCCTCCATCTTCTGATTCCCAGTATTTTTATGGTCTGTCCTACAAACTATGACTTCTCCTCCTCATCTCCATTTCCTGGCTTCTCTGGTTTCCTTCAGGTCTCAAGATAAAATTCCATCTTCTTCAGGAAGCCCTTCATGATCCCCCTTAATTGTGCTGCCTTGTCTTGGTTGATTATCCCCAATTTATTCTTTATATAGCTTGTTTTTACATGCTGGTTTACATATTGTCTCCTTGTTAGATTGCGAACTCCTAAAAAACAAGAAGTGCCATTTTTTTTCTTAGTATCCACAATGCTGAGAGTAGTACCTGACTCAGGCTGTGTTTAATAGATCCTTATTGACTGACTGGTAGAAATGCAATAGAAACCATAGTGCAAACCAGCCCTGTCATTAATGAACACTTTCAGCACCAAACTGGTTTGCCTACATGGCTTGACAAGTTAGAGGGTTGTGTGCGTTCTTCTGAGAATTCGTCTTGGTTGTATTCTCTCTCTGGAACAAGTTTACAATGCTGATGTAATTTCACTCTCTTGACAATGTTGATTAACTTTTACTTTGTCAGTTGCCAATGAATCAAATCATCCTGGGTTTGAGAGTGATAAGGGCAAGTTGAATTTTTGCATGTGCAAATGCTGTAGGTTCTACAAAATAAATTAGGTGGTAATTGGGAAATTTCATTACTCCAAGTCTTATACAGGTGCTTTGCCTTTTGATTACAGAGAATAAACCAATGCCAAAACATTACAAACATTAATTTATGAATTTTAATATTTATTATGCTTTTTATATATCTTATCTTTTTTATATCATCAGTGAAAGATCATTTTTATAGGCTTGACAGAGCATAGAAAAACTGGCATATTACTAGATCATTGTAGAGTCTGATCTAATGAGACTAGGTTAGTGACTGGGAATATATTTTACTCTTTACTCATCCCTCAGTGTTATCTCACTTAGCCAATCTCTGGGCAAGAGAATTATTCAGACTATGAGATGTTATTGAAGAAGAAATTTCCAGATAAATCTGGAGTATCAGGCAGATACTATATAACTCTTTTAATCCATTATAATTTTAAAGACATAGCTTTTAATGTTATTTATGTCTAGAATTCTGTTCAAAGTCAAACATAAGGGAGAGTTTAGAGGAAGCTGTGCTCCTGTTTCATGTCAGTAGAAGTGTCATCAGAGATTACTTCTTTAATCAATCATTTAATGATGGAGCTGGAAAAGACTTTACAAATTATCCGGTCCAACCCTCTCATTTTGAAGATCAGGAAAATGAGATTTAGAAATAAATTAGAGCCAGGGCCAAAATCCAGCTCTATGCCCTCCCAGCCTACTGCTTTTCTTTATAGCTCATTAGTTCTTCTGATATTGATGACTTTTTAGACTTTGGAATAAGTCATTCCCTAAACATCTAAGCATAAATTCTGACACTGACACAAAACACACACACACACACACACACACACACACATACAGACTTTATGTGTCACAAAGTGCAAGAGACCTAGAAGTTGGGGATAGACTGGCTAGAGCATCTCTGTGCTCTATTTTTTGATAACAGAAACAAATTTAATAGTGATGACAAGGCAGAAGACTGATAGAAGCAGTAGTAAAGATGTTGGGTTTTTGGAGAGCAAGAACACTGCTACTCTTCATCTTCATCTTCAGTATATCACAATAATTCATGTGCATACTGAGAAAGCCACTGGTTTCAGCCTTTGATTTGCTAATTAGTTTAATGGATAGGTAGTCTTATTACTGTCCGGAGAAGACACAGCTACAATGCTTCATTCTATCTTTGTGAGAAAGAGGCATACAGCCAACAAGCAAGCTGGCATCAGAAACATAGTCAAGAGTTTCTTTGTTACATCCCTTCTAGATCAGTTCCATTGTCTCCCCCCCAACCAAAAGTTACATCTTCAGCCCATCCCAATAATTCATGCTCTGAAATGGTCATCAAGGTAAAGTTAAATTATAACAAGTCTATCACCCAAGAGTTATATCCAGGTTTTTAGAATCTGTTAGGATTCATCATCCATTTAAAACCACCATCTATCTAACTCATGAGCCCTATTTTCCTATGACCCTACCAACTATAAGCCAGAATTCAATATGGTGACATTATGCCAAGAAAAAGGACATTTATTTAAAATGTCATGTAAGGCAAATTGCAGAAGGATTATTCAAGGGGGAGAATAGCTAGAATTTATAAAAAGCTTTAAGTTTGCAAAACACTTTACACATTTTATTTCATTTGATCCTCACAGTCATCCTTTGAGGTTGGTGCTGTTACTATCTTTATTTTATGGATAATGAAACTGAGGTTGAGAGAGGTTAAGTGTTTTTCTAGTGGTCACACAAGTGGTTAGTGTCTGAAGTGAAATTCTGTCATGTCTGCCTGATTCCAGGTCCAGCACTCTATCCAATATGGCAACCAATATGTCACCAATTTCTCAACACCATTTCTTCACACACTGCTAGCACCAAGAAAGTTCACGACTTTGTGTCTCTGAATTCATGTTCTGCTGTCATCTTTTTTTTTTTTAGCAGTCATTTTTATGCCATATGTCTTCACTCAATTCTCTGTCTCTGATCTGGAAATCCAGCTCTCATTTTGGGATCCTGGATTTCTGATTGCCTCATGTGTCAGTAATCACCCCAACATACACAAGGGGACTTGCTATCACAGGTTCTTAGATCTGCATTCATAAGAGGAAAGGCAACTTTTGAGGGGTTAATAATTACTTTAATCAATCACATGTATCAATCCCTTAACCAAGTACATATATCATTCACCTATTTCAGGAGAGTTAGCATCCTGAACTTCAAAGAAAATACAGAGAAACCACAAGGTCAACAGATATGACTTCCTCTGCCTGAATTCAACAGACAGTTGGACCCCAAATTCTCTGACCATAGTTACCAGAGAGGGAAGCACAACATTTGGGTTCTCAAAGACTGGGGGCTCCTTAGCAGCTTCTCAGAGTCCTCCTTTAGCCAAACAAACACTTCCAGTCAGTAAGCCCCAAAATACAATTTGCACCTCAGAATCTTTATACACTTTTTAGAGCCAGAGGGTATCACATCCCTTGAGAACCAGTTCCTCATGAACAAAAGGCATTGGACTTTCCTATACATCTTCCCAGGTCCAGCAATGGGTGGGAAAGATCCTCCTTAATCACATTCAAATAGAGGCATTATACTTATTGATTATATTAAAACAAAAACAGCAAAAGATCCTATTTTTCTTGACCTTACATGGCACTACTCTCTATCTTCATGCCTCATGTTTACCTTTCCCCACTTCCACCTCTAGTCATGGGAACTGTAATTAAATCAATTTTATCATTCATGAAAAATTCTGCATCCCATGATGACACCCACTATCCCTGTCAGTTTCTTAGCCAAAGCACTCTTCCCTGAACACTACTTCTTTTTATGTGCTATTTTTATTAGAATATAAGAATTTTGGAGGTAGGAATTATTTTGATTGTTTTTTTTGTCAGTATTTTTATTGCTAAACACAGTATCTGGAACATAGTAAACATTTAATACTTGTCTTTTCATTTTTTCATTCATTCATTTATTCATGCTGACTAATCAGCATAGCACGGTGATGAAGGGGACATAAAGGGTGTAATGACTTGAGTGGTGGTTGAACACTAAAGTCTAGCTGATTAGAAGATGGTGTTGTCTTTGAGAGCTTAAGTGATGAATTTTCAGGGTCTATAAAGTACTGTTTTCCTAGGTATGTGTAAAATACTGTTACGTCATCATCTGAAGTCTAACATTGATGTGAGTGATGAAAACTTAGTACTGACAAAAGTTAGATGCAAACACAATATAGTTTATTGACTTTGAATCCATTTTTTTTCTCCTCTCTATTCACCTTACATTTGTTTCCCTTGCATTATCCCCACTCAAATTTCCCCAGCTACTTGGGGGATTTTTTGTGGCCTTTCCTTCTTAGGATTTAGGACTATACAAAGAGATTTGGTAATGTGGTATAGAACATCTCTCCTTCACTGAGTTTAGTATTACAGAAACTTAAAAGTTCTTTAAAAATGACCCTTACACCATAATAATTCAAATTTACATAGAATTTTAAGGCTAAAAAAAGCACTTGCCTTATAAGAATCCTATAAGGCAAGCAGTACAAATATATTTCTACTCTACAGATGAAAAAAAACTAAGGCACAGAAAAGTGAAGTCACTTCCTCAAGGTCACATATAATAAGTGGCAGAGTTGGTGCCAGCAAGCAAACTCATATTGTCTGATTACAAACCTGTTCCTTTTCTTTTTAGACATTATTGACTAAGTTCATTATCTTAGCAATTCATATAAATTTCAGAGTTAAGCTGAACTTAAAATGTACTTGTACTTAAGGGGTTAATCTTCAGTGGACTAAAATTTGGCGTATACATGTATAAAGTACATGAATTATATACATATATGCATGTGTATGAATTATATACTTATAAGAATAGTAGACTCTTGACAAGTCATGTAATATACCTAGCAAGGGCTGCTGAAACTATCTTGGTTGAGTATTGCAAAACTAATCCAAAGAGGTTCAAATTGAGAAGCAAGATGAGATAGAAAAATGTTCAAGTATTTCTACCAAGCATATGTGCAAATGTTGAAAATATGGATAATAAGTAGGAGAAGTTAAAGATAATGGAGTGAAATGAGCAGAACCAGGAGAACATCATATACAGTAATAGCAATATTAAGAACAACTTCAAGCAAATAAGTCATTTTGACTATTATAAATACCCAAATTAACTATAAAGGACATATGCTATCTGTATCCAGAGATCAAACTGATAAATAGAAGTGTGAATTAATTTTGAGCAAAGTAAACTCTAACCATATAGGGTGGCTTTTGAAGAGGTGCTTAAAAGCAAAGAAAAGGGGAAAGTAAGAAGGGCAGGAGAGTAGAAGAGGATTATGCCAAATCTAGAGCACTTTCCTCTTTAGTACACTTTTCTTTAAAAAGAAGAAGAAAACAAAGAGAAAGAAATGTATAACAGAATAGGCTGGAGGGAAATAAAAAAAATTAACCATTATAACCATGAATGTTAATGGCATAAATTCGTCTATAAAATGGAAGATAAAGTAAAATACAATATTATATTGGTTACAAGAAATACTTGGAATAGACAGATACCTGCAAACTTAAATAAGTGAATAATTAAAATCTCAGACAAAACAATAGCAAAAATGGACTTAATTAAAAGAAATAAATGGGGAAACTACATTTTGCTGAAGTCTATCATAGAAAATGAAATAATGTCAAGAATAAACATATATGCAGCAAATGACATAACATCAAAATATAATAATTAAATGAAATGTTTCATGAGTTATAGGGAAATTTAGACAGTAAAACTATAATAATATGGAACCTCAGATTATCCCTCTCAGACCCAACTGAATCTAACCAAAAAAAGGGAGACAAAATAGAAACTGATTGGATTCCCATTAATTGGGGGAGGGTGAAGAAATTATGATAGCTACATATGATAGAAAGCTATTGTTTTCTAAGAGACAATGAAAGGGATGATTCTAAGGAAACTTGGAAAGACGTATATGAATTGATGTACAGTGAAGTAAACAGAATTAGTAAAACAATTTATGCAATTAGAATAATATTGTCAAGACAAATAATTTCAAAAGTCTTAGTGGCATAGATTAATACAGCGACCAACCATGATTCCAAAGGACTAATGATGAAACATACTGCTTATGTCTTGGCAGCAATATGCTGATCTCAGGGCATTGATTGAGATTTTCTTTTTCGGACATGGCCAATGTGGAAATTTGTTTTACTTAAATATATGTTTATAGATTTTCATTAAATTATTGATTAAAAAGTTAAAAAAAGTTCTGTGTTACCAAAAAAGTGCTACAATAGATATTTTGGTATATATGGGCCATTTTTGTTTTGGATCTCCTTGAATTATAATACCTACCAGTGGGACTTCTGGGTCAAAGATATGACTTAGCCATTTAACAAGTCACTTTAATCACTGCCTAGAGACTGCTAGGTGGTGCAATGAATAGAGCATGGACTGGAGTCATGAATATTCAAGTTTTAACCTAGCCTCAGATAGTTACTAGTTATATGTCTCCGAGCAAGTCACTTAACATATGCCTGACTCAGTTTCCTCAACTGTAAAATGAAGATAATGAGAGCATCTATTTCCCAGGATTGTTGTGAGGGATGACATTAGATAATACCTATAAAATGTTGAGCACTGTGCCTGGCACGTAGAAGGTACTTAATAAAGATTTCTTTCTTTCTTTCCTTCTGTTTTAAAAAGCACAGTTCCAAAATGCTTTCCATACTGGTTGGATTAAGCATTTCATATTAGCTAGAAATATTAACTAGAAGAAATTCAGGCATCCAAGTGGAGGGAAACATGGAGGAAAGTGTTTGAATGACCAATAGAAGCAATAGGAGAATAACAATCCACTTTTACAGAAAGGAAATCAATGAGGAGTTCAAGAAATAAGTTAAATCCTGGCACAGAGACATCATATAGTAGAAAGGTAGGACTTCAATTATCTGGACATTTGCTGGAGCAACAACAGATTAGATAATACTTTGTTGACTTAGCCTAATGATAATTTCATTTATCAAGTTAATTGTGTGAACTGCTGTTCTGTATTGAATTCTGACCAAGAAAAAAGAAGTGGTTGCTAAAATGAAAGTGATAGGAATTGTTGAAGGAAAGGGCCAAGACATCTGAGAATTTTTGATAGAGATTGAGGAAAATTTGAACACTAGATTTGGAGAGAGAAGGTATCAAAATATTTATAGAAATAATAGATCAGGAAGCAAAATCAGGAAAGACACAAAACTCTCAATGATGAAATCCTGAAGATATGATGAAACTATTCTGGTGAGTAATAAAAGGATAGTTGTCTAAAAGGGCCAGTGTCAATGTGCAGGGAACTCATCAAAAAACTAGGATTAGAAAAAAAAGTTTAGAGAAAAATAGAACCAAAGCCAGGAAATGGAAGATATTACAAAAGCATTGCTGGTACTGCAAGAACAGTTTCAAAAGTACTAAAAATTGAAAATATGCAGGAGAGGAAATTTATAAATAATGAAAATGTTTTATGCTTAGCTATATTTAGAAAAAGAAGGCATCACAGCTATGGTAAGGACAATTCTTTTGATCTGGATATAGTAATGAAAATAGATAACAGATAATAAGATTCAGTTCAATCTCTCTCTCTCTCTCTCTCTCTCTCTCTCTCTCTCTCTCTCTCTCTCTCTCTCTCTCTCTCTCTCTCTCTCCCTCCCTCCCTTCCTCCTTTCCCCCTCTCTCTCTCCCTCCCTGCCTCTCCCCTGCTCTCTCCCTCTCTCTCCCCTTGCCCAGTCAATAGTAAAATGTCTGAGGCTAAATTTGAACTCAGGTCCTGCTGACTTCAGGACCAGTGCTCTATCCACTATGCCATTCAGCTGCACCTTGCAGTTCAATTTTTGTTTAGATTCAGTTTTTTGTTTTAAGGAACCTAATACTTAGGCTACAGAGGAAAGAATAAATTGACTATTAGGGAGCTGAAACCTAAGATTAGTTGAGATACAGGAACAAGTATTTAGCTGCTCTTAAGTTTCAGTTTTTATGCCCTGCTGAACTGTATCTTTGTTCATTAAAAGAATTGGTGCATATTATTGCTGTTACTGTCCTTGATCTTTGAAAAATTAAGAAGAAAAGAGGTGTTATAAGTCTGAGAAGGGCAAAGGTTTTCCAGGTTTTCAAAAACAGAAAGAATATACAGACTCTATCGGGCAGTATGCTTGACTTTTATTCCTGATAAATATCTAGAAAGTATCTTCAAAGGGAGGCTTCAGTGAATATCTAGAAAAAAAACTTTGATAATAAAGAAACAATATGACCTCATCAAAAAAAAGTCACAGCAAGCTGCATGGCCTATTTTGAAAAGGTTACTAAATTGGTTATTATAAAAAACCAGACAAAATGTGCCAAATGATGTGCTATGCTTTTTTCTGTTTTCCCTGCTTGGTAGCTTACAGGAAGCAAACTTTACAAGATACTTTATTTTTTTTCCAAGGTGGATCTTAATAAGACTGAAGCTCTCATATCTAAAATAGAAAACCTTCACCACCAACCCTACTTTTGGGATTTCCTACATTCCTTGCCAGGTCTACGAACAAGCGACTTATATCCTGAGTATGGGCTCCAGGTTTTGGCACATTTTCTGCAGACAGTTCTAAGGTAAGGCATAATGCAATTAGTTTTGTGTTAATTATTTGATGTTGTAGTTGGAGTTTTGTGAATTAATATTTTACTAAGGGAATTCATTTTAATGGTTTTCTGAATCCAAAATTTGTTTTTTAAAGTCAATTTCCTTCCTGTGCAAGTTTTTTCCCCCTTTTCCCTTCAGACATCTTGAAAATATGAGAATGGTATTTTGCTGCAAAACATTGAAAGAGAGAGATGTCTTAATATTATATCTGACTATAGAGCAGGCCAATTGTTTTTGTTGAACACTGACAAAATGCAATTGTTCACTTGTTAACATTGCCTTGGGACAAGTTTATTTCTTTCTAATCTCATTCTTTAGAAAAATAGGCATTGGGGTGCGTGTGTGTGTGGTGGAGACAAGATAGCAAAGTAACAGCATGGACTTGCTAGAACTCTACTCTCAAGTCCAGCCAAATACCTGTAAAAAATAACTTTAAACAAATTCTGGAGCTGCAGAACCCACAGAATGATGGAGTGAAGCAAATCTTTAGCCCAAGAGAGCCTGGAAGATCAGTGGGAAGCATCTGTCATGGTGTGATGGGAGCAGAGTACAGTCCATCATGGACCTCATGGGCACAGATGGGACCTGAGCAGGCTGGTGATGGGGGGTGGGGTGTAAGTGTTGGGAGCTGAATCTGTGGCACCTGTGGCAGATTACAGACTTCACAACCCCCAAAATGCCTAGTACAAATTGAAAGGTCAATGGAAAAAACCTCTGGGACTGGTGTGAGAGAGTAAAGTGATCCAGTCCCAGTCCCAGGACACTGGAGGAGGTGGAGGAGACTACTGCAGCAGCAGCAGTGGTAGAGGCAGTCGCAATGACTGTTTCTGGAGCTCTAGGCCTATAAATTGAGAGGGGATAGTACACCTTTCACCCCACTGGAAGCAGAGAACTACTTTGACAAAGAGCTCAAAAATCAAGTAAATAGCTGGGGAAATGAGCAAAAACTGGAAAAAGAGTCAGACTACAGAATCTTACTTTGGTGACAAGGAAGACCAAAATATACAAACAAAAGAAGACAAAGTCAAAGCTCCTCCATCCAAAGCCTCCAAGAAAAATATGAATTGGTCTCAGGCCATGGAAGAGCTCAAAAAGAATTTTGAAAGTCAAGTTAGAGAAATAAAGGAAATATTGGGAAGAGAAATGAGAGTGATGCAAAAAAATATATGAAAAATGATTCAACTGCTTGCTAAAGGAGACCTCAAAAATGCTAAAGAAAAATAGGCATTGATAAATATTGTAACTCTATATATGTTGTCTTTAAAGATGAAACTTATCTAGTAATGAAGAAAAAACAAATTCATAAAAAGTTGGAGCCATAAGGGTCTTTATACATAATTTTATCCATACTCTTCATTTTTAGGATGAACAACTTAAAACTTAGAGAGGTGAAATCTTCCCCCAGTCACCTAGTTTATCAGTGGCTGAATTAGGTCTAAGTCCCAGGTTTCCTTACTTCTAGTTTTTACTAGTACCATTGCTTCAGGTCAATTAGGATTCTCATCATACTTCCACTATGGAAGGTCATAACATGCTTTGTTTATTTAATATTGTTCTGCCCTGATTAAATCCATTAGCGAACATTCCTTCAGTTCATTCACTTTGCACATATTCATTGATCATTTACTATGTGCACAGCAATGAAAATGTGTTTGGATTTCTCATGTCTTGAATTTTACATAAGGGACCTAAGGTTTAATCAACCCAATTATAGGCTGACACTTGTAATCAAGCCATAAGATTTTGAGACTAAGAAATTATTATACATCACAATAAGCACGCACACAGAATCTTGTATCATGGTCTTGCTGATTAACAGAATGTCAGTACTTAGAACTAGAAGACTTTTTGAGATAATCTACTCAGAATTATAGAAATCCAGTATCACTACATTGGATAGGACTTCACTGGGCATCTGGTACAATCCATATTTGTTTAAAAAATCTCCTCAACTCACCTTTACCCTCCCAGGAGGGTAAAGCCATTCCCTCTTGAGGCGGTCCAAACTACTTACAGGTAGCTCAAATTATGAGTAAATTTCCTTACTACTAGAGTTAAGTAGAAAAGTCTATTCCACAAAATAATTGTTAAAATATGAAAACAGCCATTGTACGACCCCTAAATCTTTCCTTCAGTATGTCCACTTCTTTCGTTTGATTCTCATACTGTATGATTTTGAAGCTCTATGATCCTGATTGTCCTCTGACAAAAATTTAAACTGGTATAGACCAAGCTAAATCCCTGCTGCGTTCCACCTAACTTTTCCTTCCAAGTTGACATTGAAATACTCTTTGGGTTCAACTATTCAACACTTCTACATCCACCTAATTTTCTGTCATTTTGCTCAAATCACTCCACACTTTAAACAAAATAATGTGAAAGACTTTTGCAAATAATTTGCTAAAGTTCAGACAAACTACACCTACTACATTCTCATGATATACCAACCTGCTTATCCTATTAAAGAATAAAATGCACTTTTTTTCTGGCATGACCTGTTCCTGACAAATCCATGCTGGCTCTTACTTATTACTGTTTCCTTTTTGAGATATCTGCTAATTATCCCATTGATAATATATGCTAGAATTTTCCAGGATTTGAAGTCAACCCCAATGATCTATGACTTCCAGACTGGATTCTCTTCCCCTTTTCTTTATTTCTTTTTTTTTTAAATTGGATCATTTGTCCCTTTACAATTTTATTATCAGTGATTGTTCATTGATCACTCAGGGAGGCTTGGTAATATTATATTTCAGTTCTGTCAGTATGGAAGATACTCATCAAGGGGAGCTAGGGGCTATGTTATTATGTTCCTATTTGTCTTGAGTTAACTCCCTATTAGCCATTTTATTCTGCCTTTCCAAATTAGCATATATAGTCTCACATTCACACAGCTACTACCTTGGTTCAGGCCCTTCATCATCTCTATGTTCAAATTTGTCTCTCTGTCTCAAGCCTCACCTGACTCTAGTTTATTCTGTACACCATTGCCGCAGATTTCACCATCTCACTCCATTGCTCAGCCAATTCCAGTGGGTTCCCATTTTCTTTCTAGGATAAAATATCAACTCCTCCATTTACCTTTAATAAGCCTTCATAACTGGAGCCTAATATCTTTCTAATATCATTGTACATTTCTTCTCCTCCTTCATTCTATGATCCATTCAAACTGGATCTTCTAATGGGATAGTCCATATCCTGTCGGTCTTTGCACTGGCTGTTCCATGTGCTACTACTACTAACTATGACTAACACTACCACCACTAGCATTGCTGCCACCACCACCGCTACTACTACTACTACTACCACCACCACCACTGCTATTACCCTTCTAGCATCACCAGCACCAGTATCAACATGATGAGGATGGCTGCTCCTCCTCTTCCTCCTTCTACTACTACTATCACCACCATTATCACTATCCACTAGCATTTGTAGAGAGCTTTAAGAGTTTTAAAAATATCATCTCATTTTTGTCCTTACAACAACCCTAAGAGGTGGGTCCTATTATTATTCCTATTTCACAGATAAAGGAACTGAGGTAAACAGAAGTGAATTGATTTGTTCAGGGTCACAGGAGTAATAATGCCTCATGCTAGATTTAAATTCAGATCTTCCTGACTTTAGGAGCAGGTCCCTATCCACTGCAATATCTAGATGCCATTTCATATGTAAGCAATGCAGTCTCTCACATGAGGTTCACAGTCTCATTCTTCTTTTAAGACAAAGCTCAAGCACCATTTTTTCTATGAAGATTTTTCTCATCCCTAAACCCCACCTCCAAGTGCTGGCTGGTACCCTCCCCCTCCTGAATGATCTTATATTTAACTACTCTATGTATTGCCTTTATATTTACACTACTTTCAGGTAACTGGGTGACATGGAGGATTGTGTTCTCTTGAAGTCAGAAAGACTTGAATTTGAATCCTGCCTCAGACACTGACTAGCTAGCTATGTGACCTTGGGCAGAAATTTAACCTTGTTAGCCTCAGTGTCCTCATCTGTAAAATGGAGATGGTCTATCCCTGAATCTAACTCACAGGGTTGTTGTGGGGATCAAATGAGATAATTTAGGTAATCTGCAAACCTCTAAGCACTAATGCTAGTTAATATTATATCCAATATGTCTCCTATGTTAGAAGGCAAACTCCTTGTGAATAGGGATTGTTTCCTTCTCTGTACTTGTGTCACACACCTTTGTAGGAATGCCTTGCACATAGTAGGTGTTAATAAGTTCTGATGGATTTCTGTGCTTCCATCCTCCATGAGTAGTATCTCTAGATCTTCGAACTTCTTTCTTTTCCTCCAAATAGCTTAAAAAACCCTTTGTCATCCTCAAGTTTTCTTGTAAACTTCAACAAGATTGACAAATTTGACAGTTTAGTCTTATGACTATGAAAACATACATTCATTTCCATTACCTGCTCTCACTTTACCATCTGTCCATCTCTTTTTACAAATCAAAATTTATTGATAGCTTTTGTTTAGACATGCTTCCACTTATCTTCCCAGAGAACTCACTTAAAATAAAGAATAAAAAGAGAGGGAGAAAAACACAAAACTAACAGTTCAGAAAAATCTGATGTCATATGCAGTATGCCACACTCATAGGTTCTCACCTCTGCAAAGAATGGGGGTAGGAAGAGAGGTGTCATTGCTCTTTGGGACCAAACTTGATCATTGTAATTTCACAGCATACAATTTCATTTGTCATAATGTTGTCCTTACTATTCACATTGTTACAGTTCTTGTGTGCATGTTGTTTTCCTCATTCTGCTTATTTAACTTTGCATAGGTTGATACAATTTTCCCAAGTTTCTCTGTATTCATCATTTCTTACAGCACAGTGATATTCCATTATAGTCATGATCCACAATTGATGATCCCTGATTAATGAGCATCTGCTTTATTTTCAATTCTTTGCTATCCCCCAAAATGATGCTATAACTATGTTGATTTTTGTGTGACTTTTGTGTCTCTTTTGAAAAATCTTAAGTGACTTGATGCCCCCATATTACATTTTTTGCATCTGTGTAGATTGTGCAAGTCTCTCTCTCTTTTTTATCTCAAGTCTTTTTTGTATCTTTATAATTTTATTATTGAGAGCTTCCTATCCTTCTCACCCATAGAATTTTCTTCATATTTGTACCGATTTTTTCTCTCTTTGAAATCTGCTCTACCCATTCTAGGTTACATGTAGGCTACGCATGATTTCTTCTTTTTTTTTTTCTCTATCTCGTTCTAAGTCAGTTTCATCACTTAATTTCTCCTGATTCCCATTGTCCTCCTCAGCATCTGGTTCCTCTTTATTATTGAGAGTCAAATCCATGATAGTCCTGACACGCCATTAGTGCCACCACCTTATGGTTATGATTAAGACAAGTCAAAAAATTCTTAGCTGCTCTACTTTTTGGCATAGAAAGACAAAGCCATAAGATGGATAACTTGGGAAGATCTTCCTCACTTAAAATCAGTCGTAGTAATAACTCATTTCTCTGATGACAATTACAGTGTTGTTTAAACTATAGCATGATACATTTGGTCTTTCCTTCTGTGAATAGCAGTCAAAATATACTATATATAATATAGAGTAACATGCACACATATACACATATATGTCCATAGATATTTAAATGCATATTCATTCTCATGGCTGAGGTACACCAAATTTTCCCTATGAATTAGGATGTCAGGACCCACAGAATAAGGTTCATTTTAGTGGGCAAACCATCCATTACAACAGAATCATGCTTGATAATGGTGCTGAACCCATTAGTATTTGGTCCCTGCAAATAGTAGTAATCAAAAGTTAACCTTTTCATAGTATTTTCAAATTTCTTTTTTTTATTTTTATTTATTTTTTTCTTTTTAACTTTTTTAAATTTTTTTTTAATGTTTTACAATCATTTCCTTAAAGTTAAGATTTTATCCCCCCCACCCTTCACCCACTACCCCCCCTCCCTCCCCATGACAGCATACAATTTTGTATAGGTTCTACATATACTTTCCTATTGAGCACATTTTCACTATAGTCATGCTATGTAGTCGAACTAAAATAAATGGAAGAAATCATATAACAAATCAAAACATAATACACTGAAACCCACCCACATCCAAACATGATCTGCTACATTCTGCGAATGACTTCCATATTTCTTTCTCTGAGTGTGGAAGGCATTTTGCCTTAGAAAACTGACATTGGGATTTTTTTTTTCTCAGTAAGTTCTTGTGTTATTACAAAGTTCCAAGTCTACCAGAAAAAACTCTCGCACACTGTGGTCGTTGCTGTGCACAAAGTTCTCCTGGTTCTGCTCCTTTCACTCAGCATCAGATCATATAAGTCCTTCCAGGCCTCCCTGAAGTCTTCTTGTTCATCATTTCTTATGGCGCAATAGTACTCCATTACTGGGCATCCCAATTGATGGGCATCCCCTTGACTTCCAGTTTTTGGCTACCACAAAGAGTGCTGCTATAAATATTTTTGTACACGTGGGACCCTTTCCTGTTTTTATAATCTCTTGGGGATACAGTCCTAGTAGCGATATTTCTGGGTCAAAGGGTATGCACATTTTTGTAGCCCTTTGGGCATAGTTCCAAACCATTCTCCAGAAGGGTTGGATGATCTCACAGCTCCACCAACAATGAATTAGTGTTCCAACTCTCCCACATCCTCTCCAGCATTTATCATTTTCTTGTTCTGTCATGTTTGCCAATCTTATAGGTGTGATGTGGTACCTCAGAGTTGTTTTGATTTGCATCTCTCTAATCAATAGTGATTTAGAGCACTTTTTCATATGATTATAGATATCTTTGATTTCTTCCCCTGAAAATTGCCTGTTCATATCCTTTGACCATTTATCAATTGGGGAATGACTTGTATGGTTATATATTTGAGTCAGTTCTCTATATATTCTAGATATGAGGCCTTTATCCCCGAGCTTAGCTGTAAAATTTTTTTTCCCAATTTACTACATCCCTCCGAATTTTGGTTGCATTGGGTTTGGTTGTGCAAAAACTTTTCAGTTTAAAGTAATCAAAATTATCCATCTTGCATTTCATAATGCTTTCTATCGTTTCTTTAGAAAAAAATTCTTCCCCTCTCCATAAATCTGATAAATACACTATTCCTTGCTTCTCCAGTTTATTCATGGTATCAATCTTTATACCTAAATCATGTACCCATTTGGACTTTATTCTTGTGTATGGTGTCAGGCATGGGTTTATGCCTAATTTCCGCCACACAGTTAACCAGTTTTCCCAGCAATTTTTGTCGAACAGTGAGTTCTTATCCCAGAAGCTGGGATCTTTGGGTTTATTGTTTTCAAATATCTAAAGCTCTTCCCCCCACCCCCCAAAACACAGTGAAGGTACATCATGCAAATTTTATTACTCCCATTTTAAACAGGAGGAATCCAAGGATTGGGAAGGTTAAGGGATTTGGTCAAGGACACACAGCATGGAAGTGTCAGAAATGGGAATTAAACTCAAGCCTCATCATTCCAAATCTTGTTCTCTACTCATCCTACAGCAATCTCTTCTAAAATCCTTGTGCTTATAAATTCCTTAAATTTCCCAGGTAACTCTACTATTTGGTTTCCAGGTTTATTATGCAACAATGGGGTGCTTAGTTTATTACCCATTAGATGGTTCCCTATGCACACAACAAAGTGAATGTCATTTGCTGGGTTTTTGTGTTTTGCAAAACAGCTTATTTTTCTCCCTCACAAAGTCATTAGGTTTTACCTCATAAAACAGTCCACAGATGATAGGTTAGAAAATACTTTCTGAAGTTTCTGTCAGTGGGAGTCCATAGCTAGCTTCTTCCTCTAAGGGGGAAATGGGAGCTTCCTCAACATCTTCCTTGACCTCTGCAGTTTTTATTTTTTTATTTAGTGGAGTTTAACTTGGGCTCCAGTAAACAAATAGGAGGAATCAGGGGGTAGATGGAAGAAAGGGGATCAGTTGTCATACCTATTCCTGTCCTAGAGCAAAGAAGAAGTAAATGACTAAGGGGCAGAAATGGTGGAAATAAAGAGAGAAATTAGTGAAATAAAACGTTCATTTTTTTGGGGGGGGGGTATTTCTGCTAATCAATGGAAAAAAATGAGACCCCTGAAGCCATTATTTAGGTGAGTCATTTAGTATCCCCTTCCCTTAGAACAAAAGTTTTATTGCTTTATAATCACACCTCATACTTCAAGAAAATGTGCATATTGTGATTATATGTGGTAAAAACCAAATCCTGACTAGGAACAAGACAATTAGCAATAAAGAATAGAAAGCAAAAACATTACAGAGTGTTAGAGCTCAAGGTCAACTGTGTGACCCACAGAAAGTGGCTCCAATTTATTCCTATAAGATACGAACAATGATATTTACAACATATTGTGAGACTTAATGAGTTCATGTCTTTGTGCTACAAATTACAAAGTGTTGTACCATCAGATTTTTCACTCATTCTCCTGAGACTAAAAAAGCCACAAATTATAAGAAATTTAATGTTTTAAATTCTCATCTGCATGAATGCATAATATAAAAAAAGATATGAGGGTATGTTATCTTTTCTAAAAGGGGTAATGAGAATTCATCTCTACTATGAATCAAGCCTGACACAGTGAATGCAGTGCAGGACTGGGAGTCAGAAAGATCTGGGTTCAGATCCTATCACTGCCTCCTTAGTAGGGTGCCTATGGTCAAATAAATCTTTTGACCTCTCTGAGCCTCAGTTTCCTCATCTGCAATATGAGAATATTAATATCTTTAGGATCTATCTCATGAGGTTGTTGTGAATCTCAAATAAAAAAATAGATATGAAGCTTTTTGAAGACTTTGTAGCATCATATAAATGTCAGTTGCTATTACTTTTGTTATTAATAAGACACTGTCTTCAGATCCCTAGATGTGAAGTGTTTGAACAGTCAACATGTGCAAGAGGCGTTAAGCTTGTTTTGCAGTCTGGGCATAATCTTGTTGACTGACTACTTGACTGTCCTCATGGGGGGATGTTGCAGAAGGACTGACTTAGGCTTCATTCAGTGGGAAAAATTGTACGAACCATCAGAGCTGTCCAAAGGCACAGTAAATGAACAGCCTCAAGAGGTTTTCTGTTTTCGCTAATTCCTAGAGAGATATTGCAAAGGGAATTTCTATTCAGGTGGATTAGACATAATTTAAGATCCCTTTCAACTGTCAGAGCCAATTACTCTGTGATATTCCTGTTTTTGGAATATATATAATATCTTGCCCCGATATGTTTACTTTTCCCAATCAGTTTTATCTTAGATGAAAATTAGAGATTGGACAGTCTTATCTTCAGTCTAGTACTGAAAACAGCTAGAGGGTGCAATTGAAAGAGCTCTAGATAACTCTAGAAAGAACTGAGTTAGAATTCTGCATCAGACAATAATTAGCTGTGTGATTTTGGTCAAGTCCCTTACCTTTATGTGCCTCAGTTTCCTAACTCGTAAAATGGGAATATTGTTGTGAGAATCAACCCAGATTTTTGAAGTTGGTAGCACAGTGCCTGGCACATAGCTGGGGCTTAGTAAATGCTTATTGCTTTATATTCACACCTCATACCTCAAGAAAATATGCATATTGTGACTGTGTGTTGGCTGCCTAGTAATAACGAAATCCTGGCTAGCAATAAATTGACTAGAAATAAAGACCAGGAAGCAAAATCATGCCAGAATGTTAGAGCTCAAGGTCAACTGTGTGACCCAAGGAAAGTGGTTCCAACTTATTCTTATACCATATGAATGATATTATTTACAAAACTACTACAATTCCCAATGAGTCCATTTTTTGTGTGCTACAGATTACAAAGTAGTAGAATAGATTTTTCACTAACTCTCCCCTGAGACATCTTTTATTCCCTTTTCCCCCCAGTACTATGTTATTTATTTTTTTTCTATTTAGCATGGGAATCAGGAAAGCTAGGGTCTAGCCTTATGTTCTCTTATTCTCTAGAAAGGGGACAAAACCTGGATTTGAATTTTGGCTCTGCCGCTTAATAATATAAGGCAGCTAGATGATGTGATATAGAGGGCTGCCCCTGGAGTCAGGAAATCTTAGATTCAAATCCAGCTTCAGACACTTCCTAGATATGTGAACCTAGGCAAGTCACTTAACCTCTGCTTGCCTCTGTTTCCTCAGTTGGAAAATGATTATACTAATAGGACCTACCTTTGAGAATTATTGAGAGGATCAAATGAGATAGCACAGTACCTGGTAGGTACTTAATAAAGAAATACTTGTTTCATTCTTCTTTAATACCTTGGGCATGTCATTAGTCCCTTCCAGACCTCAGTTTCTCCTTCCATAAAAATCATGGGATTGGACGGCATGACGTCTAAATTCCCTCTGGCTCTAAATTCTATGATCCTTGAAAAGATAAGTGGCTCTGGACCTCTGTTACTTCATCTGCAAAAAATGAGAGGATTGTGCTACATGATCTCAAACATTCTGTGGTTCTGGGACATTTTACAACTTTCTTTTCTTCAGAGTCTGTGAATCTTTAACCTCAGTAATATAGACCACATCTATGTGATATAAATGAATTGGTTGTGTTAAGAGAAATCCTGTCTTTTCGGCTGTCTTCTTTGTGATTTGTGTAACAACTGATTGGTTCATCCACTGGACCCTAAGCAGTTAAATGACCAAAATAATGGATCGATTATGCTGCTGTTTAGTTATTGAAATCGTACAGACCTGACCTGATGCTGCAAGTTATGATATTGCTACTGGATGAGACC
Source organism: Bettongia penicillata ogilbyi (assembly GCA_023548195.1). NCBI lineage: Eukaryota > Metazoa > Chordata > Mammalia > Diprotodontia > Potoroidae > Bettongia > Bettongia penicillata. The sequence continues at coordinate 1,437,970 of JAJHZJ010000476.1, read as the reverse complement.
AGCAACCATTTTATAGGAGAACTCTGAGCTTATTGGGGTTTCCATTTGAACATTTACTTAATTGTTATGCTATCAGCCCTCCCTCACTCAAAACAAAGTCAAGTGCAAGTCATGCCATCATTTCTCCGATGGCATGGCCTTCTTCGTCAACAAAGGACGAACACAATTGTTATGCTGTGCAGAACTTGATTTACTCACAGTATATCAAATTTGTGAAATAATAATTCACATTATAATGAAACAATGCTGTACTTGACTTTTTGAATGTTCTCCTCACTGTAGCAGGTTATCTAAGGAATTGAATTACAACACTCCTTAGCTTTAGAATTCACATAGCACTTTGTGTTGTACTATTACATTATTTATATCCGTGCTTGTATCTCAGGCTTCTGCTAGAATGTAAGATTTATTTTTTTTTCCAGATCATTCTGGCTTTCAGTGAATGGCCAATAATAGGCCCAGCCTAAGCCTCTGTGGTTCATTATTTAGGTTTTGATGGCTTAGAATGAGTGTGAATATCAATTGTTTTCTGTTCTGTTGGAAAACTGTTCCTCTCCCAGATCGACAATTTAGGAAGGTAAATTGGGTCATCTTTTGTCTCATTTCTTAACATAACCCTTAGTCATCGAATGGACATGGCTTCAGACAAATTGTGATCTGGGAAAGACCTTAATTTTGGAAGGCTATGTTTACCCACTTTATTCTGGGTTTTCACCAGTCCTCTTGATCTTTGCCTTACCACTGGACTCCATTGACCCTGGAGGAGAGAGTGAAGCTGATAACTTTGGGCAGCCCTGTCTCACTCAAATTTATATGCAAGTCAGAACATCAACTGATATAATTTGGTCCTCTTGAGAACAAAGAACCACTGCCACCACCACCAGCACCACCAGCACCAGGAGGTGTTTTCCAAGGGTGGAGTCTATGTTTTAATCTTCACAGCTTTTAGCACAGTACTTTGCCCACAGAATGTACTTAAGAAATTGTCGATGGTTTTGTTGTCAATAGTGAATGTAATCCTTTTAGAAACAGTATTTTAACCAGGATAGAAATGGAGAAACGAGTGAATACAAGAGTCTCTGGCACAAATGCTCAATAAGCATTTATTGAGTTGAACATTAGTATTGTTTGAAAATTATAGCTTTTCTCTCATTTTAATTCCAGTTCTTTAGCATCTCTAGAAGATTTGGACTGGTTACCAATAAACCAAACTTTCTCCAAGGCTGCTGAAATAGGACTAAATGTGACCATTACGATGCTGGAATTTCTCCAAGAGAAAAAAGTGGAAATTACTGGTATGTGCTCTTAAAACTGTTGCACAGTAAATATACAATATTGTAGAAAATCTGCATGGAGATAAAAGACTGTTTATATAAATGCAAACTTTAATCTGCAAAACAGTATTTGAAAACCCTCCTCTCTACTGCCCTGTGATGGTTTTGAAGTCTGGATCTTCCTATCTTGCCCAGACTAGAAGTGCAAGGCCAGATCCCACTACTGAACTGAACCACAGTGGCCAAAGCTCCTGCTCCTTTTCCAACCTGAGTTTGTTTGTTTCTCTTTAGACAAAAAACTTAGTTTGGCCACCCAATTGGTGTGGGCCACTGTAGCTCATTACTACCAAACTTGAGGGGTCCTCTAAACTCAGTCTTCATGCTGGCTGGGATTACAGGTCCAAATGTAAATCTAAATTCTTTTGGGGAACAGAACAACGATGGACAAGGTTCATTCATAGGCAACTAATTATGTCTGTTTTTTGCCTTGATATAGAGTCAGATTTCATTGTAGACAGTTTTCTAAAAAATCTAAGAAAGTCATAGGTAGCCAAAAACAGTTATCTGTGCTAATATATGTGTAAGCCATGATTTTGTTAGTATGAAGATTTCTTACTATCATCATAGGCAACTATGACAATATTAGTTGAATCCTAGGAAGTTGTTTAAAGCACATTTAGGTTAAATGATTTGCCCAGGTGTAATGTTAATATAAGGTTAATGAGACCCATTAATAGACTTCAGATACATTTTCTTGATTTCTAATGAGGCACTGAGATTTGTGCCCTCCAGCTCTGAAAAGTATATAAATAGTCTGAGATGAGGTTTTTTTTGGGGGGCTTACTCATTGGAAGTGTTTGGCCAGGGGAGACTCTGGGCAGCCCCTAAGGAGTCCCCTGACTTTGAAAACCCAGATGTTCATGCTTCTCTCTCTGGTAACAATGTATGTATTATCTGTGGTCATACAGTTGGAAGCCCTGTCTGTTGGTCTTTCTGCTTGTAATTTCTGCTTGTATTTTCCCTGAAGTTCAGGGTTCTGACTTTTCCCCCTGAACGAAATGAATGATATATGTGCTTGATTAAAGTAGATTGTTGACCCCTCAAAAGTTGCTTTCCTTTTAGAAAAGGAGATCTGAGAACCTGTACAGTGGGCCCTCCCATGTAAGTTGGGGTCCTTTCTGTTACACCAGAATGCCATATCTAGTGTGAGGTAGGCTTTGAAGCCATGTTCCTTATTCTGTCTAGTATTCTAGTTACTATCTCATGCTGCTGTATTCCCCCCTCTCTCAAGAAGTCTACAGAAAAATTCTGAAACCTAATTTTAGCTGTTTCAGTCTTAATAACAACATATTAATATGACCTTATGTTGTTGATAAAGTATTTGCACTTAAGAAAATTAATAAATTTTCTTTACACTAAAAACAACTTGTGTCATCACCCTCTTCATTTAATGCTCTGTGTCTTTTTGACCTACCAACTTATATATGCTGTCATCAGTTAGGAATTTTTTTGCTCAACAATGGAGATTTTTCAGTAGGTGGCCTATAAGAGAACAGCCCATAATTAGGACTATCAATGGTTAATTTCCTGTTCTTGAGTCCTTGACATGAGGCATAATAACACCTAGAATGGCTGTACCTTCTTTCTCATGAGTATCAAGCTGCAAAGGAAAAAAAAGCCACATAAAATACCTCATTGAGTTAGGCTCAGCGACCTCCATTTGGCTAGCTTCCATTTGGCATCCGTATATTTGTATATTGCCCAGATTGTACCAGTTGATTTACCTTATACTTGCAAATATAATTGCAACTCAGAGTGTAATTAAACAGAGCTATTTTCTTTGAACATTTTTATTCTGGTTGCCAATGACTCACCAGTAAGAGAATGAGATTATGTCAAAAAATAATATCTACAAACTAATGAAAGTTGTTTTAATTTCTCTTGTCTTTAGGGGAATATATTCTTCCAAGTAAGTGGAGTCAAACATTTTAATTGGAGAGAATAAATTATTTCTGAGCCTTTGGGGCTTACCAGTTCAATTACCATAGTCATTTAATCTGGGTGTAAGAATAACTGAAATATATTCATTAGTCTGGCATTAAGCAATACATTTCTATAGCCAATTTGTCACTTTTGGGCTAGCAACCTTTTGGGAATTATTTTGGGGTTTCTTTTCTTCTTTTTCAGAGAAATAAATTCTGCATTAGTGTTTAAAGTAATGTTGGGAGTTTTTTGTCCTGTGGTGTGGTGGTAAAATCTCTAGACCAGGAGTCAGAAGATGTGGGCTCTTTAGACCTCCCTCCGTCAGTGAGGAACTGTGGGACCTGGAATAGGACACAAGCCTCGGTGCAGGTGACCTAGCTTCCCACACACTCAGTACTTTAAGGCTGCCCGGTGGTTGCTCATTCAACTCTTTTTTTTTAACTCCTCAAAATTTTACCGCCTCATTCCTTTTTCCCTTCCTACATGTGGTTAGTAGAGGAGGCAGTAGAGTCTCGGTTTCTTAGTGCTTCTTTTTCGCTCATGATCTCATCACATCCTGTCTCTTTAAGGACTTAGATATAGCTTTCTCTCTCATGTATGCATTCTCTCTCTGCCTCTGTCTCCCTCCCTCTCTGTCTCTGTCTCTGTCTGTCTGTCTGTCTCTCTCTCTCTCTCTCTGCTCTCTGTCTCTGTCTCTGTCTCTTTCTCCCTCCCTCCCCATTGTATTTTTCTTTCACCACCCATCTCCCTACAAAGATGCTCTAGTCTCTCTAATGCTCAAAAAACCTGCCTTGGGGCAGCTTTATCTGCCAAGCTGCTTACTTCTCCCTACTCTCTTTCACTGAAAAGTTTTACAAAAGTTTTGTGTATGTAGTGTGTCCACTTTCTTATAACCATTTATATCCTAAACTCCTTATACTGGGGCTTCTTCCCCTATTTTCCTCCTAAAAATTCTTTCTCAGATGTCACCAGTGACTTCCTTATCAATACTAAAGAGTTTTTCAGGCTTCGTTATTTTAGACCTCTTTATAATTTTTGCGTTAATACATTGCTTACTTCTGGGTAAATTCATTTTACATTTCTCTATCTAGCTATCTACACAAAATAAGAAAGCAAGAGAAACACAGACATGGCCACATAAATGAATGGAAAAATGTACAAAGTATGTTTATATATGTGTAAAATGTTATTTACATAAACATGCATGTGGCATACACAAACACATCTATATGTGTATGTGTCATACACATGTATTACATATATTGAAAGGAAACATTGTATAGTAGAACTAAGAAAGTCTGAGTTCAAGTATTGTCTCTGACAAATATTGACTGTGTGACCTTGGGCAAGTAACTTAATCTCTTAAGGCTTTAGGAATTTCTCTAAGACTGTAAGTTGTAGAGAAAGTGCTGACCTAAGTTGGTAGTGTTAGTTTCTTCATTCCAAAGAGTTCTTTATACAAAGGAAATCATAGAGCCATTAAATAAATATTTGTATGTGTGTGTGTGTGTGTATGTATACATACATACATATATACATATGGATAGATTGAGGGAGGGACAGGCATAATTTGTAATTAATTTGTTCAGTCTTTGTCACTCACAGTTTCATTATTTCATGTTGAGTTATGTATGCTAATTTGATTTTAAATGGCATGCAGTTGAATACATTAACTCACACTCTATCAAGGACATTTTATGGTCTTTCCTGCTGACGATCTATTTTTTCTTCAAATTCCTCATCATTACAACTCTAGTACTTAGCAGGTGACTTCGGACAATTTCCTTAGCAACTTCATTTGACATTTGTTTTTGATATGCACATCCCTTAGTGCTCTATTAGAACTTAAGGGACCTATGTCTAATGTCTGATGTCATTGCCACGAGCTGATGCTATGAGCTAGTTAGGTACCATTGGTAAGAAGTAGAGAGGTCTGCGACATCAGTTACAGAGTACTTCATGTAACTATCCAGTACTTGTCTATAAAAATAAAATTATTCGTATACAGGCACATGTCATACAATGTTGTCCCAACATGTGCCATCTTAAAATAACATCATTAAGCAACCAATCCCTACCATAATTTTAAAATCCTGCTGTATTGGTCTTTCATCCAGTATGCAAAAAATGGATGATTGCTTGCCACTGAGAATATTGTAAGCCAGTTTTTTTCCCCTTTATAATCAAATAAAAAGGATGGGAAGAACTCACAGTAAAGGGGAAAATATGTCAAAAGACTGGTAGAAATTATTCCTCCTCTTCATTATCAATAAATCAACCTGTAAGTATTTATTGTATGCTTATTATATTCCAGGCACTGTGTTAAATGTTAGGGATACAAAGTCAAAATCAAAACAATCTTTTCCCTCAATGAGCTTACATGCTCCAACATGTGCACATGGAGATATATATGTAGGAACATACAGAATGGATGTAAAGTAACTGGTTGGGAAGATACTAGCATCTGTCAAAAGAGATGAAGGAAAAGGAAAGGCCTCCTTAAGAAGCAGCAATGAGCTTATTCCTGGCAGCCAGTGGAGACCCTCAGGGGTGAAGGTGTTGTGGGAGAACCTTCCAGGCAAGAGAGACAGTAGGGGCAAATGCAAGATGGAGGGTCATATGTGGAAAGTGGCAAGTCAGTCATCAAGACTGCACTAAAGAAAGTGTGGAAGCTTCTTTGTGGAAGCTAAGACAACTAGAAGGGTAAGAAAGGACCACATTGTGAGGAACTTTAATGACAGACAGAACAATTCACATTTAATCCTGTATGTTTGTTCTTCATTCTTGGAGAGGACCATGACATCAGGGAGATGATGACAACAGGGACTCTTTACTTTCCCTCTGAGTCGAGGGCCCCCAAAATAGTCATTCAATGGTGTTTGGGCAGGAACCTACTGGTGTCCAATCTATGAGCTCCAGAGTGAACTGGGTTTAAGGTTTGGTCTTTGAGAAAGAAATCTAGTCAGTAAACCCCAAGTGAACTAGGCAGCTTTCAGCCATCAGGATTGATCTTCCTTTGGAGAGGAGAGAGAGAGGGAGAGGAAGAAGGCAAGGGAGGGAGGATGGGGAGAGGGGTTAAATTTATTTCATTGGCTGAGGGAGGAGAAGGGAGGGAAAGGGAGAGAGACGTGATTCAAGGACTTACCATTGCACATACATAATTCATCTGTCTCTGCAGTCTTAGAGAGTGTCCACAGCTAATACATGTCACAGCCAGTACTGGAACGCAGGTCTTCCTAACTCCAAGGCTAGACCTCTATTTACCATCTGACTTTGCCTCTCTACATGTCCATCTTATCATTATCCAATCATGTCTGACTATTTATGACCCCATTTGAGGTTTTCTTGGCAAAGATACTGGAGTGGTTTGCCATTTCCTTCTCCAGCTCATGTGAAGATTATTTAGTGGGGTGTGACTGGGCAGACATGAACTTTAAGAAAATCATTTGTGTGGCAATATGGAAGATTGATTAAAGTAGGGAGAGGCTGGAGAGAGGGAGGTCAATTAGAAGGCTATTGCAATAGTCCAAATGAGACGTGATTAGAGGTTGAACTAGGGTGGTAGCAATGAGAATGAAGGGAAAGGGACATATGTGAGAGATACTGTGACTAGAAATAATATTTGGCAACTGATTGGATGTGTACTTGATGGAGAGTGAGGAATTGAACATGATACCAAGATTGGAAACCCTCAGGTTGATTGATTGATTAGAAGGGTGTTAATGTCCTTAACAGTTAATGGAGAGAACTGGAAAAGGTCGGTTCAGTGATAAAGATGATGGGCTTTTTTGGGGGTCATGTTTAATTTAAGATGCCTATAGGGAATTCAGTTTGAGATGTTCAATTGACATTTTGTGATGGACACACCTGAATCTCAGTAGGGCATGGAACTCAAGAGAGAGAGATAGTGCTAAATAGGTGGGAGTCAGCGAGTATTGGAATGATAATTGAATCCAGGAGGAGCTGGTGAGGTGATCTAATAAGAATATAGAGAGAAAAGAGGAGAGTGCTGGACAAAATCTCAAGATATACCTATAGTGAGTGGATGTGACATGGATGATGGTCCAGTAAAGGAGATTATTTGTCACCTTGGCAGGAGGAGCATCAAGTGAGGGAGCTGTCATGGAAACTCAAAGATGAGAGAGGTTTGGAGGATCCACCTGTAGCCAGATGGAGTATCCTACTAATAAAGTTTTAAGCACTCTTGATTCATCCTGAGAAGCTGAATGCCATGAACATGCCTGGCATGGTCCCTTCTCTTCTTAAGCACTGTGAAGCTGCCTTCTGGTTGCCTGCATGCCTTCCAACTCTGGTATACTGAGGTGCTGGCCTTTGCTTTTGCTCAGATAGGTCCTTGTTCACACTTACAGGGTTGGTAAGGTGTCATCCATAGGAAAGGGTAACCTGCGACCCAAATCTTCTAAAATTGTCACTCCCACTTCATCAGCTTCTTCTTTTCTCCAATTGCTCTTAACTTGGGAGGTCATGGCTCTGGTTCCTATCCCTACCATCCTTCTGTCCTCAAGCCGGCACTCCCAAATCCCAGCCAGCTGTGCTCCCTTCAGCTCAGTCCTGTGGCCCTGATTCCATATTTTAGGTTCAAATTTGTGTGACTACATACTTATAGCTCTGATAGTTTAAATGTTGGCTCCCCAGGAAAATCTCCTATTTAGTAAAAAGAGTGTTGAATTTGGAATCAGACTAGATTTCAACTCCCACCTTGTACACTTACTAGCTATGTGATTCTGGACAAATCACTTCATGTCCCTCAGCCTAAATTTCCTAATCTCCAACATGGAGATAGTAATAAAACCTTTGTCACATGATCGTTGTGAGGGTCAGATAAGGTAATGTATAAAACCCTTTGCAAACCTGAAAGTCCTATGTTAATACTATTATTACCATTATTTTGGAGCCAACTGGTTCCTGAAATGCTGTTTTGCTTAATGTGTTTTTGTAGAAACACTTTACAACATCAGGGGAGCTCTCCCTGGGTTTATAGATTAGTCAATTTTGCCATTAAAGAAAGGTGAGATATTCAATTCCAGACTCAGCTCATTTTTCATGCACGATATCTATCCAGTATGTACAATTGTTCACATAACTTCCCTGTCAGAGTATGTATATGGACACTTTTCATTCACTTATTATTTCCAGCGTGGATAAGATCAAATTCCTTAAAAAATGATGGATCTCATTTAGGAGGTTCTATAGTTGAGGACTTGAGGCAATCTGTAAACTGTCATGTATCAACAGGAGCATCCAGAGGACCTCACCACATAGAGCAGGGGTTTCTAACCTTCTTTGTGTCATGAACTCCTCTGGCAATTTGGGGAAGCTTATGGACTCTTCTCAGAATAACATTGTTAAATGCATAAAGGATGATACATGACTGCAAAGGAAACCGATCATGTTGAAATACAAATATCATAATATTAAAAAAAATGGACTCTAGATTAAGAATCTCTGATTTTTATGGAATTTCTCCTACTTCCACCTATCCTCCAACTCTTATTTCTATCTCTTAATTTACCTCTAATAGAATCTGACATAAAGAGAGAGTGAACTTGGGGAATGAACATTATGAGAAGGGAAGAAAGATACTTGCCCAAAGTCATGAGAGGGTAGTTGTGAGAAAAGAACTTTAAAAAGTTTTATCTGAGGTGTTTTTCTTAATATTATTATTAGAAGTCTAAGGCTTTTGGCAAAGAAGGGGCTTGACAATGTCTCTTTTGATTTTCGAGCTCAGATCTGTCTCTACGTAAGTCAATATTCTGATTAAAGCCATTCCCATAGCCATTGTGGTATGCTGCCAAGCCCAGTACGCCTTCCTACATGAACTTTCATTCCATGGCAGGGAGCTGAAAAGCTTTTGGATTATCTCTGATGGGGCACCTTGCCCAGGGCCCACTTTCTTCTGAAGTCTCTGCTGTCTTCATATGGTTTCCACTGAGCTGTCCAGAAACTTCCTTTTCTACTCAGTGGGTGGTCTGTTGCTTTTACCATTTCTGTGACAATTATGCTTTCTTACTGTCCTGCTCTCCTGAATGATTGGGGTAAGTTGGGTTAGGGTTAGATGAGAAGAGATGACAACAGAGTTATTAAATTTAGCCTTTTATGTTACTCTTTGAGTCTCTAGTTCAATCTCAGCCTGGGTCTTTTTGCAGTTACAGTAACCTTGCAAAAGTAACAAAAAAGTAACCCTTCAAAAACTGTCATTGGGTATAAAATTTGCAAGTAACCTATGCTTCTCCATGCCACTTTTCTTACAAATTTTGACATCCAATGCACCCCTTCTGTCTTATATTGCAGCTCTTAGAGATAATATGCTCAAAGCTCTTTCCCATCAGAGAGTGCTCATAATTCCGAACAAAAATAAAACGGGGAGGCACGTTTATAAAATTTACATGTATTGCCTCCTTAATATCGCTTCATTTACATCACCAATAGGCCCATATCCATTTTACTTTGATTAAGAGATTATGAACTAGAGAAAGAATTATGGAATATAATTGTGGAGAATGACAAAGGATATTTGAATAAGAATTTAAAAAAAATTCTAGAAGATTTTTAGATTTTTGCAGAACCATGGAATGTTAAAGCTGGAAGGAAACTTTGAAATCTAGTTTTGGTTTTCACTTTCCAAACAAAAAAAAAAAAAGGAAAGTAAAATGAGATGCCCCAAAGTAACACAGTGACAGTGTTGTTTGCTCATTTTCCCATCCCATTTCTTGACTTTTAAATCAGATTTCCTGATTTCATGTTGAGTTCTCTTCTATTAGCCCATGGTAAAAGTAAAAAATAAATGTTTATAACCTGGCGAAGAGGACTTCCTCAAGGGAGTCATATTACCTCTCATCAATACTTAAGAGGTTGGTTGTAAAGAACGTTTTGTGTTATTCAAAAGGGAAAACTAGGACTATGGATAGAAGTTATAGGCAAGTAGAGAGGAAAAGTAGTTATTCGAGTTATCCAGGAGTAGAAGAGGCACCTTCACTATCAATCAAGAGGAAGCACTTCTCTATTAATGAAAATATTCAAGCAGAGTAGATAAAATCATTCGACAGACAACATAGAGGATTTTTTTACATTGGTTTAAGATTGGACTAGATGACTTCCAAGATCCCTTGAAATTCTAAGAATGGATGAATCCAAAAGAGATTATATCCAAAAAAACATTATATAGCTCATGTGGATTGAACAGACACAGGTAACATCAGAGGTTTTTCTCTAGGAGAATATATTCTTTTCTTTCTGTGAAAAGTGGTACTTAATATGCCATAACAGATTGTAATTTGTCTGTAGTACTAGACATGTCATTCTGTTTTACTCATTGGGTTGTTTGCCCACTATTTTTTTGATGTTTGAATATTTTAACTTTTTTAAAACTCCACCATATCACATTCCATATCACCTTTGTTCTTCAGTCATTTCAGTTTTGTCTCACTCTTCGTGACCTCATTTGAGGTTTTCTTGGCAAAGAAACTTGAGGGATTTTTGCCATTTCCTTTTCTAGTTCATTTTACAGATGAGGAAACTGAGATAAGAAAAGGTAAGTGACTTTCCCAGGGTTATAGAACCAGTAAGTGTCTGAAGTTGGATTTGAACTCAGGAAGATAACTATTCCTGATTCCAAGCCTGGTACTCTTATCTATTTGGTCACCTAGCTGCCCTGTGCCACCTTACCTTCATTCATGCCTTTTCCAGTTGTGTATGTGTTATAAAACCAATATTCTAATTTTTGCTAGACTACCAGCACCAAATCGATGCAGTTGCTTATCTCATCCAATCTAGTCCAATCATATATAATCTTTAGTCTAATGTAAGTATTCCCTCTTCAGGAGGACCTGAGTTCAGATCTCACCTCAGACCCTTGACACTCACTAGCTGTATGACCTTGGGCAAGTCACTTAACCCCAGTTGCCTCATCCTGGGTCATCTCCAGTCATTCCGCGCCGGATTCAGATGGCTCTGCAGGAGAAGTGAGACTGGTGACCTGCACAGTCCTTCCTCACTCAAAACGAAGTCAAGTGCAAGTCATGTCATTATTTCTCTGATGGCATGGTCTTCTTCGGCAACGAAGGATGAACACACACGCACACACACACACACACAAATATTCCCTCTACAATGTCTCTGAAAAATCCATCCCCTCCCCTAATTTCCATAATTACTGAAGGATTTATCTGCTATTGTGAATTTACATTTATTTTCACTTAGGTATTCTACTTCTTGCTGCCCTTCCATCCACACTTTTTTGGTGTACTTTTTTCTTGAAGAGGTTGATGTTATTTTTGGATACTTTTAGCTGTGTCAGTTTGTAAGGAAATGATGGGCAGGATAAACATTTTAAACTATGCTCATGTGTATATTTTTAAACAGGAATTGGATACAACTTGTCACTAAGAAATGTGGTGTGGAACCCTTTGAAGCTGAAATCTGATTTGACATACAAATACGGCTTTGATGACCTTCAGGTTGAGAAGATAGTGAATTACACCGGCAAGTTAAATGAGGTATAGATGCTCATTGATCCCTCATCCCTTAATTTCTTCATAAAAGTCACCATAGAACTATACAACAGCAGTGACATTTTCTGTAGGTGTTGAAAATAATGATTCCTGGATGATGAAACTATCTCCTAAAAAGAAAATAAAGGAAAAACAACTTTTGCTTTTACTTTCTTTTTTATGCACGTCTTTGTAGCAAGTTTTATATACAAAGGCAGTAGTTCAGTAGTAAAGCATTATAGAATGATATGTCAACAATGTTAAGAAATTGCTCTTGTAAAAATATTAAATATCAACCCATTCAGATTCAATGTATAAAGCAACCCAGATGAAAGTCTACATGATGGATTACAGAGGATGTTGGCCTTAGAATCAGAAAGACTTGAATGGCAATCTACCTCTGACATTTACTACTTGTGTGACCATGAACAAATCATTTAACCTTTCTGAGTTTGGTTTCCTCATCTGTAAAATGGGATAAATAATATTATGTGCCTAACTGCACTGAAGTGGGAATCAAGTGAAATAAAAAGAGTGTTTTGTAAACCTTTTGATATAAACACTATTTATGGTAATTGTCAGATTTTTGATTATAGCTGAAATTCTTTGTCTAGTATCTTTACGGCATTAGGTAACTTTTCTTAAAGTATCATTAAAGTCATAGTTCAGGATCTGTTATTGGGAATATTTTTTCTTTTGTCCCTTGGATTATAAAAAAAAAATTGGTGTCAAACTTGATCAGGGAAACAGGCTGCATGTATAAGGAGGAGTTAGCCTGTAAAAAGAGATCTGGTAGATACAACTCAAGTATCTAAGTAAGATTTAGCCTATTTTAGATATATAGAGATAATAGGATCATAGATTTAGAGCTAGAAGGAAATTTAGAGATCATTTAGTACAAACCTCTCCAACCCTCCTCCCCTATTTTATGGATGAGGAAATTGAAGACTGAGGATAGTAAGGAACTTGCCCAAACTACATAATAAATGCCAAAGTCAGGATTTGAGCCCAGGTCCTATGGCTCTAAATTAAATACTCTTTTATAGTCACATAGATTTAATAGAATCATCATTGGAGATCAAAATTTAGATCAGACTTGCACAGCCTGTGCCCACAGACTGTAAGTGGCCTGAGGGCAAGATGAAAGATTTCCGGTGCCCCAAGAAAAATGTCAACTCTCTATGATTCTCAGTCCTCAGATCCTCGACATTTCTTGAGAGTTGCCTAAAATCCTTTGGCGGGCCACAGGTTGTACAAGTCTGTATTAGATCATCAATTCTAACCCATCCATTTTCCAAATGAGAAAACTGAAGCCCAGAGAGGTTAAGTGATTTTCCCAAGTCAAAATAATTCGTATGGTAAGTGATTTCATCCTGGGTACCTCATTCTGTTTCTGTATTCAAGGAATCTCTATGTTCCTGCTTTGGGCCACTGGCCTTAATTCAGTTACTGGCTTGCTGCTTCTTTGAAGTATCAGGAAGAAGGAAGGACTTCCTTCATATAGTAGAAGAATTTTGGGAAGCAAAGCCATTGATGATTCAATTGAATTTAACTATGTTCAAGGAACTGTGCTAAGGACTTTGACTACAAAGACATAAAACTTTAAAACTTTGCCCTGATGGTGCTTACATTTTGTAAGGGATATACATTTAATTTGTTAAGCAAAGTTACAATAATTTGAAGAAGGAGAGAACATTAATTTCTGAGGCCATCAGTGAAGACTTCCTATTGGAGGCGATACTCAGGTTGAAATAAGTCATGAGGGAGGCTAAAGATTCTAAGTGGAGGTGAAAGAGAGAATGTCTTTCAAATATGGAGGACACACATGGAGAAGGGAAATGGAATGTTGAGTGTCAAGAGTAGGATAGCTTGGCAGGAATGTACAATGCATGAATAGTAGTACTGTGAAAACAGTCATTCTGGAGTGGAGAAATCATAAGCTCATGTTAGAGTCATAAAAATAAATCTTAATTTTATTAAATTACAGAACTTTGCTAAAGATCCAGTTTGTTTTGATCACAGTTATCAACAAAACTTGCAGACTGCTATACTGTATTTAAAAGATGTCTATCTTTTTACCTATCAACTTCCTTACCCTTTCCCTTGTGAAAAAAAAAATCAATATAGATCACTTAACTCAGAGCTGAAAAGAAATGAAAACAGTAAGCAGGCTTTCCCAAATTATTTTCTATGGTAGATCGCATCTTCATAGTTCCATAGTTGCCTAAAGGTTACAGAGAATATAAGCATTTTTGTTTGTTTATTTTAAAAAATGACTCTCTACAACAAAATGCAGCCTTAAAGAATCTTGTCCTAAAATAGTATCTTCCCCACGGATGTTAGGATTGTATAAGAATACCTGGTAGATACAAGCACAAAACTCACTTTGTTCAATCAAGGCATAAAATACACCACTGACAATATTTTCATTGATTCTAGTGTTAGCTGGGTTCAGATCTTACTTCTGCTACTTACTGCTTCAGTGACTTTGGGCGACTCACCTACCTTCCATGACCCTCAGTTTCCTCATCTGTAAAATGAAGGGTTAAACCAGATAGATTCTCCTGTACCTTCCCACTCTAGATCTATGCTCCTGTGACCCGGATGTGGACATCTGGTGCAATTTTATTTAACTTCACTTTCTTTCTGTATAGCAGCAACAATAATGACAATAACGTTTATTGTTTTAGTCATTTCATTTGTGTCCAACTCTTCGTGACTCCATTTGGGGTTTTCTTGGCAAAGGTACTGAAGGAGTTTGCTATGTTGTCCTCCAGTTTATTTTTGTAGATGAGAAAACTAAGGCAAACAGGGTTAAATGACTTGCCCAGGGTCGCATAGCTTATAAGTGTTTGAGGCCAGATTTGGACTCCGGAAGATGAATCTTATGAGTCCACGTCTAGCACTTTATCCTTGTGCCACCTAGCTGCCCAGTGAGAACGACAGATAATGTTTATATAGTTCTTCCCTTGTGCCAGGCACTGTGATAAGCACTTGACAAATCTATCTCATTTGTTCTTCACAACAATCCTGGAAGATAGCTGCTATCATTATCCCCATTTTACTGATGGGGAAACAGACAAACAGAGACCAAGACTTGCCCAGGATCACACAGCTGGTAAATATCTGAGGCAGAATTTGGACTGAGATCTAATTCTATCTATGATCCTCTGTCCATTGTACCACTTAGTTGTATCAAATGAAAGGACTGAACTCTGGAGTTTCCTAGATCCCTTTCAACTATAAATTCTTTGATACATATACTTTTAAAAATATTTAATACCCTCCATTTAGATGCCAAAATGGTGCCTGCTTAGGGGTAGGAGGGAAGGTATGGTGTTATATCTAAGTTCATGTTCAAATTATATGCCTGGCTTGAAGGGTAGGGCAGAGACAATGTTTTCTGGGGACCACTGAAAATTCTGTGCATTCAAATAACAGCTACTTTCTGATAATTTCAACCTACATTATTACAAATTGTGAAAAAAAATGAATATTTCATGTTTTTGGGTAGTCACCATTATTTATCCATTGCATAAAATACATACAGGACAGTACAGTGGAAAGAGTGCTACTTTTCAAACCTGAAGACCTAATCTTGCTGTATCACTAGCTGTGTGGCCTTGGATGAGACTTCATTGATCTTGTTTCAAAACATATTACTGGCTGCCTATTGCGTATGGGATAAAATACAAAATCATTAGCCTGTATCTTTGGCCATCCACTATCTGGTTCCCACCTACTGTCTGAACATGATTTCTCGCTGATTTCCTTTATGTAGACATTAAGTAGACAAAGTCAACACTGATGGACTACAGTTTTCCCCTAATTTTGATGTATCTTTTTCCTCCCTGCATTCACAAGAACCATTTCTTGAGCATGGGGTCCCATCCTCTTCTTCTGTCTTTTAAGATTTAATTCAAGTGAGAACTGAGTAAATTTACAAGAATACAAATCATTCTTCCATTGTTAAATGGTCAAAGGATATGAACAATCGGTTTTCAGAGGAAGAAATTAAAGCTATTTATCATTATATGAAAAAATGCTCTAAATCACTATTGATTGAAGAGATGCAAATCAAAACAACTCTGAAGTACCATATCACACCTGTGTGTGTTTGTCCTTCATTGCCAAAGAAGACCATGCCATCAGAGAAATAATGATATGACTTGCACTTGATTTGTTTTGAGTGAGGGAGAGCTGTGCAGGTCACCAGCCTCACTTCTCCTCCAGAGTCATCTGAATCCAGTGGTCATCAGGATCACTGAAGATGACCCAGGATGAGGCAATTGTGGTTAAGTGACTTGCCCAAGGTTACATAGCTAATGAGTATCAGGTGTCTGAGGTGAGATTTGAACTCGGGTCCTCCTGACTCCTGCACTGGTACTCTATCCACTGCACTACCTAGCTGCCCCTACATCACACCTATCAGATTGGTTAACCTGACAGAACAGGAAAATGATAAATGTTGGAGAAGGGGTGGGAGAGTTGGAACACTAATTCATTGTTGGTGGAACTGTGAGCTGATCTAACCCTTCTGGAGAATAGTTGGGAACTGTGTCCGCAGGGCTATAAAAATGTACATAACTCTTGACCCAGCTATATCGCTTCTAGGACTGTATGCCAAAGAGATCATAACAATGGGATAGGACCCACATATACAAAAATATTTATAGCAGCTCTTTTTGTGGTGGCTAAGAACTGGAAATCAAGGGGATGTTCATCAACTGGGGAATGATTGAACAAGCTGTGGTATATGAATGTGATGGAATACTATTGTGCTATAAGAAATGATGGACAGGTAAACTTCAGAAAAACCTGGAAAGACTTTTATGAACTGATGCTGAATGAAATGAGCAGAGTCAGGAGAACATCATACACAGTAATAGCCACAGCTCATGAGGACTGATTTTGATAGATTTGACCCTTCTCAGCAATGCACGGACCTAAAGCATTTCCAAAGGACTCATGATGCAAACTGCCATCCACATCCACATCCAGAGAAAGAACTATGGAACTGGAACACAGAATGAAGCAGACTATTTTCTCTTTTGTTACGTTTGCTGTGTTTTGTTTTTCTCATGGTTTCTCCCATTCTCTATAATTCTTCTATGCAACATAACTGATGTGAAAATGTGTTTAATAAGAATGCCATCTTGGGGAAGAAGAAGGGAGGGAGGGGAGAAAATTTAAAATTAATGATGGTGAATGTTGAAAACTGAAAACAAATAATTTAACAAATTTGGGGAAAAAAAGATTTAATTCAAGGGCCACTTTCTCTGGGAAGTCTTCCTTGACTCCTTTCCCACCCTTCTCCCCAATTATCAGTGCTCTTTCTTCTCAACATTCCTTATTTCATTCTTACTTGCAAGTGTGTTGTGTCCTTCTTCTGCCTAATAAAACAGTGATATCCAGCTCACTGAGAAACAAGGGTCAACAGAGCCATTTATGCATCAGGATCCCTGTTGACCATTAAACCACACACACACACACACACACACACACACACACACACACACATATATACATTTCTTTTTGAGACTAATATATCAATATATTTGAATCAGATAAGAACTACAGTTTAAACAAGTTTGAGTCATCTTTGGGAGTATTGTGGTTTATGTGTTTGACACATCTGTAATAGAATATGAGCTCATTGAGGGCAGAGCCTATTTACTCATATCTTTATTGTCCTCACATCTAGCACAGTAGTTAGAACAAAGTTAGGAAAAGGTTATCAGATTGGATGTTTGACTGCTTTGCGCCTCAATGTTCTCTCTGTAAAAATGAAAGATTTGGGCCAGATAATTCCTAGAGTCTTTTCCTATTCGAAATCTATGTAGTTCTAAATCTGTGCATAATCTGTTATACCTACTGTTAAAGCCTTTTCTGTTAACACTGCTCTCTGTGTATCTCTATACTATAGTCAAATAGGATAACTTCTGTTGTGCTTTTTCTTATCCTGCCCTCTCTCACCTCTGGACCTTTGCACCAGCCATCTATTCCCCATGTGCGGAGTGACATTCTCCGTCTCTCACCCCTGTCTAGTAAAATTTCTTTCAGACCGCAAGGCTCAGCATAGGTGCCACTTCTTACAGGAAGCTTTTACTAATCCTCGCTCTGTACCTTGTGTTTCATAGAAATGATCCCGTCCTTCCTGAATCTCTCATAAATTCCCCTTCATTGCCTTCACTTCCTTCTGCTTAATTGCACTTCAGTCAAGCAGGATGTAGTCATCAAGTGTATATAATATTCTAGGCACTGTGTAGGAGTCCTGGGAATACAAAGACAAAATTGAAACGGTCCCTGCTTGAGGAGCTTATATTCTATCAAGGGAGATGTTAAGTATATGTATATGTGTGTACAAAGTGAACGTAATGGAAAGATAAAAGAATTCTCTGTTGGACATGTTGAGTTCGAGTTGCCTATGGTATATCCATTTAAAAATGTCTGGTAATCAGTTGGTGAGACACATTTGCTGGAAATGAAACTCCCAGTAGAGACTAATGTTGAGTATATAAATTTGGGTTCCATTTCCATAAATATGATAATTTATACCTGTGGGAGCTGATAACATCATGAAATGAGAGAGTGTTGAGTAAGAAGAGAAGAGGGCAATGAGCGATATGGGATATGAGATTATGATCAAGCAAGGGAAAATGAGAAGAAACAGATGGCTAGGAGGAAAATCAAGAGATAGCAGTAACATGAAAACCCAGATAAGTTATAGTATTCCAGAGGAAAGGATAGTAAACAGTGTCAGATGCTTCCTAAAGGTCAAGAAGAATGGAGATTGAGAAGAGACCATCTGATAGAAGTGATAGATGGCAATTAAGAGATCACTGGCTATTTTGGAGCAAGAAGTTTGTGTAGCGTTATTATGTTGGGGAGGGATGGAGGGAGAGGAAGTGGATGCATACTTTTCTAGGAGATTGTCTGAGAAAATGAAAGGAGATATGGAATGATAGCTAGTGGAGATGATAGGGCTGGAAAAGATTTTTAAAGGATGAAGGAGAATTGGGAATTTCTGAAGACAGTAGGAAGTGAGCCAGTAGATAAAGGTTGACGATTAGAGGGGATGATTTGGGGAGTGATTTGCTGGAGGAGACCAGGGGAGATGTGATTAAGGGTACATGGAGAATGGTTGATCTTGTTAAGGAGAAGTGTCATCTCTTCATCAGAGACAATAATTAAAATTTCTGTAATCATAATTATAATTATTATTGTTTTTATTCTGCATCCTTCCTACAAATTTCCTTAAGGGCAGAGATGGTGATCTTTTTCAGCTTTGTGTTTTCTGTAAAGTCAGCTCTTAATGTTTGTTGAATTGAGTTGAATTAAAGATGAAAGTAGAACTCTTCCCCCTAATCCGTGTAATAGGAGCAGCTGGTCAATTATAACAAAAACATAATGGTGTTATATGCAGGCTTAGAGAAGTCAAATTTTTTGGTTCCCTTTTGGAAGAAAATGCATTTGTTTGATGGAGGTTTATTTACCTTCTTGGATTCAAATCTACATTTAAACTCTTCAAACTGGGTTACTCTTTGATCTTAGCAAAATAGAGAAAGAAAATAATGTGTGCATGAGCTGACAGACTTTATTTTCCAAGGACAAAATAGCAACCGAAATCAGTCTCTTTTCCTTTAGGTGATGCATGGATGAGTACCTTGAATAGCGCCATCTTCATGTGCTTGCCTTTGTAAAACAACTCTGTCTTATTTCTTTTGGCATAATGAGAAAAATTAAAGGAACATTTTCCTTTTGTTTTCTTGAACAACCATTTCAATAATTCACAACAATGTAAACAATCAAGATGAATCAGTAAGATACCTGACTCCTGGTACTTATCTTCACTAACCAGTTATTTGTAGAGTTCTTGATTTTACACAAATGAAGTATTATTTAAAAAACAGTGTCATTTAGAAGAAAGAAACAGTTCCTCTTCTAAACATATCTTGTGTCATTGCCAGATTCCCACAGACAGCTCACTGGAGCAGTTTGTATGTTCAGCCTTGTCCAACACATCAGAAGCTGAAGTTGACAACAGCTATAATCATGGAAACTGTAACATCCAGTGGTCAGAAGTCAAAGGCTATCTTGTCCATTCAGTCAGCTGGCTCAAAATCTACAAACAGGTATTATTCTATGGAACAGATCATTCTTTTCCTCATTCGGTATGTTTCAAAGAAAACCTGATTCACTCACAATCTGTGAACTTTTTCAATTATTGTTTCTCAGTTGTCAGTTTCAGAGATTGGTGCATTGGATAGAGTGCAGTCTTGAATTCAAACGCATCTTCAGACACTTGCTGTGTAAGTGACTCTGTAGAAATCATTGGCACCTCTATTAACCTCAGTTTTCTCAACAATAAACTAAGGATATTAATAAAAAACTACCTTGCAGAATTGCTGGGAAGATCAAATGAGGTATTTGTAAAATGTACTTCACAAAGTACCTGATACATAGTAGGCTCTATATAAATGCTTTTTCTCTCCCTTTCACCTTCCCTTTGTTGGGAGATGTGGGAGGCTAATTATAGTTACTTAAGAAAGCATTGAAAATTTATACATTTTGCTAAAGCTTGAAGTATTTTTTTTGGTTAGACTAATGCATTTCCTTTTGGTGAAATGCTGATACTATTCACCCCATTGTTAATTAATTCACAATTCTGTGAATTTGGTAGACAAAAGACAGGATGAAGATTTTTGATTTAGACCCTAGATAGAGTTAGTTTGCAGAATGAACAATTGAGTTTTCATACCTTTTATACTGTCATTATCTATTCAGTAGAACAAATCACAGAAACTCAATGTGGCATTGCCCAATTAATCTAAGCTCATATTTAATTGTACAAAAAGATCAACAATTTTGTTGATGTGGGGGTCCCGTCTACCAATGAAAGTTGAAATCTCAATACAACTTAGTAGATTGAATTACAAGTTGTCATGGCCCAAAATATCCATGATCTTGGTAGCAATCCTTCTTACAATCAACCTCTATGATCTAAGTTTGGCTAGTCTTTGAACAATAGACACATTTTATCACTCAGAGCTATCTTGGCTTTGTGGTTAATATTTGAGCTCCACAGACATAACCTTTTAGAACACAGCATCTCTGTCATGCCATGGGGAGGCATAGGGGCAGGTCTTGGACCGAAGGAATTTATGTTTAAATGAACAATGTTTAAAATAATTCAATTCACATTTTAGGAGCAGCTTGTTGTAGTGGATGGAAACTTGGCTTTAAGTTCAGTGTATAAACATACAGATTCTGTGATCATGGGCAAATCGCTTAAGCTTTAAGTGCCCCAGGCAACTTTAAGACTAAGTTGCAGAACCAGGTGTTAAGCTGTATTGGCAGATAAAGGCTCCTCATGGAAAGTTCCCCATACCAAAGAAATCACCAGTCTCTTTCAAAAACTGCCCATCATGCATTTCCCCCCAGATGCCCAAGATGAAATACATAGCATGTGCTTAATAAACAATTAGTTTTGCTCTTCCACATATGCTGCAATCTAAGTATATCTAAACATACCTAAATATGATAAGCTTGGCTTTGTACTTTTATCTAGCATGTATTGCCTATGAGTTGTTTTTTTAAAAATTTATTTATTTAACTTTTTACATTCATTGTCACAAAATTTGGGGTTCCTATATGAGTTTTTATACAACTGTTTGCATGTTGTCTCCTTCATTAGAACATAAGCTCCCTGAAAGTAGGGACAATTTTCTCTTTCTTTTTATCCCCCAGTCTTTAGCATTGTGCCTATCACAGAGTAAGCATTTAGCAAATAATTGTTGATGAACGATAAAAATGTAATGATAATATCAATAACTGATACTCATATAGTATTTTAAAATTTTCTTTATAAACATTATCTCATTTGATCCTCACAATAACAAGTACAACAGATATTTTTAATACTTATTTTATATTTGATAAAACTGAGGCTAAGAAGAGGTAAAATGACTTGCCCAGGGTCACCTGACCAATAAATATCAGAAACTGGCTTGGAATCCAGGTATTTTTGACTCCAAGTCTGGCATGCCATTTACTATATCTTGTTGCCTCTCAAAATTATTTTTTCTATAAATTTTAAACCTCTTGTCATTATTTCTGAGTTCTCTAAAAGACCAAAGAACCTTGAATAACATAGGCACATCTCATTTTAAGCAACTGTGATATTTTTTTAAATTTTCAGGTGATTCAGCAATGGCTAAATGGTAGTGTGGTTCAGAAGATTCTTACTGCACTGGAACAAAGTCTAGAGACTTTCAGAGATCAATATCCTGAAGACAGTGAGTCATGGAAAGTGACGTCAGTCCTGCATGTCATGATTCACCTCCTGGATGACAGTGTGGGACCAGAATCCGTTCCAAACTACCTGCAGTCTCCAAAGATGTAAAGCCAATTTGCCATGTTTCACAAATGCGTATAGACTAGATGACATTTGACTTGACCGCTTGATAATCCCATTAGAAATGGGTACTGTGCAATACAGCCAGCTGCACATTTAGCTCTGTTTATACTGTCCCTCCCCCCACCCCCAGGTTCCAGGCTTATATCAAGAGCCATTGTTGGCATTATTTGTAATTGAGTATTGTTTATTTTGATTCTCAAAATAATTCAATAGAGATTATGCGTGACAGCAACATCACTAGCTGAAGGAATCACTATCAGGATGTTTTAAATGCTCAGTTCCATTGCCATCATTTTTTGTTCTTATTTCAGAATGTCTAGGAGCTGTGATTTCATCAGTGTGGGTACTCCCTCTTTTGATTGTTACACTTGGCAATAGATTGCTTTTGAGAATTGCTATGGCAAAAAAAAAAATATATCACTGTGTTGCCAATCTGCTGATACTTATTTGTCATGGGTGTTATTCAGTTTAACCCACACCTGGCCAAGTCCCTTTTACAGCTTCCTCAGCAAGTAGTTACCTAGACATCACTGCAAGGACTCAAATGAGTTGTCATTTATGAGCAACTGATGCAGTCTATTTCATTTTTGGATAGCTTTAGTAAGTAGAAGGCTCTTCATTACACAAATACTACATTTGTCTCTTCCAACCTGCGTTCATTGCTCGTAGTTCACCCTCTGGAGCCAGAGAGAATAAATCTAGTTCTTCCTCCACGAAAGCCCTTTAAAGACTTGAATACAGCGATTATATCTCCTACTGTCTTCTTCTTACCAGGCAAGACCAAGTTCCTTCAGTGGTTCTTCATGTGGTGTGGTAAATTATTCTCAGTCAGCCAACATTTATTGAATGCTTATTATGTGCCAGGTACTGGGGTTACAAGGCAAAACAAAATCAGGGTCCCTGCCCTCAAGGATCTCACATTCTATTGGGGGAGATACCCCCAATAGGGTATCATACAAGCAACTATATAATAAAAGACACACACAGTATTAATGGGAGATAATCTCAGAAGGAATGCACTAGCAATGAGGGAGATCGGGAAACCCCTCTGCAGGAGGTGGGATTTGAGCTGAGTCTTGAAGGAAACTAAGGAAGAAGGAGGCAGAGATGAGGAGAAAGAAAATTCCAGGAATGGGGAAATCAATGAAAAAACATTACATTGGAAGGTAAAGTATCGTGTATGAAAAATAACTCGAAGGCCAGTATTGCTGTATCTCAGAGTACGTGGAGAGCAATAAAGTATAATGTTACTGGAAAAGTAAAATAGGGTCTTTTGGCTGAGACGGTTGAACATTATAGATGCCTTTCTCAAAGATTTCAATCATGAAAGGGAGGAAAGATATAATATAATTGATGGAAGGGACAGTTGGATCAAGTAAAGATTTTTTTTTAAAGATGGGGAAATGTGGGTGGGTATGTAGGAAGCAGAGAAGTAGCCAGTAGATAGGGAGAGATGAGTCATTAATAAAAACAGAGATAATAGAGGGAGCAATCTGCCAATGAAGCTAAAATGGAATGGAATTAGCAAGGAGCATGAAAAAAGAATGACGGAGTAGATAGTAGAAGATGTTTGAATCATGTGAGATGAGGAGGAGGGGAGAAAAGGGAGATTTTTGGCAAATGACCTCAAGTTTTTCCAGTGACTACATGGTCCTCAACTGAGGAGACAGTGGAAGGAGGTGTCATGGTAGGCTTCAGGAGGGATAAAAAAGCTTGTTATAGCTGCCATGGTGAGTAGGAGAATGAATCAATTAGGTGGAATTTGAAAGTATTGTCTTGCTTCAAAGAGGACCTAGTTGGGATTATGGAATATAAATTTGTAATGAATTCTTCAGCACAGTTTTTTTATTTCCTCCAATTCCTTTCATTAGCAGAAGTATATAAATGATAAGGCATCAATGGTGGGAATAATGTAAGACTGGGGTTTGGCAAAGCATTATTGGTAATAGGATAAGGGTGTAAAAGATTGAGTGCAGAAAACAATGTAAGGTGGAATGATTTATCAAGGTGTCAAGATATGGAAGGAAAGATAACGTATCCTGTCAAAGGTAATGGCCTGGGGGTGAATTGCGTAGAAGATATATTATTGGTCATTGGAAGGATGAGGAACAGAGTTGAGGTCCTAATGCAGAGGGAAAGATGGAATGATAAATAAATTATGATGAAATAAAGGCATTTCAAAGCTCATGAAAATGGAAGTGGAACACTTATGAGTAATGTTGTGATCAGAGATATGACCATCTCTATCTGAAGTAGAGGGGAAGGGTAGGTCATAAGAATTGAATATATTGAAGAACGAGGAAATTAGAGTATTTGAGGGAGTATCAATGCGTATGGGGAAGTCCCTTAGTATAAAATTAGTATAAAATCAGGGTTTTGAATAGAGAGAAAGACTGTGAGTGAGGCATTAAAATCACTGAGGGAGGAATAAGAGTAGCCTGGATACACTTCCCAAAGGAGGAGATGTTACTAAATGCTGGCCATAGGAGTCTGGAAGTGATAAAGGGGATCAGTGAATATTTTAACTCATCCCTCCACACCATGGGCCCAGTTGGGTAGGGTATGAGTTCCATTATTACTGGAAAGCTTGGCTAGATATGTTGTCATTAGGCATCAACCAAGTCTCAGTAAGAGGAGTGGAAAAGTAAGTGGTTTAATATGAAAGTAAGTTTATTAACTATGGAACAGGAATTCCAGAGAGCACTGCAGAAGGATTAGTCAGATCTGTAATTTTGGGGTTAGGGTTGTGAAGAATGGAAATAAGGGAATGGATTGTGGGGCATATGCAATAATTTGTACAATGATAGTAGGCTTCAGAATGACTGGGATAAGGAGTGTGTAGTGGAGTAGGATTATGTTAGTTACTGAGAAATGAGTCCCAGCAGAGAATCACTGGACATATGTCTTTTGAGGGAGTCAGGTTATTTGACTGTTCAAAGCCTTCTCTGGACCTCATAGCATGTAATGGTGTCAAGTCTTCTGATGCTCAGGAAGCCAGATTTGTAGGAGGCAGAGGAAAGTATGGTCTAGTGTCAGGATAGCAAGCAGGAAATGACCAGTCAAGGTAGCTCAGACTGAAGAAAATTCTCTAGAATACTAGAGAAGGGGGCACTTGGATCTGGGGCCAGTGCAAAGCTCCCTGAGATGTCTCTGGAGCAAAGGGATCACAGGTCAGGGCTACCTTTACATATTTTGCAGATTGTGAACTTCTTTGTGAAAATGCAGTGCCAAGAATTCAGCAAAGCACTTAAAATTTTGTATCTGACTAGAGAAGGGCTTAGCAGGACTATCATCTTTCAGATTCTGGGAACTATTCTCTCAATGCAGTCTTAGATTACATTAATTATTTTGAAATATCTTCCTCAGATAATTTCTGAACAACTTGTCTACCCACTTCTTTCCCCTTATGTACTTGTGAAGCTGATTGACCCAGATGTACAGTTTTGCACTTATCTTTATTAAATGTCATTTTATTAGATACTTCTCATTGCCATAAGTGTGCATATAGAATGTACCAACACACTAAGATACACCTAAACCTGTGCTGCATGCATGCTGAGTCTTTATTTATTTATTTTTATTAAATTTTTTAATTTTTTAAAAATTTATTTATTTATTTAACTTTTTACATTCATTTTCACAAAATTTTAGGTTCCAAATTTTCTCCCCATTTGTCCCCTCCCCCACCCCAATACACCAAGCATTCTAATTTTCCCTATCACCAATCTGCCCTCTCTTCTATCATCCCTCCCTTCTCTTGTCCCATCTTCTCTTTTGTCCTGTAGGGCCAGATGACTTTCTATTCCCCATTAACTGTATTTCTTATTTCCTAGTAGCAAGAACAATACTCAACAGTTGTTCCTAAAACTTTGAGTTCCAAATTCTCCCCCATCCCTCCCTCCCCACCCATTCCCTTTGGGAAGGTAGGCAATTCAATATAGGCCATATCTGTGTAGTTTTGCAAATGACTTCGATAACAGTCGTGTTGTATAAGACTAACTGTATTTCCTTCCATCCTATTCTGCCCCCCATTGTTTCTATTCTGTCTTTTGATCCTGTCCCTCCCCAAGAGTGTTGACCTCAAATTGCTCCCTTCTTCCATTGCCCTCCCTTCCATCATCCCTTCCTCCCTGCTTATCTCCTTCTTCCCCATTTTTCTGTACTGTAAGATAGGTTTTCATACAAAATGAGTGTGCATTTTACTCCTTCCTTTAGTCGAATGTGATGAGGGTAAACTTCATGTTTTTTTTCTCAGCTCTCCTCTTTTTCCCTCCACTAAAAAGTTTCCTGCTTGCCTCTTGAATGAGATATAATTAACCCCATTCCATTTCACCCTCTTTCCTCCCACTACATTTCTCTCTCACCATTTACCTTAATTTCTTTTAAGATATGGTCCCATCCTATTCAATTCACTCTGTGCTCTCTGTCTCTGTGAGTGCGTGCTTGTGTATATGTGTGTGTGCATGCATGCATGTACATGTGTGTGTGCATGTGTGTGTGTGTACATCTGTGTGTGGTCCCATCAACTACCCAGATACTGAAACATTTTAAGAGTTACACATATTGTCTTTCCATGTAGGAATGTAAACAGTTCACCTTTGGTAAGTCCCTTATGACTTCCCTTTGCTGTTTAGTATTTCATGTTTCTTCTCATTCTTGTGTTTGAAAGTCAAATTTTATTTTCAGCTCTGGTCTTTTCATCAAGAATGCTTGAAAGTCCTTGATTTCATTGAAAGACCATATTTTCCCCTGAAGTATTATACTCAGTTTTGCTGGGTAGGTGATTGTTGGTTTGAGTCCTAGTTCCTTTGACTTCTGGAATATCCTATTCCATGCCCTTCAATCCCTTAATGTAGAAGCTGCTAGATCTTGTGTTATCCTGATTTTATTTCCACAATACTGGAATTGTTTCTTTCTAGCTGCTTGCAATATTTTCTCCTTGACCTGGGAACTCTGGAATTTGGTCACAATGTTCCTAGGAGTTTCTCTTTTTGGATCTCTTTGAGGTGGTGATCGATGGATTCCTTCAATACTTATTTTGCCCTCTGGTTGTAGAATCTCAGGGCAGTTTTCCTTGATAATTTCATGAAAGATGATGTCTAGGCTCTTTTTTTGATTATGGCTTTCAGGTAGTCCCATAATTTTTAAATTGTCTCTCCTGGATCTATTTTCCAGGTCAGTTGTTTTTCCAATGAGATATTTCACATTCTCTTCCATTTTTTCATTCTTTTGGTTTTGTTTTATGATTTCTTGGTTTCTCATAAAGTCGTTAGACTCCATCTGTTCCATTCTAATCTTGAGAGAACTATTTTCTTCAGTGAGCTTTTGAACCTCTTTTTCCATGTGACTAATTCTGCTTTTGAAAGCATTCTTCTCCTCATTGGCTTTTTGAACCTCTTTTGCCAATTGAGTGAGCCTATTTTTCAAGGTGTTATTTTCTTCAGCATTTTTTTGGGTCTCCTTTACCAAGGTATTGACCCGTTTTTCATGCTTTTCTTGCATCTCTCTCATTTCTCTTCCCAGTTTTTCCTCCACCTGTCTAACTTGATTTTCAAAATCCTTTTTGAGATCTTCCATGGCCTGAGCCCACTGGACATCCCCCTGGGAGGTCTGGGATACAGAGGCCCCGCCCTCCACGTCTTTCTCCAATGGCAGGCATTGTACTTCGTCATCAGAAATGAAGGGGGGAAGGAACATCTCTTCCCCAATAAAGTAGCTCTCTATGGTCTTATTTTGCTTCCTTTTTCTGGGCATTTTCCCAGCCAGTTACCTGACTTCTGAGATTCCTCTCCACCCTTGCCTAGATCTGCCCAGCTAGTGCTTGGGGTCTGAGATTCAAAAGCTACTTCGCAGTCTCAGGGCTATCTGCGGCGGGAGCAGCTGCTAGTCAATGTGAGCTCAAGTTCTGGTGCTCGGGTGGGGGCAGGGCTGTCTCCCAGGCTCATTCCCTCAGGGGCTTTATGCAGAGACCTGAACTTCTGCCTGCTGCTCTGGGAGTTCCCGGCTGCCGCTGCTGCCTCTGCTGCTGCCTCTGCTGCTCCCTCTGCTGCTGCCTCCCGAGGGGGCCCAAGCCACGGAGACACCCTGCTCCCCTCTCGGCCAGCCCAGACGTCTCTCTCACTGACTTGTAGCGCCTGTGGGTGGAGGGACCTTCACGGCCACCGGAGGTTCTGTCCCTGAAGCCTGCTCGGATCCGCTCCTCTGGGGCCCCAGCCAGGGCAGCGCTGAGGTGGGCTCTGCTTTCCGGGGTGCGATGGACCCTGGGGACAGCTCTCCAGGGCTCTCTAGAATGGAAATCCCTTCCACTGTGTTTCTGTGTGCCTTGCAGTGATCCAGAATTTGTGGGAAGTTCTTCTTACAGAAAATATATGGGCTGTGGGTTCGGAGCTAGCATACCTGAGTCTTTCTACTCCGCCATCTTGGCTCCTCCCCCCTGAGTCTTTATTTTTAACCTATTGATGATACTTTGATTCCTGAATTTGTTGTCTAACGCAAGAGTGATCTGTTCCTACTTTGTGTCATCTGAAAATTTTGTAAGCATGTCTTCATTCAAGTCATTGATAAAAACGTTAAAAAAACAAAAAGCCAAGGGGATATTCTCAGGTCATTCCCTTAAAGACTTTCCAAATTGACATTGAACCGTTAACGATTACTCTTTGTGTCCCAACATCAACCAGTTCTGAAATTGACTTAGATATAGAACTAATATCTCTTTATCATATTCATAAGAATAGTGTGAAAGACTGTATGCAATGCTTTGTATACAATGCTCTGGGTAAATGATATCTACAGTGCTGATCTGATTTATCAGTCTAGAAACTCTGCCAAAAAAGAAATGTTTATTGCAACATGTAAGCCATTATTGATGTAGTCATAAGGCTGTGCAATCATAAAGATACATTTAATTTTCATAATTCTGTATAGTACTTATATGATTTTAAAAAAATCAAGCTATTCTTGCCTTCAATTAGACTTTTAATAAGCAATATTCATTGACAGATCAGGGAAAGTTTACATCACAGTTACAATAGTTAAAATAGTTTGGGTAGAATCATAGAGTCTTGTATTTGTCCTTTGTTCTCAAAGAGGACCATGACATCAAGGAGATGATGACATGACTTGCACTTGACTTTGATTTGAGTAAGGGAGGAATATGCAAGGTCATCAACCTCTTTCGTCTTCAGAGTCATCTGGGTCCAGTGACTAGATATTCAACAGGTGACTAGAGATGGCTCAGGATGCAATGGGATACCCTGGACATTTTAGGCTAAGATATTTTCAGGTTCTAACTTTGAGTGAGGTAATTAGTGCCCATTCAGTGAATAGCCTTCTTTAAGAAGTGAGTCAAGAGATAGTCCCTTTAAGAGAAAAAAAGAATCCAACTGGGAGGGGAAGACCCTCAGGGTTCTTGGCCAAAAGAGAGACAGTTACTATTTACTTCTTACATATATTTATATCAGTTACAATAGTCCAGATGGTTTGGGGAGGATCATAGAACTTTAGGTTTTACAAGAATCTTATCTAGTTCAATTTCTTACACAATAGAATAATTGTCTCCATAGCTTTCCTGACAGGTAGTCACCCAACCTTTTGTTGAACACTTATAGGGATAGGCAACTCAGAACTTTGTGAAGAATACCATTCCTTTTATGGACAGATCTATTTGTTGTATGCTGTTATTGTTAAATGTCTGCATAGTTTATCAAGTTCTGTACTCTGGAGCTATGCAGAAGATATTTAATCCCATTTCTGCATGCTATTCCTTAAAAATATGCAAATATAATTATCTTTTTGCCCAGTAACTATAAACCTAATAGTGGTATTGCTGGGTCAAAGGGTATGCCAGTTTTAAAGCCCTTTTGACAGAGTTCCAAACTGCTTTCAAGAGTTGTTGGATTTAGTTCACAACTCCACCAACAATGCCTTAATTTTCCAATTTTCCCACATCCTCTCCAGCATTTATCATTTTCTTTTTCTGTCATATTAGCTAATCTCATAGGTGAGGTAATATCTCAGATTTTTTTTCTAGCTCTATAAAGTAATTATTTGGTAGTTTGACTTAGGGGTGATATTTCTGTATTCAGATATTTGAAGTGTCATCATGTGAAACGGGAATTAGGCTTAGCATTACTTAGCATTAGAAGACAGAACTTGGAGCAATGGGTGGGAAACAGGAATTTCATCTTGATATAGGGCAAAATTTTCCTAATAATTGACACTATCTCAAAGCAGAATGACTGCCTTAGGAAGTTCTTTAGGTGGAACTTTTCAGAGAGAAGCTGGATGAACAAATGTTAGGGGCGTTGTAAAGAAAATTTTTGTTACAAGAATTTGTAGCAGGATTTGATTCCATGATCTTTGTGTAATTTTTCACCGGAGAGATTCAATATTTGAACTAAGGGAGGAAATGATAGGCTGCTGGGAACTTGCTGATTTTATACTTCATTCTTAATTTCTCCTAACCTGGTAGTGGTAAATAAATATACTGATCTGCACCAGGTAGCTCAGCTTTCTTCAGCAAATTCAATGTGACAATTTTCAGTTTTTGCGACTTACTTTTGCTTGACGTTTCTGGTTGTGTTTTAATAAGAAATAATTGCGTTTCTTGATTTTAATGAAAGGAATATGGGATCCACAAGAGGCACCTAAAATAATACCAAATTTATCCAATTAAAAGTCCAACAAGAATTTATTAAGGGTTAATACATTCCAGACTTATCTTTGCTTTCAAGGAGCTCCTCTTCTTGTAGGGGAGAATACATGTAAGCAGTTACGTATAAGCAACATATTTATGGTATAAATTGTTGGAAATTTCATGAAAGTGAGCAAAGCTTATTACAGAAGTTTGGATTTTGGCTGAGCCTTGACGGAAGGCAGGAAAGTCAAGAGGAGGAGGCAAGAACGGAGAACATTCTAGTCAGGGGTGACAGCCAAGGAAAAGGCAGAGAGTCAGGAGATAGAGTATCTTGCTTTACTAACAGCTTAGAAATGTCTATGTGGTCACAATGTGGATTGTACCTCTGATGCTGCAGGCCTACTGGGGTCCCTTTACTCCTCTTCTCCGATCTCTTTTGGATGTTTCTCCATTGTAGGCCACCAGATTTTGCTCCCAGACTGAAGGAATTTATTAGACACACTTTCCTGAATTCAACATAGAAAATGAAAGATGATTTTAGCTTTTAATATGTGAATAAACTCCCGAAATGGTGAATGAATGTTTTCCTTGAAGTTGTTTTTCACTTGCTTAAGTGACATGTTGAACTGATTTCCATTGTGTTTTATAATGTTTTTGCCTCCAGATTAGTGTATCTGGCAAAATTTCAGACCATTCTTCAAAATCTGCCTCATTGGCCAACTGTGAAAAGATTGCTTCTGGTAAATGGAGCTCTCAGAAATGTGATCATCAAGAATTTGCATTTCATCCGAGGTAAAACACATCTGTTGCTTGCCACACACTCACTAATAGCTGACATGTAATCGATGAAAAAAACAAATATGGGATTGATTAGTAAGGGAGAAATGGAATTGACTGATAACATTGCCAGTCTGGGAAATAATTCAACTTTCATATTTATTCAATTTTGTGATACTTTCTGGATCATCCCAGAGTTTATAAAACCAGGGCCCAATACCCAATATCGTAATTCATGCTGTATGCTTTTATTGCAAAAGAATATACAAAATGACAATGATGAGGATGGTTCTGTGGTTGTCATATTGGTTGTAGCAATTCTAATTAAAAAATCTATTATGCAGTGGCAGGTCTAGATTATCTGTAGTAGGGACAGGAATTGTTCTTTTACAGATAGCCTATATGAAATTTTCAAGGCCTTTTTTTTTGAAGGGGGAGTGTTCCTCAAGAGAAGGATTTGTGAGCTAGATTTAATAAAGATAATTGGAGCTATTGATGTTTGTATCTCAGAAGAGCTATGGTTCCTGGGAAACAATATCCACAAAGATACTTTTCTTCCATGAAAGTTTGAGTCACAGTTAACACCAAAGAAAAGAAAGTGGGAAAGAATAGTATAGAGTTAAGTATTATAAGGCTACAAATGAAGAAGGGACCTTCAAAGATGACCAGATCCAACCTTTGTTGGAATAGAAATATCTTCTACATCAATCCTGCAAAATTGTTTTCTAATTTTTACTAACAACCTCTTATAATGAATATTTTCCTCATTCCCTCCAGAAAGCATCCTTTCCATTCTGGATACTAATTATTAGTTTTCCATTATTTTGAATTTAACTTTAGTTCCCTATTTCCTAGTTCTGTCTTCTAATCTGATATCCTTTCCACAAAACAGTCCTTCAAATATTTCAAGACTATCACTGTCTTCTCTTTTTCTTTTTTTTTTCTTTTTCTTTTTCTCTTTTTTTTTCCATCTCACTTCCTTCAACTAGTTTCTGGTGCCAGGCTTTGGAATTTCTTTACTCTCTTGTTGCTTTCTTCAGGGAATGTTTTGTAATATTCCAACATTGCAGATATCCTTGGATCAATGGATAGCATATTGAAGTTATCACCTTCCTTGCTCTGGGCAGTACTATTAATGTCATCTAATATGGTATTCACACTTTTGACTTCATAGTTTGATTTTGCCTCATGTTGACATGGTTGTCCTCTAGAACCCCTAGGTTTTTGTAATTAGTGACTTTCTTAATCATGTCTGTGTATTTTTGTTTTTTTGTATTTATCTATATTAAACTTCACATGGCTAGTGCCAGCATTCTATTTCAATTTGCTGGATCTAAAATATGTAATCCAGTGTATTCATGGTATTAGAGAAGTAGGATTTATGTTTATTTCAACTCAGGTACCTGTCAAAGGTCTTTGAAAAAGGAAAATTAAACTGTTAAGCCAAGTTGAGAGTTCAATAGATCCACATTTCCTTATTTTTCTACTTGGCTTTAGCTCAAATTAAGAAAAAAATTTTTTCTCTTGAACTTCTACTGATGCAAGTAATGAGGCTGCGGTGGCCACTGCCTTCTCCTTCCTTTGCCCAGTAGGACTTTGGTCAGTTCACTTTTAGGAGCAGAAAAAGACCATTGAGGAATAAGTCTGTCCATGATCATGAGCGCTAACACTCAGAATTAGGGAGTTCCCTCATTTTACCCATTTGTCTTGCTTGTGACATCTTTCCCAGGTTGCAGGCAGTCTTAAAGAAATTTATTGTTTTAATAATAATTACATTTATTTCTTTTTCTTATTGAGTAATAGTTATAAAGTGTATAGGTAAACTTACAAAAACATGTTCATTTTAACAATTCAGCATATAGATACATTTGAAAGATACATGGACTTAATTTAATAAACTTTCTTCTCTTGTATACATCTGTGCAATTTTATAGAAGTTCTAAGTAAACTGGAAAGATTGGCCCCATTTTCTGAAACGGATGACTTGAGCTCATTGCAGTTGGAAATGGACACATTCTTTAGGGATTTAAAACAGGTAAGCCATAGTGAAAGATTTTAAATAAACCATTTACATAAAACCTACAAGAGACTTATGAAATATTCAGACCTGTTCTTATTATAAGTTGCATTTTTTAAAGGCATAAAATTGTAGACAGGTTTTTGAAAGCCTTTTGGTTTTCACTTTAAACTTTTATTTTGCAAATTTATGTTCTTATGGCCAGCCTTGGGATGACCATTATGAAAACTGTTTCTGAGTTCTCTGATTTTCTCTATACTCTGATTAATATCTTAGATGCTGACAAAGAATTACCCTTACACAAGCCAGGATGTACCTTTTGTTTCTGAAGAGAACTTTACTCTTTTGGAGAACTCCAAAGTCATGAAAATGCTAACCCAATTAAGGAGGCACTCTTATTCTTCCAATGAGACAATCTTTTTATACAACCTACTCCATTCGGTCAAAGAGGCTGTAAGTATTTTCCCTACCATTAATATCTTGGAAGATGTACTGACTCATTTTCTCATTTTGGAGGTTAAACTAGTTGTTAACACATACATGCATATATGTGTATATATATTTATATGCATATGGTCATAGAGTCAAAGCTGAAAGGGACTTTTGGAATTATCTAGTCCAACCCTTTCATTTTACAGAAGCAGCCGCTGAGGTCAGTGCTCTTTCCATTGTACCATCAAGATGAAGAAAGCACATTCTTAAGGTGTAATGAAAATTTCTGAGTGTGTGCATAGAAAGTTAAAAAGTAATTGTAATAAATTCATTAATGTAATGCTCAATAATCATTTATTAAGAGCCTACTTTATGTAATACACAGGAAATACAGATAAACAAAACACACATATAGGCAGAGAAGGGAGATTCAAGGTGGAAGGTGATAGCTAATTGAATGAATCAAGGAAGCCTTCATGGAGGAGGTTGTATTTGTATTGGATCCTGAAGGCTGAGTATGAATGAATGGATTAATGAAAAAAAGTTAATTTGTGCCAAGCCCTGTGCTGGAATTGGAGATGTGAATATAAAAGTGAAGTCAGTCCAGGCCCTCAAAGAGATTATGTTTTAATGAGGGGAGGAGGAATGATACATACAAGAATATGGTGGCTAGGAATGGGTATTGTCATTTGGAAAGTTGTTGTTATGCTTGTCTGTCATTGCTGAAGAAGACCATGCCATCAGAGAAATGATGACGACTTGCACTTGGCTTTGTCTTAAGTGAGGAAGGGAGGACTGTGCAGGTCACCAGCCTCACTTCTCCAGAGTCATCTGAATCCAGTGACCAGATATTCGTCAGGATGATTGGAGATGACACAGGATGCACTGGAAAGTTATTCAAATGGTGAATGAAACCATAGGAGAATAGAGTGACACAACCTTTCCAGTGGCAATGGCAAGTGACACAACCTTTCCAGTGGCAATGGCAGTGTTAATTTGATTAATGTTTACAAAACTGGAAGGTGGGGGCGAAAAAGGTAAACAAAAGGTCTGGTAGAATGTGTCTGGTAGAAAATGTGTCCGGTAGAAAATGATTGGATGATTGGGGAATAAAATGAAGTGAGCCTGCCTAGAATTAGTGGACCTCAAGAAGAACTCACCAATCCAGATAATGGGACTCTGGGGTGGGAATTCTAGTGATGACAAAGTTGATTTCTAGACCATAGTCTCTAGTCTCAGCAGCAATTCAATTGGTAGGTAGAAATGAAATAAAATTTCAAGAGGTGATTACAGCGGAGGTCATTATGGTGATAGGGAATGGCATGTCTAGGATATAGTAATTTAGAGCTGGAAAGAAATTTATAAATCACTTAGTTCTCCTCCCCTCCTGTCACCCCTTTATATATGAGCAAAAGATAACTGAGTTAAAACTGGAAAAAAGTGAAACCTAGATGGGAACTAATGGCCTAAGAGAATGAGGAAGGCACAGGAACCAATCATAATGAAGGTAGCAAGTAGATTTGACACAACTAATGGTATGGCATTGGTAGAGGAGACTGTGGTCAGAGAGAGGAATTTCAGAGTTTGAAAGTACAAATCATAGAACTTTAGAACTGGAAGAGACCTTCACTAGCATTTATTTTATCCCTTCCCCAATTTCTGATACCACAATTGGGGAAATTAAGGCCAATTTTGTCTTTTGATCATTACTGTATAAGCCTTTCCTAGAGAGAGAACAGTTACAAGTAGTTGGGATGTCTAAGGAATGACCTCCCAAATCCTCAGTGAGGAGATGAAAATGAGAGGAAAAGGAGTCTACAGTCATGGAAGTTATTAAGATCCTAAGGCTTGAATGTTAGAAGGGCTCTGATGTGATTATTGAAGACGTTGAGAAGAACATGGCATGGAGAAGATTGTGAATCAAGTGCAGAAGTCATTAAAGAAATAGGAGAGCATCTTAGAGAGAATACAAGGAGGAAAAGGGAATTAGAACCAGAAGACTTGGTTTCAAATCCCACTCTGACGCTACTTTATCATTGGGACCTAATTTTCTTCATTTGTAAAATGAGGTTATGGGCCATATAATCTCTAAGTTCTCTTTCATTCTTCTGTGCTATTGGTGATTGACAGTGACGAGAATGGGGACAAGGTGGTGTAAATGGATTGAATGAATTTCAAAATAAGTAGATGTTGGCATGGTGGCAATGTAGAGGTCTAGAAATGGCAAATCATTCCATAAACTCTAGCTTTAATCACTCCACTGATACTGATTTCTACAAGTTATCAATAGCTCCCAATCTCCAGATCTGGTGGCATTTCTTAAACATCGTTCTTCTTTATCTCTCTATGCTATTTAATATCAGTGACAGGTCCTTCTTGAAATTCATTTCTTCTTAGAGTTACCTGATAGTATGCTGTATTTGTTTTCCTTGTACTTCATAGATTGCTTCTTTTATTTTTTTGTCTTTCCCTCTCAGTCTCTGATTAAAGTAATCTGCAAGGACCCAAGCTTTGTAGGTTTGTTCTTTTTCTTATTTACCTTGAGAATCTCATCTATAACTCAACTATAACTTCTGTGCAGCTCTCTCCCCTTTTCTCTCTTCCCTTTCCCCAAACTATGTCCTGAGCTTCTTTTCTAAACTTCAGTTTTACATCTCTGGCTGTCCATTTGAATGTCTTGCCTAGAGAAGCAGTCTTAAACAAAAATTATGTTTTTTTAAAAAATGTATAGCAGTCATCTAAAACTCCACCAAATTCATCATTGCCCAGAATATATTTTTAATCAGGATTCCCCATTGCTATTAATATTACCATCAATCACCTAAGCCTGAAGCTATGGGATGATGTACTACTGTTTCCCTCTTCTCTCATATCCAGTCACGTACTAGGAAGGCCTCTCAAATCTGTCCATTCTCACTGATATTATTATTATAAATTACACCTAAGGTGTTCATCATTTCATGGCCGAAATGTGGCTAGTAATGCCTCCTTCCCATCCCAGTTACTTTGTATATGTATATGTGCATATATGTATATATGCTTGTGTGTATCCATAGTACATATATGTATATATAGATATACACATGGGGCAAGTAGGTGGTGCAGTAGATAGAATGCTGGACCTGAAGTCAGGAAAACTCATCTTCTTGAATTCAAATCTGACCTCAGATACTTACTATTTGTGTAACCCTGGGCAAGTCACTTAACCCTGTTTGTCTCCGTTTCCTTATCTGTAAAATGAACTGGAGAAGGAAATGGCAAACCACTCCAGTATCTTTGCCACGAAAACCCCAAATGGGGTTGTGAAGAGTGGACCATGACTGAAATGACTGAATAAGCATACATACATATATACATACATACATGTATTTATGCATGACTGACTGTGTGCATGCATATATATTACATATATGTCTATGTCTATGTGTGTACATTGTATGTGTATAAATCTCCGTTCTTTTAGAGCAGGGATGGATTCATTTGCCTTGGTGCCCCTGGCATCTGCCACAGTACCTGGCACGTAGTACAAACTTAGTAAGTTCTTGTTGGATAATTTATTGATTGTCATTTTCTATCGTCTCTTAATTGGCCTCTCCTCTTTTCCTTTTATCATACTTACCAGTATCATATTAATCTTCTTAATGAGTCATTTTACACACATTCCCCTTTCCTCAAACGCCTTAATAGCTTCCTGTTGCTTAGAGGAGGGATCTTAAACCCACATTATAGTCTTATTTTATATTGATAACAATTATCTATGTATATATTCCACCATCAAAACATTTGTTTCCCTTTTTTTCCAAAGATTTATATACACACACATGTACATATATGTGTGTCTCCCCCACTGTCTTCCCCAATAGAATGTAAACTTTGTGAAGGCAGCAACTATTTCATTTTTATTTTTATATCATCAGTCCTTAGTAGCTTAATAGACGCTTGATTGATTGTTCAAGGGAGGAAGAGTTGTATATTCTACTTTGGGGGAAAAAAGCACCGGAAGGATGTCCACGTTTAAGTCCTTGACGTGTAGGAGGAAGTCCAAACTCTTTGCCTAACATTAACCTCCACAGTATCGTCCCAAAATATACACTTTCTGTGGACCTCAGTTTCCTCACCTATAAAATGGTCCTTTTCAGTCAGCATGGAGTTGGACTGGATATTCTCCAGATTTGAACTCAATATTCTCCAATTCTATCTCTTCAAACTTGTCTCTATTGTGATCCTACCCTGGTTTATTCATTGTTCCTCAATACATCATGTGCTTTCCCACCCCACTGCCTTGTGAGCTCTCCTCTTTTGATTTTGCTTTTCTAAAATCTCCTCTTCCCTTGAGGCCCAGTGTGTGTCTCCTCCTCAGATAAAGCATTCCTTAACTATCCCAGTCCTCAATGATCAGGCCCCACTCGGAATTTAATAGCATTTATTGTCTATGCCTCTCATTTCCATACTTAGGAGGTACTCATTTTTTTTTATAGCAAAACTATGATAGAAGACATAAATAGTGAAAGGTTTAGAACATGAGAGCCTGGGTCCAATTCCTGACTCTTTATATACATATTTTTTTGAGGTGGGATAGTATGGACTTGGGATCAGGAATACCTGTGTCCAAATTTTACATCCTACTTATTAATGTATTTGATTCTGGGAAAGTCAGCCTTTCCAAGTGTCAGTTTTCTCACCTGTGGAAATTAGGAGCTTGTATTAAATTACCTTCAAGGATCCTTCTAGCTCTAAAGATAGATTATGAACCGCAGACTAACCATTTTGATACCTGGGGCAATTCACTTTTTGGGGAAGGGAATCAGAGTGAGAGAGCTATAGAGAAATTCACTAGGGGTATATTGGTCATGAGTAAGGAAGCTTATCATCATCTGGTAGCTAACTATTTTAGATAATTATTGTTGCCAGTAGTGAACTGAGAATAAATATGGATGTTAATAGAGATCTGGCCTCCAATACAGGAAAACCTGGGTACAAGTCCTGTTTCTGATGGGTGTTAATTATGTGTTCCTGGGCAACTGACATAACTCTCAGTGTCCTAGACAACTCTTAACACTATACAAGTTACAGAGGAGGTGCTGATTTGTCAAGAAATTTACTAAACTAGTGTAATTACAGGCCAGTCAAAAACAGTTTGCTAATCTCAGTTATTGAAAAGATGTAGAAGAATTGCAAGTGTTTTCAACATCTTTTAAATTTTGTTGCACTGGACAGAGCTATGGTCACATTGCCCTAGTTATGGGTCTATACATCAAGGAGGACTAGCACCTCTGGTGTGTAGGCTTGTTGTACCCTTTTCAGGGCTACTTAACTGTCTTTGGTATCTGCCAGGCACTCACCTCTCACCTATCACTCCAAGAAGTTGTAGCATGTGCTACAGGACCACATCCTGGTAAAACTGTCTTGGCAGATGGGCTAAACCAGGTTGAGGATAACCCAATAGACCTCAAACTCATCAATGAGTTAAGGGGATGTCTATCCTAAACATGTGAAGACTGCCCCTGATGGAATGGGTGGATGATAAAAATTTGTTCCAATGGCCATGAAGTTGACCGAAGTAGGTACTGTGGAATACTTAGAGCTAGGTCAGACACAGAGGATACCAAGGTCATCTATTGTATCCTGGGCCATTGCCAGTCATCGTGACTTTTGCCCTGCCACTGGACTTTAAGGCATCTGGAAGGGAGAGTGAAACTGATGACTTTATATAACTCTATCTCACTTAAATCCAATTCATGGTTAAATCAAGACATCACCCCTTGTCATTAGTCATCAGTCCTCTTTGAAAACAAAGAGTGAACCACAGTGGTATAAATATATATGCCCTCTCCCTATATCTCATACCTGTTTTGTATTCCCAAAGTCAAACAAAGTCCCATTTTGTAGATGCTCAATAAATATCCATTAATGACAATGAATTTAATCTCAGAACAGAAGAAATTAAGAAAGACCTCATTTTAAAAGAATTGACTTTTGAAGCAATTCTTGACTTCTTTCTTACTGTTTTTTTCCATTGATACATCATAATGTTTATTTTTCAGTCCAGTAATTAGAAGGGGAACAGAGTAAAAGAAACATCATTTAAAACATTTATCATCAGGATTAACGGACCTCTTTATGTTTTTTGAACTTTGTGGTTTTGATGAGTCACCTTCCTCTGCTGAGCTGTAATGTTGAGGAAGAACAGTAGGCTTCTGAGTTTCGGAGTTGTTGAGTATTAATTTGCTTACCTATCACAAGCTGAATTTCTCTCCATCCTATTAAGGATGGGATTTTTCAGGAGGTGCTCTTTGGACAAATCAATCAGACCATTGCCATAGCAGAAGACTTTCTGGGCTGGCAAGAAATTGAACAGCAACTTGCAGAGAGTACAACGCTTTGTTCTTGGTTGTATCAGTCATTAAGTACCCAGCTATCACCTGGAGAGGATATCTCCTTCATTTATTGCCAGGAAAAGATCATTTCCATGTTGTAAGTATACCATGTTACTAAAAAAGATTAGAATTGGAAGTCTAAATGATTTCAACCTTATTTTTAAGAGATGCACCAATCGGAATAATTTAAATTCATGCTTGATAGTGATCAAAATATGCCTCTTGTCTTAGAAGCATCTGTTGTACAAAGGGCCCAGATTTTCTTTAAGGTAAGTCTGTTAACTTGAGCTACAACCTGCCAACCTGGGAGAACTTATATGCCGGACAGCCTGGTGGGCAGACAACAAATTCTTCATTTTCAAAAGAAGTCCTAAAGGAATGAATGAAAATCATTTATTAAGTGCTTACAATGAGCTAAGCATGGCTAAGTATTGGAATAAAAATACAAAAGTGGTAATTCTTGTCCTCAGGGAGATTATATTCTTTTTAAAAATTATTTTAAAAAATGTTTATTAATTTTGAACTTGAGTACAAAAAGACAAAAAAGGAGAGTATTTCCACATACACAGCTTAACACAGAAAGAGAATTCTATGTGAAACCATGGATTTCCATTTCATATTGTTTACTTAATTTTCTTTGATTGCTCTTTTTTTCCTAATTTTTCCTCAATCTCTCTTATTTGATTTTTAAAGTCCTTTAAAGCTCTTCAAAGAACTCTTGTGGCTATTTACCATTTTTCCTTTGAAGGAAGAATGACTTTTTAAACTTCACTATCTTCTTCTGAATATGAACCCAGGTTTTCTCAATCCCCATAGCAGCACTCTAGGGTCAAGTTCTTTCTCATTTGCTTACTCATTATTTTGCCTATTTATTTATTTATTTTTAGGAGCTTATTATTATAATCAATTTCTAGTCCTAAGGAATAGGGGATGATGTCTCAGATTTCAGGTTTTTTGTATTGTTGTTTTCTGAGCTTTATCTAGGGGCTCACCCTCTGGCACTACTTTCTACCTCTGAGCTACAATAGATAGGACCCCCGGCCATGCCATCCCTGCAAACACTTTTCCTCCAGCAGCTGCAGAATTCAGCGCAACCAGCGACTCTGCTCTCCTTCAAGTACTCTCAGCCTGTAGAGTCTCTGCCCCTTCACTACCATACTCACTGGGCCTGTGCTCCCTCTTCCTTGTCCACCTGTGTCTAGTCAGCATACCTGGGTCTGACATCCAGGGACAGCAGAGGGTCCTTCAATATAACCATACTCAGTTATGTGTCCCCCAAACTGTAGAAGAGGTTCTTAAAGCTGATGCTACCTCCCAGCTGCCCCTAGGACTCATTATTTGTTGATTCAGCAGTGTGCCTGGAGGCATTTGCATTTCAATTGGGTTAAACCTCCACCCTGGGAGGTTGGGTCTTTTCTGGGGTCATCTCCAGTTGTTTTAGGAGGATAACTGCTTTACCCCAACTTTTAATTATTTCTACCACTCAAAGTTCACTTTGAGAAGATCTTTAATCTTGCTTATGGGAGAATTTTGGAGTCCAGTATTTCCTGTTTTATTCTACCATTTTCCCACAGGGATGTTATATTCTAATGGGGGAGACAAGATATATTGAGGAGTGGTGGTCTGGGAAGTTACAAAGATGGTGAATGGAGAACATAAGGCAATCTGTTTCCAGAGGTGATGGCTAGCATTGATTTGGTAACGTTTCCGTCCTGGGGTCCTGTGTCCACCACGTGGATATTAGAAGGAATTATTGTTCTCACTTGATAAATGGGGAAATTATAGCTCAG
Organism: Bettongia penicillata ogilbyi; assembly: GCA_023548195.1. NCBI lineage: Eukaryota > Metazoa > Chordata > Mammalia > Diprotodontia > Potoroidae > Bettongia > Bettongia penicillata. The sequence continues at coordinate 1,395,755 of JAJHZJ010000476.1, read as the reverse complement.
TGAGACTAGTCTAGGGTCAAATAGATCGTAACTTGAACCCAGGTCTTTGGACACCAAAGCCTATATTGCAATGCCTCTCTTTTATTGCCATTTTCATCTTCTAAGTCCTGTTTAGTAGCCTTTACTGTTATAAAAAAACTGTTATAAAAATATTCTAGTTATCTGGTGATTAGCAACTTCAGCTAAACTCAGCCATGTCTTACACCAAGCTCCTCCAGCAGAAGACTCTTCCTATGACTGTCTCACCTGACTACTGCTGCTTTACCAATGTGCCGCTCATACGTAGGCCCTGTGAACAGGTTATTTTTGATCTCAGGGGAAACCCACCCTCCTTTCCTTATGGGATTTCTTCTGTCTTGGACTGCAAAGGTGATGCTTCATTGTTATTACCCACTCCAATTTCAATTTAACTTCAAGCTGCTGAGGTTTCATGATGTGTTGTGGTGGAACTGTCTCGAAGAATTCAGAGTAAGACCACCTCTAATCCAAGTATAGGCGTTTATTGAGACTGACTCCTCTCATGAAGCAGGCTAAGTTCCAAAATTTTTGCAGGGTAAAGATGCAATTACATAACAGAAATTTACATAGAATATAGGGATATGATTAATATTGAAAAGGCAGGAGGAGTTTGTTAAGGAATTAGTAATGGAGGAGGGGTCCCATCTCTGGTTTGGTGGTTAAACATTCTGGTCATGTTGCCCTCCAATTGGCTAGCTATTGTGGTCCTGTCTGGTCAAGATAGGTAGTTCAATATTGTGATCCTGTCTTGGGCTAGATGGATGATGTGATTGTGGTTGACTACAAGAGCACATCTGTTTCTGGGGATCAATTCTGGGGGTCATGGCTGGGTAGAAGCAATGGCTGGGTTCCCATGCCTACTGTTTCTGTGAGAACTATGAGTTTCAGGCACACACATGTTGTCCTAGTGAGCAGTGAGACATGTACAAAGAAGTTAGAACACCAGGGTGAGGGGGGAGGTGGGGGATTTGGTGGGGGGAAGAGGTAAGTACAATGGACCTGTAATGAAGTTTGACTATTAGGGCTGGGGGCAGCTCTATTAGGATTCCATCAAAGCTACTGTATACAGAACAAAGACCTCCTTTTATTTCGCCTAGTATAGGATTGACTACCGCTTCCCCAAGGGACTATACTTTGTTATGTAGGACCTCAAATGGAAGCTCAATTCTTCCCTAATTAAAATGTATTAGGAAGTACATAGGAATCACAAGGAATTATCCCTGTGAGCATAAAATCTACTATATCCATCCTAGAGGAAGCTATATTCCAAGTACCAGTCAAGAAAGAAAACCTTAAGACTCCTGCTCTCCATAAACTAAGTATTTACTCAGTACCTACTATATGAAAAGCAAAGAAGGAAAACACATGTCTATAAGGACATTATAGCATATTTATTTAATTTAGGCATATAAATGCTCAGAGTTACTTCCTAGTTAACTCAGGTTTCACAGTTTTAAGAGAGAAATCTGTTGTAATATTTTTCACTATCTTGAAGGGATAGCAAAATGACATTTACAAATTCTTCCCTGTCCCCACTGCTCATGATTTCCCCTTGAACATGGAGTTTTAGAAGAAAAACCATGTATATCAGACTCTATATTTTGGGGACAAGTCTGTAAGAGGCAAATTTTTAATTTATCAGTCTAAGCATTTCTAGCTTAGAAAGAGATGTCCAAATCAGTAGAGTCCCATCGTGCCCTTGGACATGCCTCTAATGTAAGACATTTTAAGGTAACATTTTTGGGATTCTTGAATAAAGGAAATATTACAATATGATAAAAATCAGTTTTAGATTTACATTTGATTTCATTGAGTAGATCAAATATCCCATGATTTTTCAGGAACATTCCTGGGGAATCATTCCCTTAAAGCCACTCATTTCTTTTTTCCCACTCCTGTCAGGGTTCCCACTCTTGACCTGAATTTAATAATCTGAAGGTCACCTGAAGTAAACAAAGCAATCCCCTCCTGAGCAATACTCCAAAACCTGGGGTACAGAGATACATTTCAGGGGGTTCATAAACTTGAGTAGGAAAAAAAGTATATCTTTATTTTCTCTAACCTTTAATTGAAACTTAGCATTTCTTCTAATTATTTAAAAACTCTTCTGGGAAGAGGTTCATAGGTCAGAATGCCAAATGGGTTCATGATACAAAAAAGGTTAAAAACCCCTATGTTAATCTCTTCAGAAATGAGGGGAGGTGGGAGAGAAGGGTCCTACCCTTAGATAGACCATAACTTCAAGGAATGGAGGAAAGCAAAGGTCTTAACTAGGCTTGAGAATTGTAATCAAATTCTCTAAATTTGATTACAAACAGGCCCTTAGCTTTTCTTCTTTATCTTTTACACATTTCCTTTACCTTTTACACATTTACCTTTTACACATCTTCCTAAAAAAGGGGGGACAATATGAAAGGCATTTTTCACTACTTGTTCCTCATGCCTAAAACTCTCTTCTCCTCATCTGTCTGGAATTCCTTCATCTCAGCTCAAGTTCCAGCTTCCTTAAGAAAACTTTCCCAGTTCTCCTTAATCTTTCTGCTTTCTTTCTCTGATTATCAATCATTTACCCTGCATACATCTTGTATATATATATATTGGTATTTGCATATTATCTCCCTCATTAGAAGGCAAGCTTCTTAGAGGACAGGTACCACATTTTGGTCTTTTTTTGTATCCCTAGCACTTAGTATTAGTGCCTGGTGTATAGTAGATTCTTAATAAATGCCTGTTCATGGTGGGTACAACAACAATGATGATGATGATAAAGACTTTAGACTGGAGAAATAGTTCTTAAAATGTTCAATTGAAAGTTTTTTTTTTTTAATATTCTTCCATAGGTTTCAGTTCAGCATGGCATTCAAAGCTTTTCATATGTCCACAGCTTGCTATTCCAGCCATATCTCCAGCTCTGTACTTAATCTGTATCTCCCATCCTTTTTTCAAACTGATTATATGTTGTTTCCTAAATAGCCTTTGTCCTTTTAACCTAGAACATCTGTCCTTTGGATTTCCACCTGCAGAATTCCTGCTAATTCTCTTACGTTGTCTTCAAATGCCACATTTTTTCCCATGAAGCTTTTCCTTATTTATTAATTCTTCAAACATTTATTAAATGACTGCTGAGAGTATGAAGACAAATGATGGGGAGCCATTCTCACATAAATATATAGACATCTAAATCATTAGGAACAAAGTCTTGTTTTTATCATATTGACCATAACCAAATTAATGTTTATTTATACCATGAGGATTAGGGAAATATTAGTCAAATTCAAATGGTAGTGATTATAACATAGCACTTTGATTTTTAATAAAACTATCATTAATTTGCCTTATAAGAGTTTCATTTAATTTTTAGAGTTTTCCATACATTGGAAGAAGTCCAAGTTGCTCTGGAACACAATAACTCCTGGAAAAACTTAACAGAATTTCTCAGCAAAACATGTGAAGTTGCTCATTATGTGAATAAGCAAGAAAGTTTGCAAAGAGGTACTTCTGGTAAGCCAAAAAGTAGATCAGATTTTAACATAGGAATGCTTTGATATTTAATGATGCAATATGGTGGGAAAGAATATGGTAGAAAAAAGGCTAAATTTGAAGTTTGTATTTCTGGGTTCAAAATTTAGTGACATACATTATGTAACCTTGGACAAGTCACTCACTCTTATTCAGCTTCACTTTCCTCATCCAGAAAATGAAGGGGTTGGACAAATTGATCTCTGAAGTCCCATTCACATGGACACAGTTATGATATTACATCAGACTCATAGAGGTTTTAAACATTCCTACTTTTAATACACTAGATTTCCCTAGCAGAAGGATAGCAATCCTATGCCGTCTAGGTATTTGCTATTGTTCTCCATGTCAAAAGTCAAATCCTGAAATTAATTTTCCATCTAGCTACTTCTGAAAAATCCCCTTGTAAGGGAGCAAAACTGGATTGGAAAGCCATCACTGATACTTACTTTGTGTTTCTGAAAAATTTGCTGAAATCTCCAAGGATGTCAGTATTGAGGTAAGTTTTCATTATTTACCTTCAAGGTCTTTCCATGACTCCTTTTGGAGATGAAGAAGAATTGTTGGTTAGATAAAGAGGTTTGATTTTGTAAGATAAAAAGAACTTCTTTAGGGATATTCATGATCATCAAAACCAGTGGTTTTAATATAGAAGGTTAAACTTAGAGTTACACACTACCTTGTATCCTAGTAGTGTCAAACTCAAACAGAAATGGGCCCCTGCAAGGCCACTTATTTACTTAGACAACTACAAAATTGATATAGTCTGTGTTGCGTTGCATTTTTACTTACTTTGTTAAACATTTCCCAATTACATTTTAATCTGGTTTGTGGCTGCATTGGGAGTTTTGTGGACTCAGTATGTGTGCCCTGAGTTTGACTTTGCTGTACTGGGACTACATAGACAGTTATAGAAAAAATTAACTTATTCCCTGAACATCACTAGACTTGGTTAGGCAGTCACAAAGGCAAAAATTTTCTCCTGAGAATGACTTAACAACAGTAGATCGTAAGAATTGTTGAAGAATTGATTCTTATTGTTTCACTGGAATGAAAAACTTACCAATATTTTAAAGTGGTACCTTCTTACTTTAGACATAAGAAGTAAGCTTTGCTATTTTAAAATAACTTTCAAATAATTGTTTTCTTTAATGGCAAGAGCATTTAAACTAAAGATGTGCGACTGAAATATCTACAAAAATTCTTATCTGTTACAAGGAAGATATGTGTATGGAAATTCATTTCTGTGTAGCTATAAATATATTTGAAACTTGATAACATTATTGGTTGGTTCTTTAAAAACACCTGTGTTTTAATATTTCAGCATTTTGATGTTCTGCAAGGATCTTCTGGAGATGGAAAAGAAGTCACATACCTATGAAGATGAAGTGACAACCTTTTGGTTATCCTTTGTAGACTTTGTGGAAAAAATGGCACTGCCTCAGTCTCTGGTGTCATCCGGTCATCCGAGATTCCAGAACCTTGCAACCCTCACTGAAATTATCTGGAATATGACTCTTGGGTGGATGAATACTTCTAGAAGTTCAGAGGCTGAGCCATCTCTTAATACTAAAAAATTTTCTGAATTTAGTAAAGAGGTTTTAGAGAAAATACAAGTTGTTTCAAGTCTCTGGAAAAGGAATGAATATGAAGGATTTTTGAGACTCTTGGAATTAATACTTTATGAAATTAATCCTAAGCTTTTAGAACTATGGATGTATGGCATCCCCAAAAGAGAAAAGGACAAATTGGAAACTTTATCAACTCTTTTAAATTTATCCATTCCAGAAAATCAGAGAGTTCTTGGAAAAAACTTCAACATTTCTCTATATTTCCATAACTTGTCTGAGTCAGAAAATTTAAACTTGGATTTTGTACATTTGAGTGAAATTGTCATAAAAAGTCTCTATGAGCTCGGATTAGTTAAGCAAGAACAAGTCACTGCAGCCCTGAATACAGTTTATGCCCTACACAACATATCTATGCTTTCCTCATCATTTTCTGCTTCTCAAAAACAGTACTTGGAAAACATTTTGACTCAAATCTATCAAAATGTCTTTCAGGACAAGGATTCTGTTGTACTTCGATTATATTCTTCAGTTTACCAAGACATTTATCAGTTCATCTCCAGTTTGCAGAGTAGAAAGTCTTTGTCAACTTTCTTTATTCAAATTTCAAAAAGCATATCTGCTATTGTCAAGCAGTTTAATTTTCAAGACATGAGCAAAGGTTTTGAATTTCTGCCTGAAGTTACAAGCTTTCTTGATCGAATCTCTGAAGAAACACTTTGTGAAAAGCTCTTTTCAGTTTATAACTATCTGGAACTTCAAGTCAAGTCCCTAATCCCCAAGGGAAACCAAGGAACAAAAATGATACATGCAACTCTGCTGAGTCTGAAACAGTTGCTCATAATAGATAAGAATTTTCAGATATCATTACTTCACTATCTGAATCAACTTTTCAACAGCTCAATAGCAGGACACTTGAATAACCAATGCTTTGATTTGGATGATAGGCTTCTCCCTTTGAATTGGTCAGTGAATGTGAGAAATTCCCTAATCCTCCCTTGGATCCAAATGCTTTCAAATCTAACAGAAAATATTGTCATTAATGAATCTTTAGCTATGCAGTGTACCTTTTCATGGGTCCAAGTGTGGTTTGAAATCTGGGGTGCCATGTCTCAAGTCTTAAAATTTGATTCCAAGTTTTTTCCTTCTCTCCAGATTGGCCTTGGAAGACTTTCTTCAGAACTGGGAAATAGTTTTGAACATTTTGAAGCATGCCAGAGAATATTTCCTGACCATGTTCCTATAAGATTTATCAAGAGTTTACTAAAACTCTTAGTTCAAGATGATAATGCCACAAATTGGAATGCCCTTACTGGTCTCTCATCTGTGCTAGACAATTCAGTAGCCATCATGAAATCACTAAACAAAGAGGAAGTAAAGAAATCCCTTTTGACGGTGGAAAATGAAGTGCTCAAATTAAAAGACTCTCCATTAAATATTAATATTACCAGAAAGTTTTTTTACTCTCTGTTTGAAGTTTTCATGGAGCTAAGCAATACAACAGGAAATATAGACAGAAATTTTCTAACAGGTTCTGGAGAAGAATATGAAAACACCTTCACTGTTTTACAAGAGATGATAAGATTCCTTAGAAATATATCCTATACCCAAGATTTATTGTCTTGTACTGGCATTTTACAGAATATTACCGATTTAGTTACAGAAGGTGATTTAGCGCTGAAAAATATGTCACAAAAATTACTAAGTGTGTTGGCAATTTTAAAATCCATTTTAACCTCTGAAGATACAATTAGTAGACTAGAAGGTTGTACTGCATGGATAGACATAATTAGAAATCTAGCTGTCAGATATAATACTACATCAATTGGCCACTCACAGGACTTTTTAGATTTGTTGTTAGCATCAAGAAATGTCAACAACACAAAAATCACAGTGAGAAAGATGTTAGATTTTGTTACTATCCTATTAAGTTCAACAAAACCTCCTTGTTCTTTGAATAATTCAGATATGCATTGTCTGGATGTTTACTTTAGAAATGTAACTATCTTTGTAAAAGTTGTAATTGCTTCATTGTTTGAAAAAGAAAAGATGCCAATGCTTGACTTTATATTAATGATTTTAAATAATTCAGAAGACCAGATCAAAGTAATTATCAATAATTTAACAAGAACCTTAGAATTTTTATCTGACATAAACTGGAAAAAATTTACTAAATTAATCATAAGAGCCTTCGAAAAGTCAGATAACTCTCCTAACCAATTCCAAATTGTCTGGCGACAATCAGTAGCATTCTTCAGGGAAATTGAAAAACTTGTGAAAAATATTACTATTAAAATCTTGGAAAACAATTCATCTTACACTGGAAAAGTTTTAAAGGTGTTTACGAATTTACTAAATGAAAAAAGTGCAAATCTACTAGGTGATTCAATTCAAAATTTAGGCAGTTATTTTGCATTTAATTTGTCTCATGATTTGCAAAATTTGCCAATCCACACAATTATGAAAGCAATAGGTCTTGATATTCAACTGGCAAGGGATGTGATGAATTCCTTATTGCCATCTATTCTTCCTAACCTTCCACAAAATTCAGGAAAAATGAAAGTTTTGAAGAAGATCAACACCCTGATACACAACCTCAAGAATGTAGACATAGATCTCTTGTTAGATCAACTTGAACAAATTAGTGTAAGCCTTCGGGACTTTTTAAAGAATATCAGTGCTTTAGAGGATGGAAATTTGGGGATTGACTTATTAGTTGGATTAATGAAGACTTTTGTACACAGTTCACGTTCTTGGAATGTTAACCACCTGTGGCAACTCTCACGCTTGTTTCCTAAACATGAAGTTGATGCAGTAGTAGATGCATATTATGTGCTTCCTGATGGAGTGAGACTTTTACAGAGAATAGCTCACAAGAACATTACAGAGGCTCTGCTGGAGGTCTACAATTTTGCACTGGTCCATGGAGCTAGCATTTCAACCATTGCTAAAGAAGATTTTGCAAGTGCCATCAAAGGTCTTTTGGATATAACAGACTTAGTTATAGATAAGCCACATACTGCTGCAGAAGCTTTAAGTTGCTTTCCTGTAACTTGGTGCTCGAATCATACAACTCTACAGTTTCACAAGGATATAGTAATGAAAAAGTGTAATACACACAAATCTGTGCACCCTTTGTTGTATAGCAAAATGACTGATCTCTTCCATCACCTCCAGCTGATGCCTTTGGAAGAAGATTTACAATGTTCAAATGAGAGTTTAAGGATAGAGATGACTCACAAGATATACTGTTTCTTTCATGAATTAGCTGCATGGAATTCCATTTTTACAAATTTTTCTGAAGCCCTCCATGTCAATAATACACTTCTGAAAGAGCTTCAAGGGCTTTGGAACAAGGTATCACCCTACATCCTATCTTCTGGAAAACCAAGCAATGCTAATGACTCCATATTGTATGGTAGACCCAGGGAAATGGATTGCATAGTAGTCCCAGGGAAATGGATTGCTTTGAGAGTCATAGAAAAGTTAGGAAAAATAAACTTCACAAAAGCTTTGTCAGTTAAAGACATTTTGAAGCAGTTAACAGGTCTGAACAGGATCCAACACTGGAATGTGGATAAAGAGACATCGGTTCTAAACAAAACTACCACAGATTGGAAGAGGTGGGCAAAACTAGTCTCTAGCTTTGTTGTGGAAAACATGACTTTCTTTCCATCTCTTTCAAGGCATTTTTCTTCTAAAGGAAACCAAATTAATGATCTCTTAAAAGTATTATTAAGTTTTGGTAAGACTAGTAACATTATTGACAACCTCGAAACCCTATGGATTGAGTCAGAGAGATCTCTGCAAGACCTATGGAAGAATTTTAGTATTAGGCATATATTATCTTCTATCAAACAAGGAATTCAAGTAATAAAATCACTGGCTGACCAAAATACAACATTTCCATTTTCTTATTTTTTGAAACAATTTAATTCCTCATTTCTACATGGGGCTAGATTCCTTGAAGATCTAATATTAATTACTAGAGATTTGCTCCACGAATACACAAATGGAAATTTCTCTACAACAATAGATACACTGATCCTTGCTTTGACCAATGAAAGTTCCCCTAATGCTAGTGCATTGAACATTCATGATATTACAGACTTTCTAGAACACTTTAAGAATGTTTCTAGGAAAGGAAACAGTAATATTACATTTGTTTCTCATTTATTAAACCTAGAAAAACAAACTCATTTTTCTGTTGCTCAGTTTCTTTTTGAAAGCAGCCTGATTAATGCAATCAATAACTTTGTTTGGAGTTCTCTGGAAGCAGCCCTACATTCAAATGACACTGAACTTCCAATAAGGGACTTCATTGATCTGGTATTTAACTTTACAGAGTTTGAAAATAATAAGAGAAATTTCTCTCTCCACCCAAGAAATACAATGGAACTGTTCAAGCAATTTTTTCTCAAATTCTTCTTCCCACCAAAAGGAAATTTTGAGAACAAAGTATTTGCCCTGCTGAAAGACCTATATATAGATATAATGACTGAGATGAGGTGAGTATGGGCATGATTTTCTCTGCTATATGGAATTTTGTGTGATGGATTTTATTTTGTGAAATCTGTTTAAATTGCAATATCAGAGCTGTTACACTAAACTTGATTTTCTATACACTGTTGTGTCATATTAAAAATGAATTTTACAGGGGAGGGATTTTGGCTTATCAAAATTGTAAAGTTACGTAGTTTTGGTGAGTCTCAGCTACCTAGCAAATCTGTCGTTCTTAACTCTAGAGACTTTGTTATTTCTCATTCATAGCTTTCCCTTGTTGAAAGATTATTTTCATTGTCTAATGGAACTCAAAAATGAGTTCTTCCCTTCAAAACACACAAGTTTAATTTTACTTTTATATTTAGCAGTGGGATCACATGGTAAAGTAGTCAGTGAACATGGCCCTGAGTTAGGAAGACTTAGCAGGCAGACATTTGCTAAAATTCTCCCTCTCACCCATACCAACTTATAACTCCAGGCAAGTTACTTTGTAAGAATAAATTACAGAGGAGTTGCCTATCTCAATCTTCTTTTCCTTTATAAAATCAAAGATCTAGGCTTAAAAACAAGTATAAAATCTTTGTATAAACTCAGTAGTTGTCTTGATTTTCCATTAACAAATGAGGGGTAACATATTCAAAGCTTCATTTGAGTGAAGTCATTGTAATATATGTCTTGAAATGAGAAACAAAAATGATTTTATCATCCTTTATGCACCCTCAGTTTAATATTTTTCTTTCGAAGATGTCTTTTGAAATTCTGGAAGGAAAAGTCAATTATCTCAAACCATCCCCTAAGTATTTTTGGATTTGACTAATTCTTTGAAACTGTACAATACTTATAAATAGCACTTGAACTACTATGATTAGATGAGATCAGTCATATATACGTATAAATATATGTCTATTCATTTATAAATATAAAGTTCACTTATAAATAGTAAAACTGTACCATATCATTAATAGCACTATTATCTTACCTCTTTGCATCTCAGTTTTCTTATTTATCAAATAAAAAAGTTGAATTAGATGACCTCTAATAACCCTTCTAAGTAATTCATGATGTCCAAGAAGGAGTTGATCCTTTTAGTCTGAAATTGATGGGCCCACTTGAAAATTTTCAATAATTATTATCCCATATTCAAATTTGATACAGTTATTTTGCACCCTTTTATAAAAGAATGATATAAATTGTAATTTACCGGGGAGGAATATGATTTCTTTGTTAAATACTTCATGCTACTCTTTGGGGTGAAATCCTAGAGACATTATAGGAGAATAAAGCAAGTCTATAATTTTACCACTGACTCATTTCTAATGAAATTATTATTTTTATTTGTTTTTTTGAATACCAAAACATTTTAGTTTGATTAAGAACCTGTTACAGATGATCATTTTAGCAGTCAATACAAAAATTGTCTTCTGTTTATAAGGTTGGAAACCAGATACTTAAATAATTTTGTTCTTCATATGATTCAGATCATTTGATCCATTTTTTAGACACTTAGGTGGATTTGTGATCTCATCAGTAGAGCTTCTCTATCCATGAATGAAGTTAGCAGTCCTTCACATGTTCTGAAATTCTTGTCTTTATCTTTCCATAAATCTTCCATATAGATGTCATTGAATGAGCTAGAAATCTTTCTCTGGTTTTTTCTAATAACTTGGATATATTAGTGTAGTTCTTAGGATGTCTAAATATTGTCTCTCATTCTTGATATATCATTGGCTCACCTCCTTTCTGGAATGTATACCTTTATTGAAGTCTTTTCAAGGTTTTGACTATATTTGAATATTTTTCTTATTATTTTTACAGTATTGCTCCAAAAGACAAAATTTTGGATCTTCTGAAACTGGATCCATTTACTAACAACCTGAGGAAAGAAGGCATATTGTCCAGCAACTATTCTATTTTAAGAAAAAACATTTATGATCTAATCAAAGACTCATTCATATTAGAAGATAGCAAATTTTATTTTGATACTCAGCAGAGGCTCAAGTTCATCAGAGATTTAGTTCATATTATTTTAAAAACTACCCCTATAAGAAATGACATTGGAAATAATGCTGAGCTGGTTATAAATAAGACTCATTCACTGTCCAAGATGAATAATTTTGAGGACCTTTTAGAGCTCAATGAAGATCTTGACTCTGCAATTCAACTTGTGAGAAAAAATTCTGCAAGAATAGTAAGCCTCATGGATATTATCTTTAGCTATCATATTAAGGATCTGCATGCTTTTTCCTCTACATTCCAAGTTGTTCTTGCTAATTTAACAGAATTAGTGACCTTTGTGGGTGATGTTTTCCCTTCAAAAGAGAAAAAGGTAGTAGAAATTACCAAACGATTATTGGATGTAATTGCCTATGGAGAAAAGGATATTCCAGAAGGTTTCTTGGAAATGTCTCAGGCTTTGAGCACTTTGTTGCAGGACATCAAGAAATTAAGAGATCTTTCACAATCAATAGATACCATGGTTAAATTCCTTAATCTGTCTAAGAAAATCTCAGCTCAAGTGGTCACTCTTTTAGAAACTCACTTCATTTCCAAGACAAAGGGAAAGTTAAATTCCCTTGACAGGCTCTACTCTTTTTTGCAAGAAGCTGTTCACAGTGTGGTAGACAATATAACTTCTATAAGGAACTTAGAGCTTTTAGGTTACCAGGAAGTAGAAAGCCTGTTGAAGTTGTTACTGGATGTCACTTCTTGGACTACTGAGATTAAAGCCATTACATCCAAGGAATCCAAACCTCTAAATAAATCACCTAACTCCTTTTCATATCTAAGCCAATCTAAAAACATTTCTGAGATTGTAGAAGAAATTGCTGTGTTTATAATCAATTCAAAAAACCATTCTGTAGAGCTGGAGCATCTTGTATTAGCTCTAAAAAATGCAACCCAAACTTTATCCATAGATGCTAAAACTCTAATGGTAGAAGTTCTTGATTGTTTGGTGTCAATAAACAACCTTACTAGCCAGGTGAACTTTTTAAATTCTAATCTGAATTCCTCCCATCATTGGTTTTGGGATACAAAATGGGAAAGACTTTACAAAATGATACTTTTTTGGAATGAAATACTGTCTCAGAACAGCCCAGAAAGTGGGGCTAAGTTGAAAATGGCGATTGCTCTGTCCTTAGAAGCTTTGGGGAATAATTTACAGGAAGGTGGCTGGGATATATTTAATCCACTGTTGACATTTGCACAGCATCCAAACAACCTTTCTCAAGCCATAGAAAGCATTGGGAAGATGCTGAGTGTTTCTGGAGAATTCAGTGAGGCTCTATTTTTTAACAGTTCTACCATTCACAACATGGCCCACCAGGAACTTGAAAAAGCAGTTCAGATTGCATTAAATAAAATAGCTCTCTGGATGGAATGGCTACTTTTACCCCACTCACAGCGGAGACATTCTACAAAGGCTTTATTCCCACTCACTTGGGAGACTTCTGCTAATGTAACTGCTGGAAAAGGTGTGATGTCAAAACTACCAAACAACATGGAGAGAGAAAAGAATAAGTTTTCACTTGCATTCAAACCTTCATCATGTTTTGAAAAGTCCATTAAAAGAATAGTTTCCCTGGCAAAATACTGGCAAGAAGGACCACTGCAAAATCAAAGGTAATCTTTCCTTTCATAATTCATAACAACTATTATTTTTGAAAGTACGAAAAATAAAGCATAGCCATATAGGAATCAGGTAAATTTAAAATATCCAATCCAATTTTGCATAAAAATCAAATAATGTGTTTGCTACAAATGTACAAAAGTACTTGGTAACTGTAAACCAACGTGTAAAATGTAACTGCTAATTTCATTAATTGAGATCGAAAAGAGTTTAAATTTTTTTCATCTTTTGCATTAGTCAATAAGCATTTACTGTGTCTCTTATGTGATAGCATTGTGCTAGACACACACACATATAGAATGAATATAACATAAATACAAATCTTTCATTAAGAATTGATGCTGAGGGATCTCTGTTCCCTTTTTCTGAGGGTCACCTTTCCCCTCTGGATCTATGCATATGGATTGGGCTGGATTCAATCCTGGAGAAGCCTAGCCTTTAATTATAGAAAGGATAAACTCACTATTCAACAGACTCCAGTGTCCTCATCTGAAAATTGTATGTAACCCCTAGAGATGGAATTCATTTCAGTCAGGGCTTTATCAATCAATGGTCACCTGGGATACCCAATCTAAAAGAATTGTAGCAGGAATACAGTAAAAAATCTCCTGGTCAAGCTGTACTGATTTCTAAAGTTATTATTACTTCAAATATTATCAGTATTGAATGAAAGAAAAAGTGATTTTGAACTATATAGGGACAGCCGGAACCAGTCCAAAGTAGTGGCTGAGCTATCTCATAAACCAACCCAAAGACCAAAGGTAGCCTCATCCCTTTTCTTATCCCTTTAATGCCTTCTAATTATTGTCATTCCATTTAGCAAGTTACAAAGCTCTGAAAAATATAGACTTTTGCTCCATTCATTTGATGTGAGATGCTTATTTTTAATCAGAATAGAGTCTGAAAAGTCAATCTCTCTTCCCCTGTCGTACAATATTTCCCCTCTTGTTTGAGTCAGCAGGTCATATGTCTGTCATTTAAGTTCTTAATCTAGTTCTGTGCCATTTTGTATTTTCTTTGAAGTCTCAATTATTTAACACATATCTTTCCTAAACATATCTGACCTCCCATATGTTCTGTCCCAATGCTGGGAAAGAATTAGTTTTCCATTTGGAAAAGTTCTCTATTTCTCTACAAGTCTATCCCTTGCTATATCATTTCTACCACCTACAAATCCCTCTTCTGTGATATGATTAAAGGCATTCCTGGAACAACTTACTTTAGTGCAAGGGAATTGCTGAAATCATTTGCACTTGGACATCCTTAAATTATTTGAACGATGTTTTTAAGATTGAAATATCAATAGACTCTATCCACCCCCTGTGTGCTGGCCACCAGCTCTTCCACCCCCGGTAGGAGATGGATTCTACATCGCCATAATAACTGAAATTAATAGGTCATTTTAAGATTCAAATGCAGTTCATTTCAATTTAATACATAGTTATTAAGAGCTTACTATGCATCAGGCATAGAATGCAAAAAAGGAATGAAACAATCTTTGCCCTCATGAGGCTTATATTCTCAGTATATTCTCTAGTGAGAGGCATAGGAGCATAGGCTGGTATCTTGAGAGATGAGGTTTGGAGAACATCTTCTATGGGGAATATCAGAAGAGCTATACCCAATCAGCAAAGATAGAAAGGAAATTACATCTTATTCTTCTTAACAACCTTGTGAAGTAGGTTCTATAGTTTTTATTACATTGATTTTAGAGATGGGGAAATTGAGTCTCAAAGCTGTTAAATAACTTTCCCATGGTCACACTTCTGGTAAGTAGTGGAAGCTCTCTCATCCAGTGCTCTTTCCACCACAATATGGCATTCTTCATTGATTGATGACCGATGCCCCCTTAGATTCACCATAGCAGAAGTTTATTCAACTATTTGAAACACTTTAATAGTCCTCTATTTCTTGACTTTTTTTCACTAAAGAAGGAAAACATCAATGTTTCACATCTTCCTCCTACATTTTAGGTTTTTAACCAGAGAAAGGAGAAACTAGTTAGCCTGTTGGCCTGGGGTTTTTGGAAGTACATGGAACCCCTCTGCTGAATTGTAAGGTCATCTTTTCTATGTTAACTATGGATTCTTCCCTCTGAAGAGGTATCTCCAAACCTCCTAAAATGTTCTGCTTTTTCCACGAAGCAGCCAGTACCTAATTTATTTTCTACTGGAGAAATGTGATCACTAAACAATAGATTTATTCCTGTGGCATTAAGAAACTTTTTATCTTTGTCATAAATCAATACAATTCTAATTAGTTTATACCAACCTAATTTTGTTTTATTTGGAAGAACCTTGTTTATTTCACATCTCATTACTACCATAGTCCTGATGCTCTGAAGCTTTTGATAGTGAAAGGTCCAGAAGAATGCATTAACTGTTTCCTTTCCTTAAGGGAAACTGTAGGTAAGGGAAAAGGGACCAGACCTCAATTTGACAAGAAATTTGCAGAAACTCTATCAAGAAGCAGTAACAAAAAATTCAGATACAGGGAAGGCAATGCTAGTAAAATTCAGAGAATTGCGGTGGGGATCCCAATCAGGGAGGCCTTGAAAGTGGATGGATTTGGAGTCAGGAAGACTTGAATTCAAATTCTAGCTCAAAGACTTTACAGATAGTGTGGTCCTCAGTAAGTCACTTAACTTTTTGCCTCAATCCTCATTTGTAAAATAATAGCACCTACTTCTCAGCTTTGTTGTGAGGTTCAGATGGGATAACAAATTACAGATATGAAGAATTAACAAATCAGATGTATATAAATGCTAGTTTTTCCTGTTAGGATGATGAAGATGAAGAATGATGATGATGATGATGATGGAAACCAGAAGCCTAACCAAAATGTCAGATGCTAGGAAGTCCTTTGTCAGGGGATTCAGGATGTGGGCCCTGTGGTTTTAAAACTTTCTTTCACTTCAAAGCTTATAGCATTTTCTTTTAAACACCTTCAATGATATTAAGTCTTTTATCAGTGTGAATATATTTGATTTTGGGAAATAGCCAAAAGTTTTTTGGAGCCAGGTCTGGTGAATAAAATGGATAACCAAACTGAATAATATAAATTTAATTGAAAACAAGATATGATGATAAAGTTAGAAGATGCATTTTCTTAGGTATTGCCCATCCTTTCAAGTTTCCAGCCTCCTAAAGATATCTCAGAATCAGAAGATGACAGCCTTAGAATGCAAAAAGACCTTAGAGGGTTTTTAGTCATAGTTCTCCTTTTCATAGATGAGGAAAGGGAAGCCTAACAATGAGTAATTTGGGAAGGTTCATTATGGTAGTAAGTAGTAGAACCAAGACTGGAAGTCAGGTGTTCTGATTCCAAATCCAGTGACCTTTTGGCCTTATACGTATTGGAAATTAAGGGTAATTAACAGTATCTAAGGATGAGAAAGCAAATAGTAGAAAAGAACACAGTCTAAGCAGTAATCCAAGAGAATACCCAATGGGCAATTTAAAAAGTTCACCAATGTCAACAGATATGGAGGACTAGGCAGGAATCTGGAAATGGAGATTTAAAAAAAAAAGGTAAGGTTAATACTGAAGAGGGAAGAGAACAAGGCTTTGGTAAATAGGTTCATCGCATAACTTTTCTATTTAAGTTTAATTTAGTGACGTTACATTTAGCCGTGATTCCTCCTTCTTCACTTATGTCAATTCTTACTCCCTGTAATCTCCCCCTTTCCAGGCCCCCTCCTGGGGGAATAGAAATTCCATGAGGAGAAGGATTATTTCTCTTTTGTCCTTGTATTCTCAGAATTTAGCGTAGTATCTGGCACAGTGTCAATATTTATATTCATCCCTGATATAGTAAACAAAAATAGTTTATTTCATATCAAATATTTGACAAGCCACAGGTTTATTCCTGCAGGTTCTTGAAATTTCTTTCTTTTGCCATGCTTTTTGATCACTTTTTACTTGTTTATAACTTCAAAAGAGGATGAGGCAGGGGAGACTGAGGAGGCCTTTGAAAATAACAAATGATCAGTGATTTTATTCTTGTGGGCACTGTTTCCAATGACAGATCACAGTTCCTCTAAACCTCGGTGGATGATACTCTTCATGAATTGCAGTGGCACTGAAGAAATCTCCTAGTCCGTAATCTTCTGAGATGAGTCCCTTTCAACCTAGCTAGGATGGTACTCAGGGAGGAGGTACAAACATCTATCACTGTGATTATTCTCCAAGTCTTTATGAACTGAATGGATCTGCCAGTGTTGTTTTTTCCAGCAAAGCCTACAGGAACCTAGAGTCATTTTCATGCTGTCTTTAAGTACCGACTTAGGGCTTTAATTCAGGAATCTGATAAGATAAAGTTCAAGTTTAGTTAAACTTTTTTTTTGTTTGTTTTGGACAAAGGTGAATACTTTTGGCTAAAATAAGGACTTGGAATTATCTATGAATTTCAGTTATATTATCCATATTCTTTCTTCTTCTGTCCCAGAAAAGTGGAAAATCTAGAAAAATTTATGTTGCAATTCTTTTTTGGCTTAATCCTTACTATTTCTTGAAGTACTTAAAGTTCTATTTCTTGAGGCTTGAGCTTAATGAATAAGCTAGATATGTTTGTGTTAACATTTAATGGCTATTTTTTTCTTTGTCAGCGTCTTGGAAATATGTAAATTTTTCCAGAAGCACTTAAAGCCCTCTACTGCCTTAACTCTGCAAAAGGTGAAGAAGACAGTTTTGAATGTGTTAATCATCCTATCAGGTGGGTTACTTTAATATCAATTTTTGGATAATTTTCAAATAATCTAAATTAATTGCTGCTATGCCTTTTGTATGTTCTTTGGCTTTAAAATCGCTGGAGGAGGTATGATTTGGTCCCTAGTGAATATGAATCTATGAAATGAGCCATGTTGTAGGGGATATGCATTGTATAGGTAGATCATACGATCATAGGTCATTGGATTTAGAGCTGAAAAAGAAGTTTGACTCCTTTATTTTATAGATAAGGAATTACATATATATGTATATGTATATGTAGTGTGCAGACACACACACGTAATGAATAATGGATTTATCCATGTTTACATGTGTGTATATGTGTATAAATGCACATGTACTCATGTATACATATATTTATATATACACACATATATACTTCCATCTTATCTGTCTGCCTGCCTATCTATCTATCTATCTATCTATCTATCTATCTATCTATCTATCTATCATCTATCTATCTTTCTGTCTATCTATCTATCTATCTATCTATCTATCTATCTATCTATCTATCTATATTAGCGGAGCAAAAATCTGAAACTAAATCCTTTAATTCCAAATCTTGATAGTGCTATGCTCCAAGTCCAAACAAAGCACCATAAAAATACCTTTAGCTCAAAGTCACTCAAATTTTTACTAGTATCTAGATGGTCAGAAGTACATGTGCTACATGATTTTGAGGTTATAAAATATTGAATTCGACTTCAATTAAAATTATTGATTGACCTAAGCCTGCTACCATAATACCTAGTGACAATTAGTTTCACATTTCAATGAATACTCTTCTTTTACTAATTGAAGTGTGCCAGGGGATTAGGGTCCTTCCCCCCTAAAAACAGTACAGGCCACACTCTGGGGTAAGATAAACTACAGTAGACCTATGGGTCGGTCACTGGTCAAGTCCCTATGTCTAAACACTTTCATTAATTAATTAATTTTTAGGAAAGTTCTTGTAATGGAAGTGAGCATTATTGGGAACAATCATCATTCAAAGAATGGATTAATTTATCAAGCTAGAACATGCAGAATAACTCTTATTCCCCAAAAGGCAATGAGACATATGATATCCTATCTAGAACTTCTAAAGCCAGATCCTTCTGGGGAGAAATTTCCCAGGTTGTAATATTCTTTTTCCTCTCCTAATCAATTAACATTTATTAAGCACTTACTATGTGCCAGCAATTGTACTAAAGAGAATAGATTGTGAAGAGCTTTCAAGGTTCTACGAAGTATTTCTTTTTGCTCCTGGTCATCATTTTCAGTCAGTAAACATGCCTATTATGTGCCCAGCACCATATTGTGGATACTAAGAAAGTCAAAAAGGCAGTCCTTATTCTCAAGGAGTTCACAGTCTAATGGGGGAGACAATATGCACAACAAACTATATAAAGGAACAGTTGGACAGAATTAGCGATGGGAAAGCACCAGAATTAAGTGAGATCGAGAGAGGCCTCCTGTAGAAGGTGGGACTTGAGCTGGGATTTGAAGGAAGCCAAGAGGCAGAGTTGAGGAGGACGAGAATTCTGGGCTAAGAGTACATGCAGTGAAAATGCCCGGAGTCAGGAGAGGAAGTAAGGAAGCCCTTGTCACTGGTTTGAGGAGCGCACTCCTCCACATGTGTGCATGTGCGAGTGTGTGTAAAAAATATAAGAAGACTAGAGGAGGGGGTGGGGAGGGACTGCTGTGGGAAGTTTCAGGATCAAAGGATCAGAAGTCTAAAGTCAGAATGGATCTTAGACATCGTCTAGTTTCCATTTTACAGATGAAAAACACTGAGGATCAGAGAAGCAGAGTGACTGTCTCAAGGTCTCAGATAGTAAATTACAAAGCAGGGATTTGAACCTTGGCCTTCTGGCTCCAGACAAAGTACTTTTTTTTCTCCCATTTCACTCTACTGACTCTTCTTGGGAGTTAATTAAGCAAGGAGTAGAAGGCTTGCTTTGCTTCAGCGAGGGCCCATTTGTTATTCTACACCATGAATGTTCAGTGAGCCTCTCAGCTCGGCTTTGTGGTTTTTTCCAGCTCATTTCGGTAGCACTATGAGTGAAGGAGGCTAAAGATGGGAAGGTTGGGATTTAGCTGGGTGTGAAACAAAATGGCCCAAAGGGGCAAGTTCAACCAAACTGGCTTACTTGATTTTTCTCATACAGAACACTTATCTCTTATTTCTTTGCCTTTGCACAGGCCATTCCCCAAGCCTAGATTTCTCCCTTTCTTCACTTGAGATCCTTATCTTCCTTCAAAACTCCACTCACATCATCTTCCTTAAGAGGCTTTTTATGATTAGGAAGACTAGCACCTCCACTGTGAGAACTTGCTGAGTCTTTTCCAGGGCTGCTTATCCACCTTCATTGTCTACCTGGCATTCAACTCTCACCTGGGACTCCAAGAAGTTGTAGCACTCCCAGCAGCCACACCCTGGCAAACCATATGGACGGACAGGTTAAAGCTGGTCTAGAGTAGCTGACAGGTTTCAAACCCTTAGTGAGTTAGGGGGGTGTCTACCCCAAGCAGATGAGAACAATCTGCTCCACTGGCCACGAAAGTGGCTGAAACAGGCACTGTGGAGTTCTTACAGCTTGGTCAGACATTGAAGATGTTAAGGTCCTCCACTGCATTTCAGGCCATCGCCAGTTATCTTGCCCTTGTCTTGTCATTGAGCTTTGGTGCCTCTGGAAGAGAGAGTGAGACGGATGACTTTTTTTTTTTTTATAGAAAGTCTCAATTACTTTATTATGAAACATTTCACTTATGTTTGTAGTGTGTAAAATAGGCTTTGTGCAATTTTGCCCCTCTTAAGCTCAATTTATGCATGAATCAAGACATCACCTGTGATGTCATTGGTCTGCTTTGAAAATGAAGGACAAAGGACATGATTCCATCACTCCTACTTTCTCCTTTCCTTGAAATCATCTTAGATGTATGTTGTAGACTGCATTTAATTTTCTTCATTTAATTAAATTGAATTTAATTATCTGTCTCTAGTAGAATGTAAGCTTTTTGAGGTCAGGGATTATCATTTTTTTTTTTTGTGCACCAACACCTAGCATTATGCAACAAACATTTATTAAAACTTATATTGTGTGAACAAAGTAGGAGCTAAATATACGTTTATTCACTGACATTGCTTGTCTTCAGTAGACAGGGACAAGATGGGCAGCCTTCCAGCTAATCTGTCAATCAAAGAATTATCACTGATTGTCTTTTACCATGTATGCGCTAGGTATAGTGCTAAGGCTGAATTCTAAGAGAGACTCTTCTCCCCTCCCTTCTTCCCCCCAGCCTTTCCTTCCCTATTCCTGCTCTCCCCACCAACCTTACCAAATCAACCTCTCAGAATCCAGAGGTGTATACTTGTCCTGAAAAATTAAAACTGGCGCTGCTACAACACTTGTCACTAATAAGAATAAATAGATTGAATAATTTAACGATAACAGCTAATATTTATTTAGTGCTTTCAGGTTTAAGAGGTAATTTGATTATGTTATCTCATTTTGTCCTCTCAACATTCCTGTAAGGGAAGTTCTATTATTACTTGAATTTTACAGATGGGGACAATGAGACTGAGAGAGGTTAAATAAATTTCCCAGGGTCCCATAACTAAGTGTCAGAGGGAGGATTTGAACTCAGGTCTTCCTGACCCTATTTCAACACCTTTAGGTGTTTAATTGTGAATTGCCTCATTTAACTCTTAATCTCTTCCCTATCCTGGACAATTCAGTGGGCAAGGCTAACACAAGGAGGACCTTGCCTTTTAACTCTTTTCTAAAATAATTCTGGGAATTGAGAAATTAATAGAAAAGAATGTGAGATAGCTCACTCTCTCTGAACAGACTGGGTCATTGAGGACACCAGAATGGAATGGATGAGAAGCATATCTCCAAATTGGTAGCCTGTAGCAGCCTAAAACAAATATTCCAGAGTTAGTTATGGCTTGGGGAGCAGAATGAGGAGAGGAGAACGAACAGGCGTCACTATTTGTCTCATGTTGAAGAGTCAAAGGGAGCTAAGGAAGATATTCACATCCCCTCAAGTATAAATTCTCAAAAGGAATGGACAGTTCTTATTCGATTTTTTCCCACTTCCCCCCCCAACCTTTTTATATAGTTACTAGCATTACAATAGCATTGATTTCCTTTTTTTTTTTTGACTAGTAAAGAGCTCTGTGTACATACACAAGTTCTACAACTGCTTGTAGTGATAAAGAGAGGATTTAATCATTCCATTGAGACAATGGACTAGGTGACCATGAAGGTTTCTTTCAGCTCTATGAACTTGTAATTCTATTTCCATGCTATAGCTTTTCTGGCAGAGAAGTAATTGGTCAATATGTTGGTTAATTTCCTCCTTCTCTTCTTTTTCTTTCCTTCCTTCCTTCCTTCCTTCCTTCCTTCCTTCCTTCCTTCCTTCCTTCCTTCCTTCCTTCCTTCCTTCCTTCCTTCCTTCCTTCCTTCCTTCCTTCCTTCCTTCCTTCCTTCCTTCCTTCCTTCCTTCCTGTCCCAACTAAGTTCCTCCTCTTCCATTACCCTAGGTAGAAGTGTTGTCTTGCTGTTCAGTTATTTCAGTCATGTCTGTCTGACTCTTCATGACTCCATTTGGGGTTTTCTTGGCAGAGATATTAGAGTGCTTTGCCATTTCCTTCTCCAGCTCATTTTACAGATGAAGAACTAAGGTAAACAAGGTTAAGTGACTTGCCCAAGGTCACAAAACTATTAAGTGTCTAAGTTCAGATTAGAACCCAGGAAGAGGAGTCTTCCTGGCTTTAGACCCAGCACTATCCACTGTGCCACCTAGCTTCCTTGCTGATGGAAGTAATCTCTTTTAAATAATGCCTTATATAGACTTCATTATTCTCATTTTCTACTTTGTATCATGGTTGTTGGCATGCAGCATTCACTTCATCAAATTGGCTGGTTTGTTGTTGTCCTTTGTCTTTGAAGAGGATCAAAATGACATCACCATGATAAAGTGAAATTTCAGTGCGTCTGACCGTGGCTGATTAGACCAATATGAGCTTGGAATGCTCTACCACAGGTTGGACACAGATATTCTGTGTGAATATTTGGGGTGATTATCCCAAATTTGCACATCCTGCATTTACTTTGTGCTATCTCAATTCTGCTTTGCTCAAAGAGCACAGCACCTTTTCTTACATGGGCACACCATGCTGAGTGGTCCTGTGCCAGTGTTTCCCATGTTGCACAGTCAAATCCAAAGTTCTTGAGAGAGAACTTGGGTGTATCTTTGTATCCTTTCTTCCGGCCACCATGTGATCACCTGCCCCAAGCAAGTTCTCCATAAAATATTCTTTTTAGCAAGTGTACATTTTGCATTGGAACAACGTGGACAGCCCACGGGAGTTGTGCTTTCTGAAGCTTAGTTTGAATATTTGACAGTTCAGCTTGAGAAAGGACTTCAGTGTCTGGTACTATATCCTGCCAGGTGATCCTCAGAATCTTCCTAAGATAATTCAGATGGAAGCAATTCAGTTTCCTAGCATGGCACTGCTACACTGTCCATGTTTGACAAGCATATAACAATGAGGTCAGTACAACAGCTCTGTAGACCTTCAGTCTGGTAGTCAGTCTAATGCCTCTTCTCTCCCAAACCTTTCTTCGGAGCTTCCCAAACACTGAGCTAGCTCTGGCAATGCATGCATCAACGTCATTGTCAATGTGTACATCCCTGGAAAGTACGCTACCAAGGTAAGTGAACTTATCCACAGCATTCCAAACTTCTCCATTTGTTGTAACCAATGGTTCCATGTATGGATGGTGTGGTGGTGGCTGATGGAGCACCTGTGTTTTTTTGGTGTTAATTATTAGGCCAAAATTAGCACAAGCAGCAGAGAATTGATCCATACTTTGTTGCATCTCAACTTCAGAGGCTGCACTGAGTGCCCAATCATCTGCAAACAGAAAATCATGCAGCAGCACTCCCTCCATTTTGGTCTTGGCTTGTAGCCTTTTCAAATTGAAGAACTTACCATCAGTACAGTAATAGATCTTGATACCATGTTCATCCTCATTGAAAGCATTTGTCAACATGGCTGAAAACATCATGCTAAAAAGCATAGGAGCAAGCACACAGCCCTGTTTCATTCCACTAGTGACTGGGAAGACACGAGAGTTTTGTCCATTATCCAGAACCTGGGCAAACATGCCATCATGAAACTGATGTACAATATTGATGAACTTCTTAGTTCAAATTTTGGCATAATTTTGGCATAATTTTCCATAAGCCCTCATGACTAACAGTGTCAAAAGCCTTGATCAGATCCACAAACACTGCATGAAGACCTCTGTTCTGCTCCTGGCATTTCTCCTGGAGTTGTTGGGCAGCAAACACCATATCGACTATTCCTCATCCCTTTCTGAAGCCACACTAGCTCTCAGGTATATTCCCATCTTCCAGGTGAAGGATCAGCCTATTAAGGAGGACTCGAGGAAGAATTTTGCCAGAAATGACAAAGAGAGAGATTCCCCTGTGATTGTCACAGGACAATCTATTCCCTTTACCCATAAGACATAGACAATGGAGGCATCCTTGAACTGCTGGAGGATAACCTCCTCTTGCCATGTAACCTGGAAAATTTCAGTCAGCTTTTGTATGAGCAATGGTTCCCCTACCTTGTAAATCTCCACTGGACTAGAACCACCACCAGGTGCTTTGCCACATGAAAGGAGCCTAATGGCCCTCAAAACCTCTTCTTCAGTTGGAAGTTCAGCTAAAGAGGAACTGACTTTAACCTGAGGTAAATTGTCAATGGCCTCAGCAAATTAGCAACTTCATCAAATTAGAAAGAGTTTGAAGATAGGCACCACATATGTTAATATTTTCATCTGCAGTTTTTAATCTGAGGTTCACATGAATAGTTTTCTAAGGAATCCAAGAATTTGGAGGAGAAAAATTACTTCTTTAGATTCACTAATTTTTAATTAAATTTTATCATTTCCTTCAATTATTTAAAAACATTATTCTGAGAGGAGAGTCCATAGACTTCACTAGACTGTCAAAGAGGTCCAGAACATTAAGAGGTCGAGAACCCCAGAGCTAGAGAGTCTAGCCCACAGTAACATTTGATCAGTGGACACCGAGTCGATGAATGCCATATCTGCCTCTGAATGAAAATGTAAGTGTAACAATTATGTAGGTAATTTTCTAAAGAAGACCTATATTTTAATCAAAGCTACTATGAAAATAACTCATATTAGACTAAATAAAGCATCCTCTTTCTAAATGTTCTTTAGAATCATCAAAAACTTCTTCCTAACATGTTTATACAATCTGAAATTGAGTGTGCTGCTCAACAGGAGCTGTCTTAGTTTTAACTGCCTAAGCAATATATTGGATCCAGCCACAGTTGAAGACATAATCATTTTGACACTTGGTAAAGTAATGGCTTTTAAATGAATTAAACATTTAGATTAATATCTCTAGTTAAGTTTATTTTCTGGATCTGCATTACAGCTGCTAAATTGATATAGCATATTTAGAATTACTTATTAGTAACAGAAAATTGATTTTTAATCTTTATATTTAATTACAATCCCTTCTCTCCTAGCACATTCGGTATCATAATATTCTAGGCTATTCGTTAGTTCTTCATGTTCCTAGAAAAATTCACTTATAAGTTAATTCACATACAAGGAAATGGGTAAAAGGTCAAATCTTATAAAGAATTATCAATTTATACCCTTTAGCAATTGAGAATTTGTGTTTTTTAAAAATCTGGTATATATAATTCTTATAAAACATTTTTTCAGATCAATTTATTGATGACTTTTGTCTTTATATCACAATCATTTCTAGCAATTCTTCCCCATTCCCCACCTATACATTGATCTCTCCCTAGTTAAAAAAAAGTAAAGCAAAAAGCAGAAGGATCATCATCGTCTTTATCATCATCGTCATCATCATCAACAACAAACATCCAACACAGTGCTCTCACCTGACAAAGTATCCAATATTTTGTGCCATTACTCTTACACCCGTCTCCCATTATTGGCTTTTCAGCTGCTCAGAGATCAGTTTCCTTTTAGTATTTTTTGTCATTGACATTGTCAGTTGCACATATTGTTTTTTTGAAATTTCTTCTTATTTCATTCTGTTTTAGTTTATTCAAATTGCCCCCTTTTCCTCTGAATTTCTCATAACCATTATTTCTACTAATCAGTAATATTCTATTGTATTCATATACTACAGGTTTTTTCTTTTTTAAAGTCTTTTACAATTGCTAAGCACCTACTTTATTTCCATTTTTTTTGCTACCATAGAAAATGCTGCTGAATTCTAGTATTTTAGAGCTGATATTTTAGATATTTGAGAATATCTAGTATGTGCTCCAACCTCTTCATAAACAAATATATGTTGTCTTGAGAGATCATTATTTTATAATATGAGCATTATGCTTTTTCATTAACTTACTTTTTATTAATGACATTTAATCTTAGTTTATCATATGTATATTATGTAAAAATAAAAAACTAGGTTAAAATACTGTTTCACCTTAAATTTCTATAGAAAGTAGGATGTCATATGATACATAGGTGGTTGGGTCTGGAGTTAGGAAGACCTGAGTTCAAATTCAGCCTCAGATACTTACTAGCTTTGTGACCCTGGGCATGTCACTTAACCTCTGTTTGCTTCAATTTCTTCAAATGTAAAAATGGGGATAATAATACCACCTATCTCCCAGCGTTTTTTTGAGAATCAAATGAACTAATATTTGTAAGGAAAGAAACAAAGAATTCTAACAAAATAAAGTTGCTTAACCCAGTGCCTAGCACATTGTAGCTACTGTATATATGTTTATTCCCTTCTCTTCTTACTGTGTGTACTCTCTTAGAAGCATAGAAAAGTGGAAAAGCAATAAGCATTTAGACTGCTTTCTCTGGGCAGAGAATTGTTGGAAGTGGAAACTTACCTGCCCATTCATATCAGTCATAGAGAAGTCTGGCCCTTTATCATTGTTAGAGAAAAAAGCAAAACCAAAAACATAAGACTTTTTTTCCCCTAAATTTTGGGACAGTTTGCAAAGGTCTGTTTGCTTTTCACTGGCTCATAGATATATCATTGAGACTTTAGAGACCACTAAGTCCAGCAACTTCATTTATACATGAGGAAACTGGGATAAATAAGTTAAGTGACCTGTCCAAAGTTACACAGCTAGTAAGCATTTGCATCCAAGACTTTCTGATGGTGTCTATGCTGTGCTATATATTACTTTTAGGTGGGCTAAGAAATACCAAACTGTGGCACTATGTGACCTACTTCAATTAGTTTTTAAAAAGCTATGGTACAGTCATTTCTTTCAAGACTATTCACATAATTATTTAAGCACATTTCATGGAAATATATTGATTTCTTTCCTAGATGCAAAGATTACTTTCCCCCCAAAGACAGATGCTCCCCAAGTAATATTTGATGGCAAGATTTTGCTAATTTTTTTTTTAATTTTTTAAAACTGACTTCTGAAGAGAAGCATTTTTTAAAATAAGGGACTTTAAAATATGAAAAATAAAGCTTTAAAAGAAAAAAATGATGGAGCATATTTTCTAAAAGCAAGGTTTAAGGTAGTCATTCTTTATATTAATTTGTTAATGCTTCATTGTAGAAAAAATGCTGGCCCAGCAATCTAGAGAACTGGGTTCTGCTTCCCCTTTGGACACTGATCATCACGTGGTCTGGGACAAGTCTTTCGCTGCAAACTGAGGGGTTTGGACTGATCTAGTAGTCTATAAACTTGCTTATATAACATCTCTTAAGAATCCTAAAAAATGGAATTGAATAGTTCAATCCCACAGTCATTTATTAAGCTACTACTGTGGGTCAGGTACTCTTCTAGATACTGGAAATACAGAGACAGAAATGAAGACAAAACATTCCCTGCCTTCAAGGAGCTTATATTCTTTTGTGAAGTCACTTTCTAAAAAAAAAAAGCAAACCCCACCATTTTGACACTCATGGAAAATATCTTTATGCCTTACATCATAAGCACAACCATTAAAAGCAGCTCCTTAAAAATGAGAAATGAATTTCAAAAGATACATTTCAGTTAGATTATGAAAAATATGGCATATTGGATGCGGCAACTTAAAATGGAGCAGAGACTGCTTAAATGCACCGTGAGATTGCCTGCCAAGTTTCCATCCCTCCCTGCTATTTGTGAGGCTCTCTGAAGTCCATTGCCACTGACCCTTTTCAGTTTTCCTCTCCCTTCCATATGCTTTATGCTTCAAACTAAACTCTTCCTATCCCTTGAACATGCCCTGAACTCTCTCATCTCTGTTCCTGTCTCACTGTTCTCTGTTCTTAGAATGCCCTCTGAGCCTCCAGGTATTGAATGCTAACTTTTAATGATAAACTCAAATGCCACCTCTGTCCTACCACTCTCAGCCAGAGAAGACATACACAAAAGAGAACAGCATGATCTTTTGAAAAGAATGCTGACTCTGAGTTCAGAGGACCTGGGTTCTAAATATTGTCTCTGATGTTAACTACTGGTGGGATCTTGGGTAATGGATTGAGGATCAAGGGACCTTAGCCATCTACTTCTGTCATTTTTTACAAACTGAATCCCAGGGAATCATCCAAGGATACACTAAGAATAATGGATTAGCTGGATTTTGAACTCAAGTCTTCTGACTTCAAACTCATACTTTCTTTTTCACTGAATTATACTACTATACTTCTCTGAACCTCAGTTTCCTCAACTGTAAAATGAGGTGGTTAGACTGTTGACTTCTGAGATCCCTTCTAACTCTAGACCTCTGATTCTATGAAATGAATAGAGTTAAGATTCATAAGAAAGAGATGACATACACAGATTATTGTGGACAGAAGAAGTTGTAACTTTTTTGGGAAAAATAGAAGAGAAAAATAGAGGTAGGTTTTGTATCTTGAATGAGAGAGAAGGGGAGAAGAAGGGAGGCAGGGAGAGAAAGAGAGAGAGAGGAGTGGTGGGGAGAGAGACAGATACAGAGAGAGATAGACACACAGAGAGAGCACAGAAGAAGAAAATAACTTTTACTCTTCAATTATGCACACACAACACTTGGGACAGTGTAGTTCAATTACTTTCCCGCTCAGTACAAAATATATAAATACCATTGGAATACCATTCATTCTAATGGTAGGGTTTCTAAAGATATTTTTTTTGTTATAGTCTATCTTTCTTTTCCAGTTTTGCCTTGAAACATTTGTTTATTTTCAGTATAAACAAGTTAGATAACTCCATGGAGGCTGATTATTGAGTTCCTGGGTGTTTTCTTCAGGGACTGAGAATTTATGTTAGAAGGAGAGAGATAGCCTTGTCAGGATGTACTACAGATTATATTCTGATGGGTTCTGCTTTGATAATTACAGAGTGACCTTGGATGGTTTTCCTAGACCTACTTTCTTTTGTTTTTATTGATTTTAGTCAAACTTTGGTTCTAGAAATTACAGTTCATGCATTATGCCTTCATGCTACCTAAGGAATATAATAGACCTCTGATAAACTAGGTGTGGGCTTTTCCTTCCAAGGGAGAAAAATAATGCGGTCTTCAGAAAAGTCCTAACTGCCTTCATGTATTGCTTTTCCAATATTTCACATTTCTGTCATATATGTACCTCGTATAGACTGGTTATATTGAATGCCTCTCAGAATTTGCTATTGACCTCAGTAGGCCTTTTATAACCAGCCTGATAACAATTTCCCCTAAGACATTTTTTTTTCTCTAGTTTCAACACTTCTAATTCCTTCAAGGGATGTTTATACGTTTCAGATTCTGATTCCGTTATCTAATAAGTTAGCTATCCTTCAGAGCTTTGCATCATTTGTAAGTTTTGATGAACTTGCTATCTAAGCTTTCATCTAAGTCAGTAATAAAATTTTTGAGTAGCAGAGGGCCATTAAACACACACACACACACACGCACACACACACACACACACACACACACACACACACACACACACACCCCAAATTAGGTCATTTTCCTCCAAGTTGAGATTGATCCATTAATGACTACACTTTTTATGTCTGTCCAATATTGCATCTCTCTATAGGGAGCACATGTTTTTCTACTAGCTGTGGAAAAAGCACTGCACTTGGAAGCCTAGGACCCAAGTTTATATGTCTCTCAGAACTTAGTACAGTGTTCTGAATCTTTTTGTAAATTTTTCCTTTTTAAATAATATTTTCCCCCAATTCCATGTAAAAGCAATTTTTAATCTTCATTTTAAAAATGTTTTGACCTCCAAATTCTTTTTCTGCCTCTCCATTCCCTGAGACAGTAAGCAATCTGATACAGGTTATACATGTGTAATCAAGTAAAACATATTTCCATGTTAGTCATTTTGTGGAAGAAAATTCAAACCAAACAAAAGAAAGAAAGAAAGTGAAAAGTAGTAATGCTTGATTTGCACTCAGACTCCTCCCTGGAGGTGGATAGCATTTTTCATCATGAGTCCTTTGGGATTGTCTTAGGTCAGTGCATTGCTGAGAATAGCTAGGGCACTCACAGTTGTTCTTGTATGGTTTTTCTGTTACTGTGTACAGCATTCTAGTTTTACTCAATTCATTCTACATCAACTCGTGTAAGTCTTTCCAGGTTTTTCTGAAAAAATCCTGCTCACCATTTTTAGTAGTACAATAATATTCCATTACAGTCATATACCACAGCTTGTTCAACCATTCCCCAATTGATGGGCATCTCCTCACTTTCCAATTCTTAGCCACCACAAAAAGAGCTGCCATAAAGATTTTTATCCAAATAGATCTTCTCTCCCCCTCCCCATCCCAGGTTTTGGATCTCTTTGGGATACAGATCTAGTAGTGGTATTGTGGGATCCAAGAGTGTAAACAGTTTTATAGTCTTTAGGACATGGTTCCAAATTGCTTTTCAGAGGTTGGATCAGTTCACAGCTCTACCAACAGTTCATTAGTCTGACAGTTTTCTCACATCCCATCGCTTTCCTTTTCTGTCATATTAGCCAGTCTGACAGATGTGAGTTGTTTTAATTTGAATTTCTGTAATCAAGAGTGATTTAGAACATTTTCTAAGACTGCAGATAGCTTTGATTTCTTTGTCTAAAAACTGCCTGTTTATATCCTTTTGGGTAGTGACTTGTATTTTTGTAAATTTGATTCAGTTTTCTCTCTCCTTCTCTCCCTCCCTCCCTCCCTCCCTCCCTCCCTCCCTCCCTCTCTTTCTGTCTGTCTCTGTCTCTCTCTCAATATGTGTGGCTATATATATATATATATATATATATATATATATATATATTCATATATTTGAGAAGTGAGGACTTTGTCAGGAATACTTGTAACTCCACCCCCCACAATTTTTTCCTTTCCTTCCTGTTTTAGTTGCATTGGTTTTGTTTCTGCAAATTCTTTTTAATTTAATGTAATGAAAATTATCCATTTTACATGTCATAGTGCTCTCAATTTATGGTTTGGTCCTTAATTCTTCCCTTACTCATAGATCTGACAGGTAAACTATTTCATGCTCTCCTATTTCACTTATGATCTCACCCTTTATGTGTAAATCATTTGCCCATTTTGACCTTATTTTTGTATATGGTGTGAGATGTCGGTTTAAACCTATTTTCTGCCACACTATTTTCCAGTTTTCCCAGCAATTTTGGTCAAATGATGAGTTTTTGTCCCAATAACTTGGATCTTGAGTTTATCAAGTACTAAATTACTATGGTCATTTACTTCTGTATCTTGTGTATCTAATCGATTCCACTAATCCACCACTCTATTTTTTAGCCAGCACTATATTGTTTTGATGATTACTGCTGTATAATACAGTTTGAGATCTAGTATAGGTAGACCACTTTTCTTCACATTTTCCCCCATTCCTTCCATTCATATTCTTATCTTTTGTTCTTTCAGATGAACTTTGATATTATTTTTTCTAGTTCTTTAAAAGTATTTTTGGTAATTTGGTTTGGCACTGAATAAGTAGATTAATTTTGGTATAATTGTCATTTTTATTACATTGACTTGGGCCACTATGAGAAATTCATACTTTTCCAATTGTTTTTAATCTGACTTTATTTGTATGAAATGCGTTTGGTAATTGTGTTGGAATGGTTCCTGGGCTTGTCTTGGCAGGTAGACTCCCAAGTATTTTATATTGTCTTCAGTTATTTAAAATGGAATTTCTCTTTCTCTATTCTTGCTGTGTTTTGTTAGTAGAATAGGAGTCTTGCTGGTGGGCCCCTTATGGTGTGGTCTGCATGTTCCCTTCCTACTCTAGAGAGACAGACTTTTCCTACTGGCCCTCTAAACTGTCCTTGGCTGAAAAATCTGTTTCACTGCTCCAAAATTGGGTTTGAGGCATTATTCCAAAGTTGTTGGAGGGGAACTTGGGACAATTCAGGTGAATTCCTGTTTTACTATGTCATTTTCATTCCGAAATTGCCTCTTGTGTATTCTTAATAAAAATTTATTCAATCGATTTGAAGTTTCATTTGAGCAATTCATAATTTGTAATCATTTCTTTTTACATATGTTGTAGATTTTGTTTTCTACCCCTTGCTCCTCCCTGTTTTTCTTTCTTTTAGAAAATGCTTTTGTGATAGAGCTTAATTTTTACTAAATTTTCTTCTGCGTTCCTTCTTTTAGAAGAGCCTGCTTTTGCTAAGGACATTTTGTGTGCCCTTTTGAGCTGCAAGGATGGATTAATTAAACATCTCCTCTTATCTATCGTACGAGGAGTCTCTTTGGTTCATGGCCACTACCAGGTGTGTAGATTTGTCAATACAGCACTCTGCCTTTTCAGCGCATCACTTACATTCTCCCCCTGCCCCATTTTGTCTTTTAATGAATAATCAAGATTGCCATGCTATGATAAACTGGACCTTAGATAGTTTTTTTTTGGGTAGTTAAATACTGAATTTAACAGTGTTTTTTTCTGTCTGTATTGGTGAGTTATGAAAGTGTTAATTAAAAACCTGCTCATTTTCATAGTTTAAGACTAATAAATTATTCTAGTGAAGTTTTCCTTTCTCAATATAAAAAAATATTATCACATGGCATTGTCTACTTCATTAACATCTTCAAATTGCTGCTCAAATTTAATTTGGGATGCACTACCAACTCAGCATTTAGATAACATTTAATCAAGTCATGTCTTTTAATTGAAATGAATGAAAATATGTCAACACACATGCTTCTTACCTTTGCTACCGCTATGTTTCCTAGGATTTTGAAAATATTTGGTCCTCACCCAATCATGGACATTGTGAAAGCCTTTTGCATACCAGCAGCAAGCTTTCTAGTACCTTGGAAAGTTTTAAGAGAAGCCTCGGAAATACTACAGCCAACGACTGTGAATGCTATCCGATGTTAGAAACTGTTCAGCAACATGTACAAATGTAAAGCCAGGTTTTTATTTAATTTGGTAGTTCATTTTTTTAACTGAAAATGATGAAATTGTCATTTTTCTTTCTTGTTCCATACTCGTGAATTCATTACTGCAGGAAATTACTGATGGGGAAACTCCACAAATGCCAATTAGTATTTATTCTGCAACCTGTAGTTTTCCAAAGTGTCCTAGAAATTCATTAACTTATGAAATGAATTTACGACCAGGGTCTTAAGGCCAAGAGATATCAGAGGGAGGTCTAAAGTCCGTGTTTTTCTGATTTCAAAGCTTTTCCTATACTATATGAGGTTGTTTCATAATTAATACAAGAATAAGCATGTTTCATAATATAATAAGCATAATTTCATAATAAGGATCCTATATTTATTTTTGTTCTCCATTACTCCAGGTTCCTTGCGTATTTCTTTAGTGTTCATTCAATATTTAGGAAATGGAAAACTACTAGATGAGGAAATAGACACTTTGTATTCAGCAAATGACTTAAGGTAGAAAGAACAATATTCTCCTAGGCTCCCTGTTGTCCCAGTTCTTGGTATTTCTTCTCTGTTCTCTTTCACATTAGAAATTGAAGCATTCAGTCTAAAACTATTCATCATGAGTCTTTATTCCCTTGGTTCATCTTGGCAGGAAGTCTGAGGAGAAAATGTATTGCCATAGCGTATTCATGGACATAAGCAGATAGAGGGTGTCAGGAGAGACTTGGCGCCTAATTATCTTGTTATCCAGCCTGTCTCCTGGGAACTCAGGAAGTCACTTTCACTCCAATATAATTTCTAGTGTTTTATCTTGCCTAATTTTGCATTAATTTTTTGTCATTTTAGGTTGGCCAGAAGCCTTGAGAAGCCTTTATCAGGAGACCCCATTATGGCTTTTCTCAGCAACTTCAGTGTAACTAGGGGTAAGTTCCTGGATTTCTTTCAAAAGATAAAATAAATGAGGCATCATTTTCATACATTTACTTAAAGATGAAAATATAAGGAAGGATGGAAGGGATGCTACACCTGTAAAGCATTCAGTGGGTGTCTGCATATTGTGTGCTCATCCTTCGTTGCTGAAGAAGACCATGCCATCAGAGACATGATAACATAACTTGCACTTGACTGTTTTGAGTGAGGGAGGGTTGTGCAGGTCACCACCCTCACATCTCCTCCAGAGCCATGTGAATCCAATGACCAGATATTCATCAGAATGACTAGAGATGACCCAGGATGAGGCAATTGGGGTTAAGTGACTTGCCCAAGGTCACACAGCTAGTGAGTGTCAAGTGTCTGAGGTGAGATTTGAGCTCAGGTCCCCCTGACTCTGCACTGGTGCTCTATTCCACTGCACCAACTAACTGCCGCTGTAACCCATGTAAATTTTGAGGGACCCTTATCCCAATTCCTACTTCCACTGATGAGTTTGGTCACAGAGCTTGGCTAGCTACATTCCTCAAAGAATTATCTTATGGCCAGAATTAATTATTATTAGGCCTGTAAAAAAAATGCTCCTGTATCGACTTTACCATATCATTTCTTTACCGATTAGTTTTCAGATTCCTTCAGGTCACATTGCTTCATGCTGACTTATTGTTCATTTCATTTTCTGGTAATGTAGAAACTACTAGATAAGGGAGCCACACCCTAAATATTCAACGGACAGCTTAGAGGCAGAGAGAACAACACTTTTCTGGACTCGTTGTCCAAATCTTCA
Organism: Bettongia penicillata ogilbyi; assembly: GCA_023548195.1. NCBI lineage: Eukaryota > Metazoa > Chordata > Mammalia > Diprotodontia > Potoroidae > Bettongia > Bettongia penicillata. The sequence goes on along the minus strand of JAJHZJ010000476.1, from coordinate 1,360,714 downwards.
TTGCTCTAAACTATTTCCCTGGCCATCTAATGTTTATCATGGCATTTACCAAGCACAAAGGAATACTTTAAGGATGCCACTAGCAAGCAGATTTTAATGAAAACTTAATGATGTGGAAATAGAAAAATAGTAGCTGACATTTCTAAAACATTTTAAGGTTTACAAAATGCTTTTCATTACTATTCCTTTTGAGGCTCATGACAATTTGTTAAGGAAAATGGTTTAAGTATTATTATCCCAGTTTATAAGAGAGGAGGATGAACCTTAGAGATGTTAATGGATTGCCTGAGGTCATGTAGGTAGGTTATGGTTGAACCATAATTTGAACCTGAATCTTTGGGCTTTGAGGTCTGTTTTCTTTCTTCTTCTTCTTCTTTTTTTTTTTTTTTTTGAGACAATTGAAGTTAAGTGACTTGCTCAGGGTCATGTACCTAGTAAGTGTCTGAAGCTGGATTTGAACTCAGATCCTCCTGACTCCAGGACCAGTGCTCTATAGCTCTCTTTTTACTATAACAGATCCTGATAGAATTTGGTTCTAGGTATCTATGTCCAGATGTGGATATTACTATTATCATAGTACTTAGTATTTGACAATTGAGTTCAATTTAACATTTAGAAAACATTTTCTGTGCCCCCACTATGTGCTTAATGAGGTCTACTACTGTTCCTTTATGCACTCATTAGGAATGTGTCTTCTCCTCAGACTCAGATAATTATAGGCAGTGACTGCTATTGGATTTCATTACTTGTAATTCTGCTAAACAGATCTCTGGGGAGGTCATATAGATTATTTAAACCTCATTGAGACTGGAAATCACAAGTTAGTCTCTTGCTTACTTGACTTGTTTTCTGAAATTTTAAAGTATAGTAACAAAAATCATAAATCCCCAAATAATTCTAGGAATTTTTGGCTTAAAAATGGTGATCTCTAAATGGTCTGTCTTCTGAGCTCTGGCATTAAGAGGAAGTCAGTCCTTGAGGATATCTTATTATTCTGATAAGAACAATACAGAGAGGTATGTTGAGTGGTTTTTTGGTGTTTGGAAAGTATCATCTCAAACTTTCAGTGATGAACAAGACATGTATTTTCTCCTGAAATATTTTGGGGATCTGTGATTTTCTACATCTTGGTCTTTAAGATTTGGCTGTGGCCAAAAGAATCCATTACCATATAGCCTACCTGATGACGAGTCTTTCCAAACTTAGCTAGGCTGGTCCTTTACCATATAGCCTACCTGATGACGAGTCTTTCCAAACTTAGCTAGGCTGGTCCATTACCATATAGCCTACCTGATGATGAGTCTTTCCAAACTTAGCTAGGCTGGTCCATTACCATTTAGCCTACCTGATGATGAGTCTTTCCAAACTTAGCTAGGCTGGTCCTCAGACATCTAGCATTTAGCATATCATTTGACCTATACTTGGCTTTTTCATTTTAGTTTGATGTCTCAATACTTACATTCTGCTGGCCTTTTAAAAATGCAGAATTATGACCATGCCACAATTAGAGGCAGGCTTTAATGAAGTTTTTCTGTAGCAAGTTTCATAAAATATAAGCAAATTGGCAAGAATCTTATCTACCCATCATAGAATCATAGGTTTTGAGCTCTAAGGAGCTTGACAGGTCATCCAGTCCAAATCCCTCATCTTGATGATGAGAAAAGGAAAGTTTAAATGACTTACCCAAGGTTACACAAGTCATATAAAGGAGAACAAGAATTTAAACCCCAGCTTAGGTTGAAATTTAGGTCCTCAGTCTCTTAATATAATTCCTCCTCCCCTCCCCTCCCTCTGAAAATGCTGCTGTCTCCATAGCAATAATGTTGATCTAAGCTTGAGGACTATTCTACCTCTCTCTTATCAAAACCTATTAGAAGAATATTTATAGCTTTTATTTATGTTAAGAAACTTTCTTCACCACAGAGTCAAATAAATTGTTATAAATAAGTATTCTATTTTATGCACTTCTATCTACATATGAACGGGTATTCTAATTTACAGCATTTTTTTTTGTGGGGGTGGTATGGAATTTTATTTACTACTGAAGTAATGATTTTAGAATATAAGATTTCAAAAACACTCTGAGCCATGAAATTTAGATTATGAATATACCAAAATATTTCTGTTATGTTGTATTCTGTGTTGCTCTTACCTTATCTATCAAAAGAGCATTTAGTTTAAGCTGCTTACCTCCTCTGTAAAATGGGCATTTAATTTAAAAAAATGGAATTATAATATTTACAATTAATTTATATAATATATAAACAATATAATTTGTAATTGATAACAATCAATATTAACAATGGTATAGTTCAATTAGTATTTATATAGTACTTTAAGGTTTGCAAAGTGCTTTATAAATATCTCATTTGATACAACTCTGGCAGGTAAGTGCTGTTATAAATGAGAAAACTGAGTTGAACAGAGTTTATGTCACTTGTTCAGGGCCACAAACTAAGTGTATGAGACTGGATCTGAATTCAATTTTTCTGATTTCAGATTCAGTGCTCTATGTACTGTGCTACCTAGCTACAAAAGAATGGAAATTTGACAATTGGACAGATGAGTTAAGAAAAGCACAGAAGATAATATGGCAAGGGAACTTTGGTATATTTATCATTTTTGAAAGCATCATTGCAGCCAAATTAGACTACTGGATGTTCCCCCAACTCAACTATGTCCATGTTCTTGGAATTCGCATTCTCCTTTCAGATTCCTTCTGTTCCTTCAAGATTACATCCCTATATCACCTTTTTGAAAACTTCCTTGATGCCCCCAGATGTTAATTTCCACCCTCCCCTCCGAATCTTCTTGTATCTGTTTCTCTTTATATGTACTGTATCCTTTCAGTAGAAACCAAACTCAGAAGGGCAAGGACTGTTCTGGTTTTTGCTTTGTGTTCTCAGGTAGATACTCAATAAAAAAGTGTGGATCTGAACTGTTAAGTTCTGAGTTGTAGTAAGAAATTTTCAGTAAAATTCAGAAATCTTCAAGGGCGCATGTGAAATGAATGCAACCCACAAAGGTTGTAATTGTTATAAATGTCCAATTCCCCCCACCCCCATTAACTATTAAAGCATTTCAGTATTGTAAATACTGCTTCATTTTGGCTGTGTTTCAGATGTGAGGGTAAAGGATTGTGTGCAGAATGTCACCAAGTTAACAGAGGAGTTACGTTCTTTGACCACTATCTCAGAAGAAACCATCAACAGTATTCTAGAAGCAAATATCTCACATTCGAAGGTAAGAATATGAAAATGTGAAAAGATGTATCTTTCCTAGCATGACTGTCTTCAACTTCACTTGCCTTTTTATTGATTTATTTATTTTTATATAAAAATTTATTTAGTATTGCCTTTCCATGGAGGGAGGGTTCTAATTCTAATTCTAGTTCTGATCGGTGTGACAAGATTGGGGTGAGGGAATACCAGTCATCTATTAGGGAGTATCCTTTCTTAAGCAACCAGAGTCTTCCAGAAATGCGCATACGCTAAAATTTTTGTAAATTGAATTGAATTTTTCTGTCGGGAAGATAGGAATATGTTTCAGACATTTTAAATTCAGTTTTGTTGTCTGTCAATATTTCCAATGAATAATTAATGATTTGTGGCAGACACCTACTAGGGGGTCTTAGTATTCAAAGAAATCTTTTTGTGAACTGAAGTAAATTTTTTTTGTGATGCAATTAGTCATCCATTAATTTACCTGTTTTATAATTGTTTGGTTAATTTAATATTAAAGTTTCTTAAAACAAGACATACTTATATATGTATTAACAACCATCTGCACATATGGGCAGAGTTTAAGACTATTTCTACTATATTTTATACCTGAATGTACAAGCTATTTAGTTATAGGATTTATAAAAATCTTAATATTTCCATTCTCCATCATCACTTTCTCTAAGACAGACTGCATCCTTTGCACCATGGCTTTCAATGGATCCTATTTTAAATGCGTTTGGGGACTGTATATGTAGTCATTTAAAATTCATACATGGTTTAGTGCTTATCACTGGCACATTTTACCTTGAAGAATAATTCAGTTACAGTTGGGGAAATTGGAATTTGTGGGAAGTTTCCAGTGCTGTATTTGTGCTTTGTTACTTACTGGAATATTAGTATTGTTTTATAAGACCATTCTGATTTTTTTAAAAAGCATAACTTTTCATGAAGAATATAGCTTAATGACTAGGTTTGTGATTGTTGTTGGGGGGGAGTTAGGTGGTACAGTGGATAGAGTGCCAGATCTGGAGTCAGGAAGACCTGAGTTCAAATCCATTTTAAGCACTTACCAGCCTGTGACCCTGGGCAAGTAATTTAACCCTGTTTGCCTCCGTTTCCTTATGTGTAAAATGAACTGGAGAAGGAAATGGCAACCTGCTCCAGTATCTTTGCCAAAAAACTGGGGTCATGAAGAGTTGGACATGACTGAAAAATAACTGAACAACTATAGGAAAAATGGCTAGATTATCTGCCTTAAAGTCAAGAAGATCTGGGTTCAAGTTCTATTGCCAATAGATCCTGGGCATGTCTCTTAATTCCCTAGGAAATTCCTCAGGACCGCAAGGGAGGCTGTATGGTATAACGGAAAGTATATTAGATTAGAAAGCAGAGGATGTGGGTTAGGATGTGCTTGACCACTAATTACCAATCTCACTTTGGGCAGGCCATTTAAACTCTTTGGGTCTCAGTTTACTTACCTGCAAGTTGAGGGGGTTGGATCACTTGAACTGTTAAGGAAGGTCCCTTCCAACTCTTAACCTATGATCCTAAGTTACAGAGGAGTTAGAGGTTCGAATGTATGTGTATGTATGTATACATGCATTTATCTGTATTTATGGAGCATTTCTCCAATGATATGGATTGGCAGTTCCCTCATAATTAAGATCACACAGTTTGCATACATACACACATATAAATATGCATACATACACACATGTACATATACACATAGATACATACACACACACACATATATATATATATTCAGGTATACACACACACACACACACACACACACCCACCCACTCATATTCACAGAGAATTAGCACCTCTGGTATGAGAGCTTACCAAGTCTGCTTCGGGGCTGCTCATCTGCCTTTGTTACCTACCTGCCATCTGACTCTCATCTATGACTCTAAAAAATTGTAGCATGCTCAGCAGCCACAACCTGGTGAAACCGTCTTGGCAGAAAGGCTAAGCAAGACTGAAGGTAACCGACGGGTTTCAAACCCTTTGGTGAGTTAGGAGGATATCTGCTCCAAGCACAAAAAGACTTTCCCTGGCAGAATAGGCAGAGGAGAACAACTTGTTCCAATGGCCATGAAAGCGGCTGAAGCAGGCACTGTGGAACGCTTAGAGTTTGGTAAGATATCAAAGACACCAAGGTCATCCACTGTATCCTGGGCCATCTGCAGCCATCCTGACTTTTGTTTCACTACTGGGTTTTTATGACTCTGGAAGAGAGAGGCAGATGACTTTGTGTAACCCTGCCTCACTTAAACCCAATTCATGTTCAAGTCAAGATATCACCTGGGATATCTTGAACATAAATATATATTCCACAGCCGTAGAATCTCAGTTATAAGGGATCCTGGATGAATCAACACATGCCTGAGCAGGTATCTTCTCTAAATCCTCCCAATAAGTAGTCATCTAGATTTCATTTGAAGACCTCTAGTGATGGGACAACTCACTGCTTTCTGAAGCAGCCTGTTATACTTTGGACAGCAATGTTGGTTAGGAAGTTTTTCTTCATGTAGTTCAAATCTGCTTTCTTTCAATTTTCACCTGTTATTCCAAGTTCTTCTCTCTCTACACAACCAAGCAAAGGTCATATCCCCTTTTACATGAGAACCATTCAAATATTTATATATTGTAATCATGTTCAGTGTGTTTTTCTTACACTTTGGTCCAATTGGGGTAAAAAAAATCTTCTAACAATTTTAAATATGTAATATGGAAATTTGATTCAAATTTAAGAAATTAATTTTATGGTCAATTTTTCAGGAACATGCACACATACACATATATATACATATATGTATATATATTTGATGAGGTTAGACATATGTGTAAGGGAGAGGAAATACTATCATTAATGGGCAGGTGATGGCAATATCAAAATCAAATTAAAAAAACCCAAACCAATCTTTGTCCTCATGACCACTGTGGAGAAAGTGAAGAAGGGGTCATGAAATAAACAAAGAGGAAATTTGATGTCAGTATCTAATGATATCCATGCCTGACTCTTTTAGTTACCAATTTCTATAATAATTTAATTATAATTGGTGATCAGAAAGAATAAAAATGATGCTGCTATTGACATGAGTGATTGTCAACCATGTATCAGATTTATCCCTCTCAGGAGTATCTCTGCTTATCTCTTGGGATGCTTTGAAATTCTCTTCTCAAACCATCTTAAAATATAATCATAATTTCTTTTAACTTAAGCAAAAATATATACTATACACCTCTTCTGGAAGGAGGGAGGGAATTTGTGAAATGAATGATAGGATAGTTCCACTCCAAGAAAGGAGGGACAATTATAGACAATTAAAATACAGGTATATAAATGGCGAAAACATGTGTGCCTCTGTGATAGAGACTCCTCAAATATGGTAGAATAATGATGGACCAAGTGATGTTCAGAGAGAATATTCTGGTTTGCCAGATTTCTGGAAAACATAATGTGTTGCTTTCACTTCCATAATGTGACAAAGTTAATTTAGTGCCTGCAAAAGAAGATAGGCCAACAACGTTGGCAGGGGCATTCTTCAATCTCATAACTTGTCTCAGGCATCCTTCCAACAAGTCCATTCAGGTTTTTGGTTTTTTTTTTGCTTTCTTGTAAATAATGCCAGAAAAATGATTGGTCATTAAGCTCAATATTTGCTCATTTGGTTTTTGTAATTTTTAAATTAATTAAATTTAATTAAAAAAAAGAAAAGTTTCTTGTTGACTCCATGTGCAACACTCTTGGTTTATCATAGCGAATATTCTCATGGTGTTTTCATATACTGCCTCATGTGATCCTCACGGTGATCCTGGAGGTGCATTAACCCTATTTAATAGCTGAGGAAATTGTAGCTCATAAAAAACTGCTCTGTCCAAGATATGTGGGAAGTGGTGAAGTGACCCTTAGGCTAAGGCAAATCCCTCACCTGTATTTTCTGTGCCATTCCTACCTGTCTGCTCTATCAGATTGCTGCTGTCATCACTCCTCAACTCCCCCGTCTTTCTCTATTTGTTCCTTCTGACTTCCAATAAACAGGCCCTTGCATGCCCCTACCATTCTTTAAAAATAATAACAAAAAAACCTTGCCTAGATTCTCCCATTTTCTGCTATCATTCTGTATATCTCCCCCCTTTCTCAGTTAAATTTCTTCAAATTTAAATTTAATTCAATTTGGTTAATTTAACTAATTAATTTAATTTCAATTAAAATGAAATTTGAATTCTTTTACACTAGATGTCTCCAGTTCCTTTCCTTTCATCTTGTGAACCTACTCTGATCTGGCTCCCGACTTCACCATTTGATTGAATCTGCTCTCTTTAAAGTTACCAGTGATCTCATAAGTCCGAAATCTGGAGGCCTTTGCTCAGTCCTCATCTCTCTTTTCTTCTCTTCAGTATTTGACATTACTGACCACCCTCCCATCCTGTTTCTCTCTCCTCTCTGGGTTTTTGTAATGTTGCTCTCTTGGCTCTCCTACCTGCAGATGGTTCCTTCTCAATAATCTTTGATAGATCTCCACTTATACAACGTCGACTGCCTATATATGTCTCTCAATGCATTATCCTGAGCGCTTAAAAATTAATTTATTTGTTTTTAGTTTTCTACAATCACTTCTGTAAATCTTAGATTTTCTCTCCCTCCTTTCCCCCTCCCTCCCCGAGAGATCATGCAATCTTATTTGGGCTTTACACATACATTCTTACTAAATACATTTCCACCTTAGTCATGTTGCTTAGAAGAATTAAAAAGAATGGGAGAAACCATGAAAGGAAAACCAAACCAAAACAAAGTAAAACACAAGAGAAAATAGTCTGCTTCATTCTGTAATCCAGTTCGATAGTTCTTTCTCTGGATTTTACCTCAAGAGTCCGCTGGGAATTTTTTAGGTCCTTGTGTTGCTGTGAAGGGTTAAGTCTACCAAAAAAATTCCTCGCACACTGTGGTTGTTACTGTGTACAAAGTTCTCCTGGTTCTGCTCCTTTCACTCAGCTCAGTTCATATAAGTCCTTCCAGATCTCTCCAAGGTCTTTCTGTTCATCATTTCTCAGAGCATCATAGTATTCCATTATATTCATATACCACAATTTATTCAGTCATTCCCCAGTTAATGGGCATCCCCTTGATTTCTAGTTTTTGGCCACTACAAAGAGAGCTGCTATAAATATTTTTGTACATATGAGACCCTTCCCCATTTTTATGATCTCTTGGGAATACAGTCCTAGAAGCGGTATTGCTGGGTAAGAGGGTATGCACAATTTTGTAGGCATTTGAGCATAGTTCCAAATTGCTCTCCAGAATAGTTGGATCAGCTCACAGCTGCACTAGCAATAAATTAGTGTTTCAGCTCTCCCACATCTTCTCCAACATGTCATCTTCCTATTTTTTCATGTTAGTCAATCTGAAAGGGTGATGTGGTACTTCAGAGTTGTTTTGATTTGCATTTCTAATGATATAGAGCGTTTTTTCATATGACTATAGGTAGCTTTAATTTCTTCCTCTGAAAACTGCCTATTAATATCCTTTGATCATTTGTCAATTGGGGAATGACTGAGCATTGTTCTCTTTACTCACTTGCTTATCTCATCAACTTCTATGGATTCATTTATCATCTTTATGCAGATGACTCCCAGATCTCTTATATCCGTTCCTAATCTCTCTCCTGAGTTCTAGTTCTACATCACGAACTATTAGATATTTTGAAATGAATGTTCCATAGCCATCTTAATATGTCCATTTGACTGTTGAGTCTACCACCATGTTTTTAGTTGTCCACTGAGATTCACAACCTCAGTGTAATCTTCAGTTAATTGCTCTGTCACTTATCCCACAGATCCTAAGTCCTGTTGTTTATATTTCATAGTCCATAGCTTTAGACTGGGAAGGGACTTGACCCCATGTGAGTCCAACCTCCTCCTTTTATAGATGAGGAAACTTAAGTCCACAGAGGTTCATGATTTGCCTAGGATCATCTAGCTCCTAAGGGTTTTAAGCAAGATTTGAACCCCAGGTCTTATTGATTCCAGGTCCAAACCATAACTCCTATATCATAATTTCCTATATATACTCTTCTTCCCACTCATACAACCATCACCCTAATTCATATACACATCTCTTCTGGATGACTGCAATAACCTCCTATTTGACTTTTGTGCCTCAAGTCTGTTTCTACTCTAATCCATCATCCACAACTTGCAGAATGTCCTCCTTCCTCATTTCAGTCATTAGGTGCTTCATTTCCTTCATGAAACTTTTACTGATTTATATTGTCCCCAGTCATTAGTGGTCATTCCCTCCTCAGATGCCCTTGTACTTATTTGTATATGTATTGTTTCACCAACTAGAACATAACGAATTCCTTGAGGGAGGGAACTCTCTCTCTTTTGTATCCTTCATGCCAAACATAGTGTTTTGTACAGAGCAGAGGGGTAATACATGTTGAGGATATATTGAGTTAAGAGAAAGGACTGGAATTAGGACATTACCTCTGGTACAGTGAAATGAACAGTGACCCTGTAATCACTGGAGCTGGGTTCAAATCCTACCTCTTATGTTGACTACCTCTGTAACCCTGAGCAAGTTAGTTAATTTTGTGGGACCTTAACTTTGTCATATGTGAAATGAGATTGATTTCTAACTATATTAACATGAAATTGCTTACAGAAAATCAGAATATTTTTGGACCGATTTTTATTTTAAGTGAAATGGAAAGCAAAGAATATAGATCAATGAAATATCATTGAAAGGAATGTATTGGTTCTGTATAGTACCTCTTAAGAGAAAACCTTTGCTTATATACATAAAATATCATTATTTTTAGTGTTATGATTAGCTGTGTGACTTGTTCCCTCAGGGGTAGAAAAGAGGTAGTCGGATGAAGCAATATCAGTATCTTACTAAATGAAGCCTCACCTTTCATCCATGCTTTAGACAGCAAACACAGCTTTCTGATCTTTTCCTTTTAATGATATTATGAAATCGAAGCATATAGGTGACTGAAATGGTTTTGTTGCCACTTTTAAAAAATCCATTCTTCACTTGCTGTTTTAGAAAAGGCTTGTCCTTTAGGTGCTGGTGTTTTGATACTAACTCAGTGAGTCAGCCAGCCACTGGATGTCACTGATGTTCTGCTTTGACCAGGTTGTATCTATAGAAAGTTACCTTGCACAAAGCACTGTCCCATTTGAGTAGTGTTGTGAGACGTGATGTCTTTACTTATGAATGATTTGTCTTTCTTCATCCAACTCTTTGTCAAGAAAATAAATATGGTCTGCTAACTAGAGAGCTAAAAAGAGGAGTATAGAGAAAAAGCTTCATTATTGTGAGTTCAATAAATTGTTACATTTTTTTGTATAGATAAAAGAATACCCATGAATACACATGTATGTAACTAATATATCTAAATATTTGGATAATATATAGTTATGCCTCCCCCTGTATATGTATATATATATTTAATAGCTACATTTGTATGTCTTTTTCTACATGCATATATATCTTTATATACACATAAACAATACATATATACACATATACATATACACAAATATATACATATACTGATACACACACGCACGTATATATGTATCTATATCTATATCTATATCTATATATACCTATATATATAGCCACTTAACAACTTTCTTCCCCCATCCACATTCAATCTGCCTTCCTTCCAAATTCCCCATCTTTACAAATAAATCCTATCTCTTCCCAACAATATCTTCTTTAAACAAACAAACATCGCAACAAAAATCTTGAAATCACAGGTTTAGTACTGGAAGAATCCATGGACACCATTTCATTCCATTCCCTTATTTTACAGATGAATTAGTCAAGGTTTAGAGGAGAGGATAAGTGACTTGCTCAAGGTAACATAGGTTATCAGGAGCAGACCCAGCATCAGAACTCAAGTTTGTTGACTACAAATTCATTGTTCTTTCTCCTCAAGTTGTTTCCCCTTGTTTCAGTTGGAGGTATAGACATTTATTACACTTCAGTATATGGAGGACTGTACTGAGCTTCAGTTATGTTCCTATCCTTATAGAGATAAGACAATAATACAAAAATTGTTCTAATACAAAATATTACATGAGAAGTATTCTCGAGAGTTAACCTCCCTACCCCCAATTTTATATACATTCTGAGAGGGATAATCGTTATCAACCTTGGGGATCAAGAAAACAATGTCACTATTCAACAAAAGTAATTCTTTCTAAATAAAAATTAGAACAGTCAAGTATGTATTGGCTGTCTCATGTAGCCATGAGTTCTCTATCACTGGGAGTATGGAATCTATCCAATGGATTGCCACCTCTTTGTAATGTTATAGAAGATATTTCTTTCTTTCTTTCTTTCTTTCTTTCTTTCTTTCTTTCTTTCTTTCTTTCTTTCTTTCTTTCTTTCTTTCTTTCTTTCTTTCTTTCTTTCTCTTTCTTTCTTTCTTTCTTTCTTTCTACTCATTTTTCAGATTGAGACAGGACTAAAATTCCAGGGTTCTTTTCAATGTTGATATTGTCAAATTCTGAGAATGATTGATAGACTTGGAGAACCACAAAAATTGCAATTTGTGAATTGAAAGGGTCCTCAGGAGTTACCTAAGGTAACCTCCCCACAAATTCAGAATCACCTTCTAGGATATTTGATGTGGAAGGGCTTGCTATTTTTTGAGATAGCTTTTTTGTATTATTGGACTCTTTTCAACAGAAATTCATTCCTTCTATTGAATTCAAATATACCCCTTAAAAACTCTTTCATCCATTGGCCTTATCTAGTTCTACTTTTTGGGGTAGCATAATTCATCTCTTTTTCCTTTTCCTTGATAGACCTTCAAATATTTTGTGTCCTTCCTCTTTAGTACTAATTTCTTTAACTCAGTGGTCCTCAGACTTTTAGGTCTCAGTCTCAGAATCTCCATTCACTTTTAAAACTTATTGAGGATCTCAAGGTGCTTTTGTTTATGTGGGTAATACATATCAATATTTTCCATATTAGAAATTCAAACAAATACTTTTAAGAATACTTATTTATTATTTAGCAATACTATTACTACTACTAATAAACTCATCACATGGTAACAACAATTTTAAATATATATTGAAGACAAAAACATTAGTTGGAAGAATGGATTGTTTTACATATTTTTGCAAATCTCTTTGCAAAAGACTTAATATAAAAATATAAATGACTTTGCAGAAGACTTAATAGAAGTTAGATTCTCATATCTACTGCATTCTTTCTCCTTCAATACTTTCTTTTGGTTGAATTATATGAAGAAAATCTAACCTTATACGGATAATGTAGTTGGAAAGGGAAGGCTATTTTGATAAAGTAACTGATATTATAGTGAGAATAGTTTTAATCTCATGAAACTTCTCTTTTCCTTCTTTCCCAGGAAAGGCTCTCAGGACCCCTCTGAGTCCATGGACCATACTTTGAGAATGGCTACTGTAGCTAAACACCTATAGTTTCTATATCTGTTGATTGTATTACATGCTCTGAGACATCTTACCATCCTTATTGTATATGCCTCTTAAAATGTGGTCTCTAGAGCTGCATATAATATTCCAGATACAAATAGACTGACCATTTCTTGATGACCATAGTATACATCTGTTTATGCAATAAAAGATGAAATCATTTTTGGAGGAAACTTTAAGAACCATATTTTTGGATCATATTGAGTTTATAGTCAATTAAAATTCCTAGGTCTTTTTCACATCAACTGATCTGAAGTCAGATTTTGTCCATCTTCACTCACATATAAAACTTAAAAAAAATTCAGACAAATTTACATGCAATATATTTCAACTTTGTCTTTGGGTCTTCTTTGTGGTGATTGTTTTGAGTCTTTGTACAGTTTGTATAATGTTTTCAATATAGTAGGACATCCAACTTTTTGAAAGCATGGATGTGTCTCAAATCCTGGGCTCAAACCCTGCCTTTGATACTTGAGTAAAACTGTAACCTTGGCTGTGTCACTTCACATTCCTTGTCCTCAGTTTCCTCATTTGTAAAATAAGAGTAGTGAACTAGACCAATGTGTCTGACCTTTTGTGCAAAAATAGGCAGTGGGATGGATTTGGTCCTGAGGTCATGGTTTGCTCACCCTTGAATGAAGTGGTCACTGAGGTCCCTTCCCTCTCTAGATTCATAACCTTATGAAAACACTAACTGTTCCTACATAGATATTAAGAAATTTCTATGTTTTCATCTAAATAATTATTCAAATGTGCAATGGAACAGTAACAAGGACACATCATTTTGATATACAATCTTCCTCCAATCAGGGGTTCTTAACCCTTTTGTGTGTCATGGACTGATCCCTTTGTCATTCTGGTAAAACCTATATACCCTCCTGCTCAAAATGATGATTTTAAATACATAAAATAAAATACCTATGGTTTTAAAGAAAATCAATTATTTTGAAGCAGTTACCAAAATATATTTCAAATCACATAAATATGTTTTGATTCTTTCTACCTTTCTGTGACTGATGTCACATCTCTCCTACATTAGAATGGATAATTGAGAATTTTACTCTTTTGGGATTTAACAAATACAAGACTTGAAAGGTTTCTTGGTGCATCTCTAAATAAACCAAAACCAGCTACTTCCTTTGTGAACTTTATTCCATGTTTATTTATTCCATATTTCCCTTCTCATTTTTAAGGTCTATGAAAATGACCAGTGGTTAGGGTAACTCGTTGGAGTAGCGCCTCCAAGATTTTATTGTCAGAAACTGCTCCCTTCTTGGAGATTCCATTGTCATCATCACCCTCAGCTTGTGATATATCATTCAGTTAAGAAGCATTTATTAAATGTTTAATGTGTGCTCAGCCCTTGGGATACATTTATAAGCAGAAAGACAGTTTCTGTCTGCAAGGTGCTTACATTCTCCTGGGGAGAAAAAAGGGAGCTGAAGGGAGTGGGATCGGGAGAAATGCTCCTGGCGTGGAGGAATGGTAGAAAAAGTCCTGTGGAAATGAGTCAGCAGTGCAGCCTCAACAGGCACGAGGACTTTGGCTTGAAGCTCCACTTAAAATAGAAAGTTAAGGGAACCAAGCAATCCGAAGGTGAGGCCTCAGGGATGCAGAGCGACACAAAAGCTTTAGCTCAATGAGAAAGTTGTATCCTTTTTTGAAAGAGTTAAGGTGCGTAAAAGACAATGTGGTACAGTGGTTAGGAGTGAACTTAGAGGTCTTAGAGTAAGAAGTTTAAGTTGAGGTCTGGCTCAAACACTTTTTAATGGTATGACTCTAGGCAAGTCAGGTAATCTCTCTGAACCTGTTTCCTCATCTGCAAAATGGGGCTATTATTTATAGGACAAACCTCCCAGTCTTTTTGTAGGACTTTATAAACCTTCAAACATTATGTAAAGATGAGTTCTTATTAATTTTATTATAAAGTTGTACTTTGAAATCTCATTATAGTGTCAAGGTAACCCTGAGTTCTCAAAGACTGTGTCAGTATTAGCTATGACTAATACCAATTAGTTGAGAAATATTTTAGTGTGCTCATGGCAACAGACCGAGACTACTGCCTAATGAAAGAATGGTGGACTTTGTGCCAGAGAACTTGGGTTCGTATCTTTACTCTGTTATTTATTGCTTATTAACTTTCATCAAATCACTTAAACTCTCTGGGTCTGAGTTTCCTATAAAGCTATTGGGGGAAGGGGGATGTTAGACACCGTCAGAGAAGGTGCCTGAAGATCCCTCTTGTCTCTAGATTTATGATCCTGTGAGCAATCTAGCTAAGTTCAGAGTGGCTCATCAGTCAGTGATTGTTTTTTCCCTTGGTTCATAATAAGCTGTTAAGTACCAGAAATCATTATTGCATATAGGAATTGTTTTTATATTTTAGGCAAAGTCAATTCTAATTCTTCTTCTTTTAACCAGTTTCTTTCCAGTGCCCTTACAGTAGCTTTGGCTGGAAAATGTGATGAAGAAGTTATCAGCCTCTTGCTGACATTTCCTGCAGATGGAAAAGCTCTTGCAGTTAGAGAATTGTGTGCTCTGCCTGCATCGGACACGTACACCCTGATTTTGCTTATTACCCGGAACCTGGATTTGCAGATTATCATATACAAAGTAAGAAGGTGATGGTGTCTTGTGGTGTGGATCCCTTTTGACAACCAGTTCACTCTGTAGGTGATGTTAGTAACAAGAGAACTACATAAACAAATATTAGAGCAAACAATCAAATTGTCCCTGAGATAGAATCTAGACAAGTGATGAGAAATTCATAGTTGATACTCTAGATATCTTCCAATATCTCATATGCTTATCCCTGACGTAGAGTTCTAGAAAGTCCTATAGTGGGAACCAAATTAGGAATTTTGGCATACAAGGCAACCACCACAAACCTTTTCTAATAGTAATTAATATTTAGCACGGGAGATCAAAGAATGTTAGCAAAGCAGTTGTGTTTGCTTCTTTAATGAATTATTCTTGCAATCTAGGTGCTAATCTCTATTGTTACCTAGATTTTTCACTCTATCCTCTGCAATCCCTGTTCTGTAGACAACAGATTTCCCTTCATCTTTTCCTTTCTTACTCCTGTTTATAGCTCTTATTGAAACCTAGCTTTCGCCTGATGACACAGCCTCCCTGGCAACCCTTTCCAGTACTGGCTACACCTTCACTCAGTGTCCTTAGCTCTCTGGTGGAGGCAGGGGAGTTGGAATATTCCTTGTTCCCTTTCACCATTTCTAGGTTCTCTCCCTTCTTCTGACACCCAGTAAACTTTCTTAAAGGGGCATACTATTCATATCTGCCGTCCAATCATAATTCTGGTAGCTGCTGTTTACAGAACCCTACGTCAATTCCCTTCTTTCTCCTCAACTCCTGCCCTCATACTATGGGACTTCATTATACATATTGATTCTCCCTCAAATACCCTAATGACTCAGTTTCTCAAGCTACTCACTTCCCATGACCTACTTCTCCACTCCACTTCAGCCATACACAAAGATGGTCATATCCTTGATCTTGCCATCACCCACAAACGTACTACTTCTGTATCCAAGAATTCTGAACTCCCCTTATATGACATCATTCTATTGACTTTTTACTTCTCCCTCTGCCTTCCCTTACATAATTCGATCCTCCAACTGCATCGTGACCTCTAATCCCTTGATGTTTCGTTTCTCTTCCAGTCCATATTTTTCTATACCTTTTCTACCCTCTCTTGAATTTTTGGTGAATCAATTCAACTCTACATTGTCTTCCCCCTCTGAATCCCTAGCCCCCTTATGATATTACTGATTACACCCAGCCGAGCCTTAGCCTTGGATCACTCCCGACATTCATTGCCTTCGTTTCTACACGTGTGCTGCTGAACAAAGATAGAGAAAATTCATGGAAGTCTCCACCTACCTTCCCTATTACTGTAGGGGACAACATCATCTTCCTAGTTCCTTTGCCAAAGTCATCTATGCCTCATCCTGGATTCCTCATTATGTCTCACCACTCATATCTAAGCTGTCCCCAAGGCCTGTTTCATTTCACCATTGCATTATCATTCAGAAAGGTCCCCTTTTCTCCTCTGAAACTTCTACCACCCTAGTGTAAGCCCTCATCACTTCATGCCTTGTCAGTAGCCTACTGGAAAGTCTGCCTACCTCAAGTCTCTCCCCGCTCTAATCTATCCTCCATTTACTCGCACAAGTGATTTTCCTAAAATGTAGATGTGATCATTTCAACCCTCACCCCCGACCAATAAACTTGCTTCCAAGAACAAATACATTCAAAACCCTTCTTCGTAACCTTATTCCCTCCTACCAATCCAGTCTTCTTATGCCTTGTTCCCTGATATGTACTCTTTGATTCAGTGACATTGACCTCCTGGCTGTTCCATGAACAAGACCCTTCATCTCTCTGCTCTGGGCATTCTCTCTGGCTATTCTCTGTGCCAGGAAGACTTTCACTCCTCTGCTCCAACTACTGATTTGCCTCGCTTCCTTTAAATCCCAAAGAAAATCTGACCTTTATACGAAACTCTTCCCAATCCCTCTTAATCCCAGTGACTTCTCTCTGTTATTCCTATTTATTCTGTATGTAGTATGTTTTGTATATTTGTTAACATGCTGTTTCCTTCCTTAGATTGTCAGCTCTTCGAGTTGTCTTTGCCTCTTTTTGTATCCCTAGCACTTAGCAGAGTGCCTGGCATTTATTAGGCACTTAGTAAATATTGATCAATTAATTATTTCTGTGAAGCTATGGGAGTATGAGTTATGTCACATTTTTTAAATTGCATACCCTGGAACAAAGTCCAAGTCATTTTTAGCTCTTCCTGCAGGTTTCATCATAAAACCTTTACAAAGGAGTGTAATACGATGTAACATATATAATATGACATACAATTTAATATGCATCAAACATCTTTTAAATCATCTAATTTTAATAATCATCTATTATTAATACCTGAAGAATATATTAGGCAATTTTCAGTGATCAGTCAGAAACTGGAAGCAACAGCAATAACCACCACAAAAAAAAATTGTAAAGAATTCTGTGAAATATAAAATACAATATCCATGTTTACTAGCAATTTTCACCTGTCTATCAGGGACACAACTAAATTTCAGCCATTTCCCTGTGACAAGTTAAGTGTCTCCTAGTGTCACTTTTAAAGTGTGGCCATAATTAGAGAGGAAAGTGGGTAAAATGGCATAACCCCACTGAACGTTTCTGTGGCTCAAATTTTATTTCTTAACTTAATTGGCAAGAAAACCTACCTTATGCTGTTAGCAGAAGGAGTCTATGGAAAAGCAAGCTGGACTCTCAATTATCTTGCTGGTTATCAAGTAAGATGTCAGCTAATGGCAGTCATCCAATGATCATGAAAACTCTTGAGAAAGGATAAAGGACAGAGACAATAGTCTACCTAATTTCTCTACCTTTGAATTCTGGGCAATTAGAACATTCATCTCTGAATGGTTTGTAAAGTTAAGTATTTGCTGTTCAATTCACAACAGATGAGGCAGTGGGAAGCCTTATTTTGGCATCAATTTGTGTTTTTTTCTGTTTTTGAGAAGCAGTAGGATATAGTCGATAGAGAGCTTGTCTTAGAGCCAGAAAGACTTGAGCTCTGGACTCCCTTCTAGTATATAATGGACAGCTAGATAGTGCAGTGGATAGAGTGCCAGGCCTGGAGTCAGGAACACCTGAGTTCAAATCTAGCCTCAGACATTTACTACCTATGTGATCCTGGGCAAGTTACTTAACTGTGTTTGCCTCAATTTCCTCCTCTGTAAAATGAGCTGGAGAAGAAAATGACAAACCACTCCAGTATCTTTGCTAAGAAAACCCCAAATGATGTTACAAAGACCAAAAGGAAAGGACTGAACAACATCTAATACAGGATGACTGTTTACTGTAGGGCCAGTTACTTAACTGCTAGGTAATTTTCTATCACTCTAAGTTGCAAAGCTGGTACTGGGGAGACATCTTCGTCAAATCCCAGTTCTAGTTCTCACCAAAAACTGCTTTTTATGATATTTTGTTTGTGGTAACAGATTTTAGATTTAGGATGACTTTTATTTACTGATGATAGGTATGAGTCTATGAATAAGCTGATTGAATGGTGATTTAAATAAGTCAAATTTTTATGCAATGAAATTATACATAATATTTAATTATAATCAGTCTATGCGATTTGATAAATAACATACATAACATTTGAGAACCATCTTTCACATTCCATCTCAAGTTTGGGATATTCTTTGGATCTATAATTATTCAAATCATAGCTCATAATGTCCATCCATGTATTTAACTTTTACAACATGGACAGAGAACTCAAATTATTCCAAGGCAAATGCATCCAATAAAGCAGTAACCAAGAAAAGTGGCATAGAACAATGTTCCCACAAACCTAGGGTTCCCTCTTTCAAAATATAGATCATCCATGAGATCAAGCTTGGAAGGATACTTACAGGGAGCATATGTGAGCAGGACACACTCATGGAGGAGCAAGTCACAGTTTTAATACCACATGCCCCCATCAATGTCCTCTGGTAAAGTTACCAAGCTGCAACTTTACTGGGCCTATATCTAGGCCCTCTCTATACATATGTGCTACTGTCTCTGTCTCTCCCTTTCCCCATCTCTCTCTCTGTCTCTCTGTCTCTCTCTCTGTCTCTCTCTCTCTCTCTGTCTCTCTCTCTCAGACTCTCTCTGTCTCTCTCTCTGTCTCTCTCTCTCAGACTCTCTCTTTCTCTGTCTCTGTCTCTCTCTCTGTTTCTCTCTCTCTCTGTCTCTCTCTCTGTTTCTCTCTCTCTCTGTCTCTGTCTCTGTCTCTCTGTCTCTCTCTCTCTCTTTCTCTCTGTCTGTCTATCTGTCTCTTGGTTTTCTCTATAGTTTATAGTATACTTCACTCAACCTGTCTCATGAGCTGCTCTCTGATCTACCTTCTAGCTTTCATGTCTTCCAGGATAATTTTGGCCATCTCAGCCCCAGCTTGCTAGGTTACAATATTTACAAAGATCCTCCATGATAAGGATAAACTGATATCTCAAGTCTTAGCCAGTAGCTCTGAGCCACCACAGCCCCAGTCAGCTAATAAAAGATACATCATCTCAAAGATGATGTATTCTTTGAGCTAAGATGTCAAAGATTGAAATACACTCTTTTGCTACAGACGCTCTCTGCTTTAGGGTTAGAAACTCCCAAACTACTGTCTGGCTTGTCATGCAAAAAATGAATTTGCAGCAGGCAGAAAGCTAAGAGGAGACAAAGTTGTTTTCTACCCACTTGCCCCACATTTATTATGAATATTGGCCAGAGGCAACTCTCCTAGGTTTGGGGCTATATATTTAGCCTTAGAAAAACTTCCCTAGATTTGGAATATAAATCAGAAAACAAGGATGAAGCATTTTTTTAAAATATGTAAAATTGTCAAAGATAAGTAATGTTTTATTCTTTTCTTTCAAATTGTATTCTTCTCCTCCTCCCCTACTTTTCTGTATTGTCAATATTACTACTGGGTAAAAAGTAATCTCACCATCATGCTTGACTTCTGCTTGTGAGTATCACATATACAGTATCCACATCCTTCCTATTCTACTTCAGAAATATTTCAAATCTCTCCCATCCTTACTTACTTAGTTACTACTACTACTACTGCTACTTACTACTACTACTACTACTACTACTACTACTACTACTACTACTACTACTGCTACTACTACTACTACTACTACTACTACTACTATCACTACTATTACTATTACAACTACTACTGCTTTTGTTCAATAAGTTTTTCCAGTTGTATCTGACTCTCCATGATCTACTTTGGGGTTTCCGTGGCAGAGATAGTGGGATAGTTTGCCATTTCCTTTTCTAGCTCATTTTATAGATGATGAACTGAGGCAAACAGGGTTAAGTGACTTGCCCAGGATCACACAGCTAGTAAGTGTCTGAGGCCAGATTTGAACTGATTTTCCTGATTCCAGCCCTAGTTCTCTATCCACTGTACCAACTAGCTGCCTCCTCCTCCTCTTCCACATTTATATAGCAATCAATATGTGCCAGGTTCTGTACACTTTGGATCCTCACAGTGACCCTATGAGGCAGCAGCTATCATTCCAACCTGTGGCAGGACCTTCTGAGCTAGCATTGGTCTGATCAACTGCAGTTGGACACACTGTACCTTGACCCTAACATAGTGTTGTCATTCTGGTCCTCTTTGAAAATGAAGGACAACAACCAACCAATCAATAATTATTCCCATTTTATAGATCATAAGACTGAGGCAGACAGAAATTAATGACTTTCTGAGGGTCACGCAGTTAGAAAGTATCTGAGGCCATATTTGAATTCAGGTCTTCCTGATTCCAAGCCCAGCATTGTACCCACTCTACGGCTGACTACCTTAGTATTTTCATACTGCTACTATCCTAGTTCAGTACTCTTATCTGGAGTATTGCAATAATCTCCTAACCAATTTCTGTTTCAAGATTCCTTTTCCTTTACTCTATCCTATAGATCCCATGAAATTGGTCTTCTTATATAAAATGATCATGTCACACCATGGATCCAAAATATTTTTTTTCTTTTTTCAGATGTTGATACCACCAGAGGCAAATTCCTTACTGAACTCCTTGTTGGATGTGGTTTCCAGCATTGACTCCCTACTTACTAAGGCTCAGCACATTCTCAAATATCTTCCTGAAGTTCTTCAATTATTTAGAAGTATTCCTTTGTTTGATATTCCTGAATTTCCACAGGTTTGTACGTGTTTGATCTTAGCCACCTTGGAAACAGCTACAGTTGAATTTTTCCTTTGGGTTTTCCAGGTTTGGCCCCTCTTTCAAGGACTAGTGATCATATTAGACAAAAAAATGTCTACATTCTCCACAGACTGTTGCAGAGCATGAAAGAAGAGTGGGGTGGTTTTGAGTCATAATTTTCCCTTTAGATTGGATTACCCAGAATTGTTAATATTAGCAATGTCAATCATATTAGTTCAGAGATTATGACCATTCAGACTGGCTGAACTGATATTTACTTGTGCATAGAAAAAAAGTGATTTTTTGGGTAAATCAGTGGTATAAATGAGATCCGAAGAGAATGTTCAAATTACTTCAGAGAGCAAATTATTTTCAAATACAGTCAAACAAGTGTTTGGAATGCCTGTTGAGTACAAATAAAATATACACTGATAAACAAACTGAATCAAGAAGACATAGGCTCTGGTTCTACCTCTGACACATACTGACCCTGTGACCCTGGGAATATTCAATTCTCAGTGTCCATGGGCAACTCTCTAAGTCTTTGAATGGCAGAACAATCGCTTAGCAAAAGCTTGTTGACTGATTTTTATAGACCACTCTTCACAGTTGGTTCCGTCTAAATCTTTCTAGACTTATTATGCACTGTACCTGTTTATACATTCTTTGATTTGGTCAAGCTGTCCTACTAGCAACTCCATCTTTCATCTATGTGCCTTTACACAGGTGTTCCTGAGGCCTAGAATGCCCTCTCTCTTCACACCTACTTCTCAGGATTCATCATTTCCTGCAAGGCTCAGTTTTTGATCTACTGCATGTAGCCTTTTCTTGTCTTTTCCCCACTCTGCCTTCCTCCACAAGTATCTTTCTTCAAAGCTCCTCAGCCCAGAAGCCTTTATTAAGCATTTTTATTTATCAGGCCCTATGCCAAGTGCTGAACATACAAAGAAAGGTTAAAAAAACCTCACTGCTCTCAAGTAGCTCACAATCTAACAGGGGAGACAATTAAACTACTATATATAAACAAATTATATAACACAAGATACTAGCACTAAGGAGGATCAGGAAAGACTTCTTTGGGAGGTGAGATTTAGTTGAGTCTTGAAGCAAGCTAAGGTACACAGGAGGCAGAGATAAAGAGACACTGAGAGAATTCCAGATATGGGGGAAAAGAATTGGGAAATGGAATCTCCTGTGGGGAGAACAGCAAGGAGGCTGATGCCATTGGGTCATGGAGAATGTAGAAGTGAGAAAGGTAGGAAAGGGTCAGATTACAAAGGGCTTTAAAAACCAAACAGAGGATTTTATATTTGATACTGGAAGCCACTGAAGTTTATAAAATTTTTTTTGAGGGGAAGTGATACAATAAGACTTGTGTTTTAAGAAGGTCAATTTGATAACTGAGTGGAAGACAGACTGAAATGGAGAGAGTCTTGAGCCAGGGAAATTA
This sequence comes from Bettongia penicillata ogilbyi, assembly GCA_023548195.1. Taxonomy (NCBI): domain Eukaryota; kingdom Metazoa; phylum Chordata; class Mammalia; order Diprotodontia; family Potoroidae; genus Bettongia; species Bettongia penicillata. Next base: position 1,337,792 of record JAJHZJ010000476.1, on the reverse strand, counting down.
ACTGCAGACTATTGCAATAATCCAGGAATGGGATCATGAGAGCCTGTGCCAGAGTGGTGGCAGTGCCATCGGAGAGGAGGAGATATGAAATATGTTACCATTTGTTCAGTTGTTTAAACATTTCAGTCTGTCTGACTCTTCATGACCCCCATGTGGGGTTTTCTTGGCAAAGATTCTGGAGTGGTTTGCCATTTCTTTCTCCAGTTCATTTTTGCAGATGAGGAAACTGAGGCAAATTGGTGAAGAAAATGGCATTAAATTGAATGTAATTAAAAAACATCTGGGTGCAGAATACCATTTTTAGGCTCTTAGAATTACCAAGTTCAAATACTGAACTCTCCTTGGCCTTGTGTAGTTTACATTCTAAGAGTCAGAAAAGATTCAAACCCAGATAACACTATTCAATATTATAGGATAAGGGAATGAAAGAGGTACTTAACAAAGTACCCTAAGAAATTGTTAGAGGAAGTTGATCCCTGATTAGTGGAATCAGGGAAGACTTTAATTCAATTTAATAGACATTTTTGAAGAAATAGCATGGCATCATGGATAAATCAAAGAGGTGCCGAAGCTAGGAAGTCCTGACTCCAAGTCCTGCCTTTGACACTGGCTGTGGAATCTTGGACAAGTTATTTTAATTCTCCCTGCTCTAGGCAATACTCCATATTATACCTGCAGGACAGATGCTGATTTACATGAATAGAAAATGATTCCTACCTGGGAGTTTGCTAGACTCATCAAGTCTTAGGTCTAGCTTTATCTCTATCTCTACTACATGCAAGGTTCTGATGCAACAAAGACAGAAATGAGAAAGGCCCTGCCCTTAAGGATCCTGTGCTGCACAAGGGCATACAACATATATACAGGCAAAAAACTGCAAAGCATGTGCAGATTAAATACTGAGTAATTTCAGGAAAAGGTAAGCACTGAAAGACCTCGTGTAAGGAGTGGCACATGAGTTGAACCATGGAAGATGTTAGAGATTCTATAAGGCAGGGGTGAAGAGGAAGAAAATGACAGGTATGTGGAATCATCGGTGAAAAAGTAAAGGGATAAGAGATGCTGTATGTGGGAATACAAGATGTATTTGGAGGAGACAACATTTGAGTTGGACTTTCAAGACATTGTAATTATCATTTTTATGTTAACATAAAAATTGAAAGAAGATCATAGCCTGACTTCCATATTTCTGTTTTATGGGTGTTCTTGGACATGTTCAGAAGGAGGAATGTCCATAATCCTGGAAATTCTTGGAAGAAACTGTTGAAAGCAAGCAATTTTTTTCTTACTCTCATTCAGTTTGTTTTTCTAGTTTTCACAAGATATCCAGTCTCGAAGTTCAACCTTTGGCTCTCTCCAATCTGTGATGAAGATGGTTTGCAAAGAAACATCTTTCCTCAGTAACTCTAACATGTTCATTAACTTGCCCAGAGTGAATGATCTCTTAGAGGATGACAAGACAAAATTCAATATTCCCAAAGATTCAAGTAAGGCCAACATCTATTGTCAGTAATTTTTATTAATATGAATTTGAAAGCACTTGATATGTCCTCTTGGATCTGGCAATCCATGGACACAGTATTTGAGAATTCAGGATCATCTCCATACCAAGCTGAAAACCATTTTCAGTATGGGTAAGGTGATAAGCTGTATGTCTATCTTCCAAGGACCAAATGAGCAAGTTGAGCATAGGCTGATGCATTTTTTTAGCCAAAGTAGATCCTCATGGGAATAAAATGAGGAGCCAAACCTATTGCAGTGTATATATCCTGACCCTCCCATCCCAACCCAGAAAAAAATTAAAGACTTCAACTATTTTTCCACATTTATTTATTTTTAATTTATGTAATAAAACAAGCATTTCCATAACACTATAATAAAAAAGATGACTGCACATGAAACTGCAAATCTATTAATTATGGAAATAAGCATCAGTAGCATAAGATTATACTGTTGTGGAACTATCACAATCAGATAAGGCTCCATTTTGTGATTGCCCCTCATTTTTAAAGTTTAGCTTTACTTGAATGTAAATCATTCAAAGATAAATTTGCCTATACATTCAATTGTGGGCAAATGAGGGTGATGGATGCTTATGCATTCATCTAGGATGCACCTGTACATTTTGCTAAAGGAATATTCTAACCACAGTGTTTCGTCTTAACAAAAGTTTTCCTCCTTCCATGTCCCTCTTTACCAGAAATGGTCCAACCACGAAAACATTTCAGGAAATGCTGCAAATTTTGTAACACTGACATCAATTTAAAATTACAGTGCCTTTGTCACTCAAGATTGTTCCTCTTTGTTCATTATAAAAATGCTATGCTAGCCTTCCGTCAGGGTCTGTGGTTTCTGAGAGGTCATGGAAACCATCTATTGGCATTTGCTAGCCTTGCAAATAAATTGATCCTGCTCAGAACTCTCAGTCATCATTGATTTTCAGTCATGGCATTATATATACCAGGGGCTCTTAACTCAGAGTTCATAAACTTAAATTTTTTTATAACTGTTTCAATACAATAGCAATAGTTAACATTTATATAGCACTAAATATGTGCTGAATCATTTTACAATTATTTTTACATTTAATCCTGACAAAACCCTGGGGATGGGTGCTATTATTAACCCCATCTTGCAGATGAGGAAGTTGAGGCAAACAGGGGTTAAATGACTTGCTCAGGGTTACACAGGTTGGAAGTAATCAGAGGCTAGATTTTAATTTAGATCTTCCTGACTCCAAGTCTAACACTCTAATCCCTGGGCCACCTTTGCAGCTCCATGTATTTTGTTTTATGCATTTAAAAATATTATTTTGTGTAATGGTCAATTGGCTTTGCTAGACTGCCAAAAGGGTCCATGGCACAAATTGTGGCCAAGAACCTGGTACTTACTAACTTGATATGAAAGAGAAATCTTTGCGGAGAATTAGGTTATTGATAACAACTCACATTTATATAGCACTTTAAGGTTTGCAAAATGCTTTACATCTTTTACCTCAATTAATCCTTCCCACAAACCCAGATAGTATTTACTTCAGGCATTAATATCTCCATTTTATAGATAAAGAAACTGAAACTCAGAGAGTTTAAAGTAAATTAATTGTACAAAGTCATCTAATAATTCATTGTCTGAGGTAGGATTTGAATTCAGATCTTTCTGAACTTTTCTTTCCTTTTTACCATGCTGCCTCTATTGGCTACTATGATAATAACTCACTAACTTACAAATTCAGTTAATTTATATCTACTCTTACAAGCTTTATGCCTCATGGCCCGTTCCCGTCCTCTGATAATAGCATCTTTTCATGTACAGTTGAGGGTCATACTTTCATCTTCCCCGAATGGTTATAGTGAGCCTTGGGCTCCCTTTGAGTAATGAATCCTGTAAAAAAAAAATCTGTTTTTGATTAATTACTTGATATAACAGTAGTGAAGTTGGTAATTGGGATATGAAACACAGTGTAAGCCATTAAGATTTTGTAGAGTTTTGGAAATGCATTATTGTTAATATTGAGTACTTTCATCACTTACCTCAAGTATCATCTTTTAATTAATGGCTTCATTTATGAAAACAGCACCATTTTGCCTGAAGCTATATCAGGAGATTTTACAGTCTCCAAATGGAGCCTTGGTGTGGGCTTTCCTAAAGCCTTTATTGCATGGGAAGATATTGTACACACCCAACACTCCAGTGATTAATAACGTTATTGAAAAGGTGAGTAAACAATGCATCAAAATTTAATGGTGAGTAGTATGTTGTTAATGATTTTACATCCATGTTTGTGGAGAAAACTGTTCATGTTTAGTTTGTAGTTTTGGTATGAAAAGATTTCACTGTAATTGATATATACATTGATTATTCAAAAATCCTCTAGACCTTTAACAGGTAAAAAAGAGGAGTAATTTACTTTTAGACAGCGTTAGAGGGAGGACTGATTGGAAGAAAAGTGTTGCTAGCCCTCAAAAATGATCATGTATATATGCTTATTTCTTTGTAGGTTGGGCCCTCAGGCTTCTTGAGGGAAAGGACCAGTTTTTATTTTGTCTTTATATCCTCAGAGTGTAGGACAGTTGCAAGAGATGAAATGAACTTATGTTTCCACAGATAATATGCAATATCTCTAATACCAGTGATAATCATGTAATATCATTTTTGAACCCTCTATAAGGGCCAGAGCCTGATCTGATCAATAAGAAGAAGAACCTGAACCTAACAGATTCTTTGTTCTTTGTTCCCTGAGTAAAGTCAAAGAATACCTTCCTATGTCAACAAGGCCAAATGGGGCTGCCTTAAGATACTCATTAAGGTTCCTTAACCCAAACCACTGTCTTGAATAATGGGATTTTTTCCACATCTTAATATTTTGTGGACATCTACTGTGTTATGGCAAGTTGGTGGTAAAGAAAACACAGATATCCTGGGTTGTAATTTCAATTGACACTTTGTCAACTCTTTTATCTTATTATATTTACCTCCTATTCAATTAAGATGTCACTTAGCCTCTTTTACCAAACCTTCAGGTCAACACAAGAAAGACTGTACATCAATTGAGGGAATTCCTTTAAAATAATTTATATTATGCCATTCTATAAAGAAAATGAGGAATGTCACAGTAGTATAGACTCACATGGGATGAGGTTTAGTGCACCCTGGAATGCTGGCCAATGGGACACAGGCTGGGAATTTGAATTGAAAGCAGCACATATAAACCTTGCATTTGTCTAAAGCAAGTGTGAGCAGTTCATTAGGAACTACCCATTCATTCATTCAGGAATGAATGTAAAAATTAATAAAACCCTTTCTAACTTCACAACGGATGTTGTCCTTTTTAAAATATGTTTCTAACACGGTGGCAGGTGCTTAATATATGTTATTGAGTCGAATTGAATTGAATATAATAGGCATTTCATAAGTGTTTATCGGATTGGATGAATGGCCATGATTGGAAACAACTTGGCAGATGCAATGAATGATATTATAGGTCTCTACTAGAACAAACATAAAAAACCCAGGAAAAAATGGGTTATTTCTCATTGTTCCAAAGGGATCAGTACACTAAGGGTAAAGGAAGAGAAAAGAACAGAGATTAGCTGCCCTGATAACAATAAACACAATCAAACAAGTTGAAATCATGCCATGATTTTAACTTGACAGGTAGGTAATAACCTGATATTCCAGCCCTGAGGTGTTGATAGCTTGAGGCATTAGAGGATAGGCTAAAATAAGACAGATGAAAACAAGCTTATCACAGTTAAAGTAGATGAAACTCAATGTATCTTGTATTTAAAAGATGGTCCTTTGGTCTATTGGGTATAAATTGCTTGATCTGTTATTATCTGGTGACTGAAATAACTATTTGATATTTTGCAGCCATAAATATTTATACTTTATTTATTATAAACTCTGGTGTGATACTTTCCAGAGGGTTCTTGGTTTTCTGGTTCTGATATTACTCACATCCCTTTTTCTGTCTGCTACGCTAGACAATGAACACATGACAAATACCACCTTATTTACTGGAAAAGACTTAGACTTCTGATGTAATTTAGAGGAAAAAAATTAAAAGGATCCATAAATATGGAATTAAAATTTAAGTAGTGATAAAAACAATATAGTAGGTATTTGTATGTACATTTAGACATGCACACAAGCATTATGCCTATATATGTATATGTTATAGATATTCATGTTTGTGATATGTTTTGCTTTCTCCTTTTTAATTCATTTTTCATATCACTGCTGGAATCATATTTGTCATTGTCAGTTATTTTTCAGTCACTCCTAATTCTGTGTGATCCCATTTGGGGTTTTCTTGGCAATGATACTGGAGGGATTGGCCATTTCCTTCTCCACTTCATTTTCCAGGTGAGGAAACTGAGGCAAACAGGGTTAAATGACTTTACCAGAGTCACACAGCTAGTAGGTCTCTGAGGTCAGATTTAAACTCAGGTCTTCCTGACTCCAGGTCTGACACTATCCATTGTGCCACCTAGCTGCCCCCAGAATCATAATTATATAATATAAATTATATTGATATTTCATTTCAATCTTCTGTTCTGAAATCTTCAGTAATTCCAAGAAAATTCTTTTGTTTCATATTCAAAGGCTTTTATATTCTGATGTCTACTCTTTCAGTCTCTTCTCATATTATCCCCCTTTGTGAACTTTATGCTTTAGCCAAACTGAACTATTCTCTTTACAAGACCCTCTGTTTTCCTAGTTCCTTTGCCTAGAATGTTATCTCCCTCTGCCAGTTGAATTCTTACTCATCCTTTAAAGATGTGCCATCTCCTCTATAAAGCCTTCTCTGCTCCTCCAAGTCAGCATACCATTTTATTTTGTATCTTTTCTAATATCCTTTCCATAGAATACTGTGTATTGTATTAGACTTAACTGTGTGCCTTATCACCTTACCTGCCTGTAAGCTCCTTGAGGGCCGGGACACTGTCTTATCTAACCTTTGTATGTCTCCAAGCCCTGTAGTGCAGAGGTAGCTGCAAAATATCCTTAAAGGCTTAGGCTGTTTTTATGTATGGTAAGTTCTTAGCTTTGTATCTGACCCATGGTGATTACTGAATAAATACATACTTTTTGCCTTGTTGCCTGATACAACAGGTACTTAAAGAAATAGCTATTGAAGAATCCTATATGTGTGATACATATGTATCTCTGTGCAGAAATATGTAGAAACACATTTTGTGTACATATTTCTACATACATACATTTGTATCTATATATGTATATACCCACATGTATGCATGTGTAACACATAATTTCCCCAGCTACTCTGCAAAGATTAGTAAAGAAGGAGTTAAAACATGTTTGCTAAAAGTAGCATTGTTTTCTTCTTTTGATTTTCTCCCTAAGCTTGCTGCAGCACATCTCTGAAATTAGAGCCAGAAGGCTTTCACACCTTGTGACATCAGTTCAGTGAGGTGGTACATTTTCCTTAGCATACTTGGAATTGTGTTTAAATAGCTGCAATCTTTATCTGCAAAAAGGGGCACTTGCCAAGACATTGGACTCTGTACAATGGAATAACATTTGATTAAATATATCCTGGGGGTTAACAACTTTGTTAGGATGTGTGGATGCTGGGAGATTGCTGTGATGATGGAGCATTGTTTTGGAAGCCAGTCCTGCTGGGATCTGCTACTTTGAATGGTTTCTGCATAAGAATAATTTCGGCCCAATATCTTTAACTTAAAAAAATTCTTTAACTTTTAACCTCTCTGATATTTTCCTTAAACATATCTACATTTTAAGGTTATATAGGATGTGGTTTAAAAGATATTTTAACAGAGTAATGAAAACATACCGTTTAAGTAAGACATATTTGCCTTATTCCATACTGTATGTTTCAGGAACCCCTTTGAAAGTTTGGTAAAGTCTATAAACCACTGCTCAGAATAATTTTTAAAATAATTGCCAATATACTAAATTTCAATGAGAGATTAATGAAAATGTAGATGTGATTTTCTTCCCCCTTTCAAGTTTACGGATCCCCTATGATACACAGACCCCAGGTTAATAATTTTGTTATAATTATTTTGATGCTTCAGGAGAAATATCTATTGTTTATTTTTCTTTAATTAATAGAGGGGCTTTTATCACAATTTTCAAAATGTCTGACTTGGAATTTCTATATTTCTTTGATAGAGATAATAGATATCATTTTAATGAACTTGAAGCTATTTTTAGGAGTAGATGGCAGAATTTTGTGCATGCTTAGTGTTTACAGTTTGACACTGATCAGCAGTTTTATTTATGTGTAATGTATCTCAATTGATTCATCTTAGAGCCCCTCTACTCTTTTATTTCCTGAGTACTTCTTGACTAAAGTCCCCAATATTCTTTTATATTTGACTTTGTGTACCTGCCTCTGTTTTCCTCTCCTTCTCTTCATGAGTGTTTGTGGCTAAAGAAATTCATCACTTAGTGGTCAGCTCCTATTCAGATATGAGTTGCACTAGATAACCTGAAAGGCCCATTTCAATTCTGAGATACACTGAGGAACCTCTTTGAGCTGAGAAGCCTAGATTTCTCCTCGTACAACAGATATATGGTCTGGCCAAGACTTAAAGACTTTGCAACTTTGTTAGGACCTATCAGAGATGGTTCTTACTGGCATAGCTTCTGAGATCCCCAGGTACCCTCTATGTCACAAGGAGACATTGGAAAAGGACAGTGATGGAGAATTTCGATGTTTATAACTTTTGTTTTATTCACTCTAGAAATTTATTTTTACTAGAAATTGACTTTCCATTTTGTAAAGTAATATGTATGATTCATGAAGAACTTTTTGGTGTACCAAGTTCTTTTACATACATTTTTCTATATGGATCTTTGATTTCATTGATGAAAGTACTCCCTCTAGTGATACATATTGCAGGTTAATCACATCTTCACATCCTAGTGGCTCTAATGCATAAATTTCCATGATTCTTCTAGAGAGTACACCCAATGTTCTCAGGCTCTTATCGTACTGTCATATATTTCCCTGATGACATAATTTACCCTAGAAATGTTAAAGGTAACATTCCAACTCTGAGATTCAATGAAAGTTTCATTTCCATTAGCTCAGTCCATTCTTGTATCACGTTCTCAGTCTTTCCTCCTTGGCTTGTCCTCCATTGGATCTCTTCCAGTTTATTAATGTCCTTCCTGTATTGTGGTATGTATAACTGAATACAATCCTTTATAAGTGGTTTGATCAGGGTAAAATAGAGTGGGGCTATTATCTTACTTGTTCTGAACTCAGTATCCCTCTTAGTGCAACTTAAGATCATATTAGCCTCAAAAAGAGAACCTCTAACAGGTTCAGACATATCATTGTTGTATAGTAGGTAAAGCATCTACTTTAGGATTACTTTAAAATGTATTTTATTTTTTCTCCAATTACATGTTAAAATAATTTTTAAACATTTAAAAAAGTTTTGAGTTCTACTTCCTTATAGGACAAGATAGATTTCTGTATCTAATGGAGTATGTATATTATTCCCTCTTTGAACCAGTTCTGAAAAGAGTAAGGTTTAAGCCTTTTCCCCCCCATCTCATCTTCTCCTCCATTATGATAGCTCTTTTATGTGAGATATTTTGCCCTATTCTCTTTACCCCATCCTTCTTTTTTCAGTGCAATCTTCTTTCTCACCTTTTTATTTTTTGGGGAAGGGGTATCATCAAAGTAACCTTGTATCTGCACCCTCCATCTACATATATTCCTTCTAATTGGTCTTATGGTAAAAGGGTTCTTAAGAGTTACACATATTATCTTGCCATATGGAAATACAAACAGTTTAACTTTGTGGAATCTCATCTTTTCTTGTTTCCTTTTTTTTTAACCTTTAATATTATTTTAGAGTGAATACTAATTATAACTGCCCTAAGAACCCTCTGGCAGGGTCATAGACATATTGCAAAATAAAAAAAAGTTAGTAGGAAGATTCTGTAACTTAAACATTTCACAGATTTAGGTTTCCAAGGATGAGTAGGGGGTCTTTGGTTGTGACAGCAAAACTACTTTACAATGTAATTGAAAGAAAGTTTGTCTGAACATTAACAATGTAAGTTTGAGAGTTAGAATGATATAGTCTGATTAATTTTAATTATCTTCTGTCATCTGGGATTATTTGTTAGCCAGCCAAAATGGTTAGCCAGGCATTAGAATTTTTATAAAATATGTTATAATGAGGTTAGTGCTTGCCTGGGTAACGATTTCCAAGTTCATAAGGAAATAGAAGTGATTATCTATAAATCAGTTCTTAGAAGAGATTGTCATGAGAAACTGGTTTGATGGCCTCTGAATGTGGGCAGTAATTGAAAGAGACTAAACTGTCTCCAATTATCCTGCTAGGGTTCTGTAGGAGTAAACAAGTGTATTTAACAAATTTTGTAAGGTTTTTAGATTTGTTAGCCATAATATCCTAGCCCTAGATCATGCTTAATAAAGTATTCAGATCATTGCTTTAGTAAGAAGAATTTCAGTGTTGGATCATTGTATTGGGTATCCTGATGATGGGAGTCTTGGGGTAAGAGTTGGTGAGAGAGTGAGGTCATCCTAAGCAACAGGGACCATTGGGAATGGAGGCCATTCAAAGAATAGGGTTATGTTGCATGGTGCAAGCTGGTAGAGGAATAATTAGGAGCCCAATGTGAGTGTGGCAAAATTTCAGAATTTTAAATGACTCTTGGATTTTAAGTCAATGGAGTTATGACTATCTTGTGTGATTATTAGGAAAGTACTTCTTAAAAATATATCCCTATTATTTAAATCCTCAGTCTTCATCAATTGGCTAATCACTGCTTGGGAAAATTGTTTGATATTTTTATTACTAGTCAGTGGTCTCTTTTTTGAATTATGGTTACTAGAGAGTAATGATCAAAGTAAAAGATCTTTGAATTTTATAATTTTGAAGTTGACCCCTAGAAGTCATTTCCTTTAAGCTGTTCATGAACAAAACTATTCTCTACAATATTCCAAAGCAAAGAGTGGTATTGTCTTTGCTTAAAGACCACCAGTGAGTGGAGACTCCCTCCCTCACTTGGCAGCTTATTCTACTTTGAGATATTTCTAATTGTCAGAAAGTTTTCCTGCATATTAAACTTGTTAGTAACCTTTGCACTGTTCCAAATTCCTTCTTGGGGGACAAAGCAGAACAATCTATTCATTTTTCTACATCATAGCTCTTCAAATACTTGAATGGAGCTATCATGTCCTTTTAAAATCTTCCCTTGCCTAGGGTGAACATGTCCAGTTGATTTAGCCATCCCTGTGGTGTGATATATGGCCCTTTCTCTCTCCTCGTCACCTTGTTCTTGATATAGTCCATGTGACTATGGCCTTCTTAAATATATGTGTTTACTCAATGACCTTGCAGTTCACTAACATCTCAGTGATGGCTAAAATTCTTTCCAACTCTAGGGTTGTATGAATTCATTCTGTCATTTTTAAGGATAAAGCAAGTGGCTAACCCAGGACTTTATGTATTATCAGCAGTCAGTGATGTTTAATAATTAGTTAAGTAATAGTCATCACTTTTGCCATAATTTTCATTCTTATGTCAGTCAATGATGTCTTCATAAAAATGGCTTGCTTAGAGGTAGTGCTAATAAAAATTCTTCCATTTATAGCAGGGAATAAAGTACACCTGGTGGTGGCTCATTGGTAACAGTAGCACAAAGATCAGTCTAAGTGCTGGTGTACTTGTGTCGAGTAGCTAAGTGGCACAGTGGATAGAATGCCAGGTCTAAAGTCAGGAAGACCTGGGTTCAAATTCAGCCTTATACACTTACTAGTTGTAGAATCCTGGGCAAGTCACTTAACCCTATTTGCCTCAGTTCCCTGTAAAAAGAGAAGTGAATGGTCAACCACTTCAATATCTTTGCCAAGAAAACCCCAAATGGGGTCATAAAGAGTTGGACATCACTGAGCCACAGCAAAATTTATCCAGGGAAAGGAGGAAGATCATCTTCTTAAGAGATTTGCCTATCCTGCTTCCCTACCTGGGGTGGTAGTTCTGATAGATTATCATGGTAATGGGAGTCTTGGGATAAAGTTCAATGAGTGGTGGGTTACGTAGTAGGGATCATCGTTATTGCAGTGATTTAGGAATAGGGTTGTGCTGCATGGTGCAAAACACTATGTCCCTGATCTTTGATGAGCACAGGGATAGAGGTCTCCAAATTGTGAGGAGGAAGTGTTTCTCCCTTAAGAAGAAAGATCCCTCTGTGTGTGTCACCTTTTGGCACAAAACCTTAATGCCCTTGCCCCAGTTACAACTCTCTACCTAATCCTTCATGGTTTCTAAAGCACTTAACACACATGATTTCATTTATTCCTTATAACAACTTTATGAGATGGGTATTATAGGAACTACCATTTCCATGAGGAAATGTGGGGAAAGGAAGCTTTTACAGGTTAAATTACTTTCCACAGCTAGTAATTACCAGAGATGGCATTCAGACCTTGCTTTTCCTGACTTGAGGTTCATGTATTTTCACACTATACCACATTCCTATGTACTCATATAATTCTCACTATAAAGTGATCCTCTTGCAGAAAGAATTTATGACTGCTTGGGGAAGGTGACAAATAGGTTTTGTATGGTTAGAGTTGAATACAGGGTTATATATGAGCATGGAATAGAATACATTTTAATACATAATATATGCTCATCAAATAACTTGAATGAAAAAGAAAAATGTTTAACTATATGATATTTATCAAAGAATAAATAACCTCTAAAGTCAAAGAAGCCAATAGCATGAAATCAGCGTCCATAGATAGGCCCAGTGATTGTTGGAAGCACAAATTCAGAACATCCATGACTATAATATTCACAGAGTAGTTGTGTGTGGAGGGTCCTAGGCAAGACCTCAAAATAGATAGGAGACTTACCAACCAACCTCAGCAGTTGATAATATAATTCATAATTAACAGGGCTCCAAACACAGACCCCTAACCAGTGAGCTGAGAAAGCACCCCTAGTAGCCTAGTAGGTCTGTGAGAATTATATCAGGAGAAGGTCTGACAAAGTGTATTTTTTTTAAACCACAACTCAACTGAACATCTCCTGGAAAAGGAATTACATTCTATAGATGGATTTGCATGATTTTATCCCCTACGTACCAATATTATCCTCTGAGACCACAGATCCATGTTTACAAATACAGAAAGCCAATTCCTAGGAATGATACCTGAGTGTACAGGATTGTTTGTAGGGGACTTTGGATACACTACTTGGGCTGTTCTTCCACCCCTTATCCTTCTAGAGGAAATTTCTACTAGAGCTCCTATTATTACCTAGAAATACTTTTCTTCCTTTTTCTTTTTCTGGTCATTTTGACTTTTATTGATATATTTTGTTTTTATATCACATGCATTTATAGATTACTTCCACTTCATTAGAGTTCTTTAATAACAAAATAAAACACCTAAGTAAAAGTAATAATATGGTGGACTCACGTGAGAATGCATACATTTCACATCTATAGCACCCTCCCAATCTCTCTGTTTTATAAATTAACTAAATTTGTGTTTTTCCTCCTGTCCCCCATCCCACTGACAAGAAAAGAAAAAAATCTTATAAGAAACATGCAGTCAAAACAAATTCCCTTAATGACTATAGCATGAACACACACTTATTTAATGTATGTTGACACGTATGCTTGCATATATGTATGTATATATGAATATACGTGCCAAAAACTGTTGGGGTTTCATGATGTGCTGTGGTGGAACCATTTCAAAGAATTTAGAGTCAGAACACCTTTCATCCAAGTATAGGCATTTATTGAGATTGACACCTCTCATGGAGTGGTCTAAATTCCAAGAGTAACCAGCAACTTCAGAGAAAGCAAGATGAATTTTTATAGGGTAAAGATACAATTACATAACAGAAATTTACATAGAATATAGGAATGTGATTAATATTAAAAAGGCAGGAGAAGTTTGTTAAGGGATTAGGTAATGGAGGAGGGGTCCCATCTATAGTTTGGTGGTTAAACATTTTGATCCTGCTGCCCTCCAACTGGCTAGCTATTGTAGCTCTGTCTGGTCAAGATGGTCAAGATGTGATTGACTTCCTGTGAGAATGTGTCTGGGGATCATGTCTGGGGAGAGGTTGTGACTGGGTTCCCACTCCTACTATTTCTGTGAGAACTAGGACACACCTGCTGTTCTAGTGAGCAGTGAGGCATACATGAAGATGTTAGGACGTTGGCAAGGGGGCTAGGTAAGTGCAGTGGACCTGTAATGAAGTTGGACTATTGGACTGGGGGCAGTTCTATTAGGATTCCATTATATACTTATATCATTTTATGTCTCATTCTGTACCCCAAATTCATCACTGCTGTGTAATAGGTAGCAAGAAGTATTTTTTCATAGGATGGCTGCTAATTTTATCCACTTTTCTGACTCTCCTTATTACACACTAAATCAAAGGAAGTGTGAGGAAAGCCAGCAGAAATAGAATGATGGGGAACTGGTGTGGGGTTTTGCTTCCCTCTTCATATTCCTGCCCTAAGTAGCTTGGCTGGCTCCTTAACTGATCTGGGGTATGGCATGGGTCATGCATGTTCCCTTTAACCTCTGAACATGTATTGTCTTCCTCCTTATTGTTTAGTCATTCAGTCAGCTCTTTGTGATAAGGTGGACTATAAAACTTCAATGAGATTCTCCTAGAAGAGCTACTGAAGTGCTTAGCCATTTCCTTCTCTAATGGATTAAGGCAAAAAGAAGTTAAGTGACTTCCCCAGGGTCACATAGCCAGTAAATGCCTGAGGCCAGAGTTGAACTCCGGTCTTCTTTACTCTAGACCAGCAGTCTACTCTCTAAGCCATCTAGCTGTCCTTCAACTTCACTCCTTTTAGAAGGCCAGATCAGCATGAACCTTTTGCTTTCTGTAGATATTTTATTTACCTTGATATGGGGACTGAAGGCTATTGTTCATACATTGCGATGAATGAGAAGCCACAACAAGCACTCAAGATAATCACTAATATTCTCTTTCCATACCTATATTGGGACAGGTAGGTGGTAGAGTGGATAGAGTGCTGAGTCTAGAGTCAAGAAGACTCATCTTCGTGAGTTCAAATCCATCCACAGACAGTTTCTAGCTGTGTGACTCTGGGCAAGACACTTAACTCTGTTTGCCTCAGTTTCCCCATCTGCAAAGTGAGCTGGAAAAGGAAATGGCAAACCACTGCAGTATCTTGGCCAAGAAAATCCCAAATAGGGTCACAAAGAGTTGAACACAACTTAAAAAAAAGAATAACAATCTATCTTAGAAAGTGTGATCTTATAGAAAAGACTACTGAAGGAATTTATTCATTAGGGATTGACTCTAAAGAAATCAGGCAGGCTCAGGAAAGATGCAGCAAAAAGAGTTTATCATATATACATATATATGTATATATATATATACATACACACACACACACATATATATATACACATTTACATATAGGAGTTACATGAACATGCCCCACACTTAGACCAAGCTTGAGTTTTTAAAGCAAATCTTCGAAGTAAAAGGGTTAATTTTTGATAGGTTACAGCTAAGGAAGGGATGGGTTTGTATTATCTCAGTGTTGAGAACATAACACTGTTAGGTTACTGATTACAAACGGGGATGAGGGCATGTGTGTCTGTTCACTTAGATCTGGCATAGAGGGTAGTTTCCCTACAAGAGGGTCTGTCATTTTAACCTGTGCAGCTACCTTCTGTCTCATACCCAACCTGGGGTGGGAGATACTTATCACATTTTCCCGTGTAACCTCCCTGCCACTGATATCTTTAAAGGAAATGAAGATTATGAGTATATTCATATTTCAAGTAGTGGTAATGGATGAATTCTTTAATAGGGTCCTGGCCTGGGAAGTCTATAAACCTAACCCTAGCATTTATTAAGCACCAATGATTTGTTTGGCACTGGGGTAGGTAGGCTCTATTATTATAGTGTTACAAATAAGATTACTGAGTATTCATTTCTTTTAATTAAATATACATTAATATATATTTAAATGCTCATTACTCGACTTCCTATAATCCACTGTCCAGCCAAGCTGTTTTTCAGGTATGAATTGTTTAATTTTGTCTTTGGGTCCCTAGAAGCATTGAAGGTCTTTGAGTAAAGAAATGATATAATCCAAGAGACACTTTAGGAAGGATGGGAGACAAGGTGGCAGAGTTACAAAGATAAGGGATTTGGAGTCATAAGACCTAGATTTAAATTTTGGTTGAGCTGTTTATTATTTGCGTCACTTCTGTCCACCACTTCTCTCTCGATTTCAGTTTCTTTATTTGTAAAAGGAGACTGGGAGAGATGGGCTAGATTCAATTCAAATTTTGTTGTTTGGCTGTGAAGTCACATCCAGCTTTTCATGACTTCATGGACCATAGGCTGAAGAGAGATGGGAGAGCTGGTTTACATTTGAAAGAAGTCATTTAGACCTTCTCTGTGGCTAAAGGAAACTTTATTGATGCAAAAGCACACGGACCTGAGATTTAGCCAGAAGCTAAACAAAGGCAATGATACAGGAAAAGGACCAGATTTATCTACACAGCCTGTAGGATGATAATGTAATTTTGAGGGTTTCTAATGGGGGTTGGAGATTTAGGAACAGGATGAGAAAGATGGATGTCACAAGATAAGGGAGACAGGGGAATCTTTATGACCTAGGATGAGGGGAGACAATACATTTTATGATCCAGGATAAGGGCAAAGTTTTATGGTATTCTGAGGTAAGGGGAAACTTTAAAGCACAAGGGAAAGAGCAACTTAACCCTTAGGGTACTTTTGTATCATGAGACTTTAGGGTGCCTTTAGAGGATGAACCAGGGAAAGGGCAACTCAAGCTTTAAGGCACCTTTGTATCCACATTACTGTGACATTGAAATGGGAATATTCAGTCAGCAGTCAGAAATGTGGAACTGGAACTTAGGAGAGAGGTAATGATTTATTATGTAAATGAAGGAATCATCTACCTTAGAGGGGCTAGATGTAGCAGTGAGAGTGTATGAGACCTCTGAGGGAAGAGAATGAGCGGTGCAGATCTAACACCTCTCCCTCACTATGTCATTTTCGTTTAAATTATTTATCAATTACATTGAAAATTTCTCTCGATGTGACATTGCTGTCAACAGGTTTGCAAAGTATCAGATCTTTGCTAATATCACCTTCAACAACAAATCATACATACGTAATCAGATGAACATCTTTAACTACATCTGTTGTCTCATCTTTTTACAATGAACAATAAGGTTTTAGTTTCTCAGTTAATTGATCAGAAAGGTCTTCAGGCAGATGGGTAATTCTCATCAGAGTGTTTGCAAGTGGAATGATTTGAAAGTACTTTGCCTACAATTCAGGAAGCATAATGTCAGTAGATCTAGTTACAACCATCAATTATACTATTGAATGAAGCTTTTCGTGTTTAGTAATTCTGTAAGTAACTTTTTGAGGTACAAATAATCCCTTTAGTATTAAAAACTTTTTTTTAAAGTATATTTTTGCTTATAAAAATTCTGTTTTTTTTTCCTGGAAATATGCTTATTTTGTCAACATTTTGCGTGTTCATTTTTAAGATGTCATTTAATTTGAGTCTCTCATTATATGTAGGTAAAGCACTTATACAGAGAACTTTTATAGCAGTACCTATAAATTCCACTGATGAACATAATGAATTACTTTTCTGATTTTGGACATTTTATTTTATGTTTCTATTTCTTAAGGTATCTCTGTTGTTTTTACTTATATCAACTTTAGCTGTCAGGAGATTTTCTCCTTAAACCATGTCTTTATCCATCATGAATGAATATTATTTTACTTTAAAAATTAGAGTCAATAAAAACACATTTAAGGCAAATTTAAATGTAAAATCTTATCTGCAGTCATTCTTGAGTTGATTTAAATTTGTTTGAAACTTACAGAGTTTTTTTTTGGGGGGTAACTATATTGTTCTTAACAAAATGAATGACATTGAGAAGTATAACAGTTATTATAGTATTTTTGACTTTCACTCAATGATTGTCTAACTTTGAGTTACACACGCACATATACAGCAAACAGCATATCCTCTATATCACTGGTCTACTCTAATTTTGGTACTGGCAGATATTTTTCCCATGGCAATGTTTGATCCAGTCAAATTTGACCTTGTTTTTGTTCATCATTTAAAGAAATGGAGCCATATCCACTGTCAATTGGATTCACTTCTGTTAGGCTTTATTGATTAAACAGGTCCTTGCTTTCATTTGTCCTTTCTTCCTTCTCCAAGAGGACCATGGTATCAGGGAGGTGAGCTATGACTTACAATTGGATTTGGATTGAATTGGATCTAAGCGAGATAAGACTGTGCAAAGACAGCAAACTCACTTTTATCTCCAGAGCCATCTGAACCCAGTGACAAGACATAGATCAGGATGACTGGAGATGGCTCTGGATGCAGTAGGAGACCTTGACCTTTTAACACTACGGTCTTTCACAGGTCTCAACTTCACTGAGGCAATGGCCATTTAGTGACTAAGGTTAAGTAATAAATGAGGCAGAGAATGGTCTCTTTACCTAGTCAAAAACAAAAAGTGAATCTGGGAGGGAAAGACCTTCAGGGTTTTTGGTCAAATAGAAATAATTGCTATTTACATTCACTTTGAGTCAGTCAAAAGGACTCAATTACCAAGTAGGACTTGACCTGGGATCTATTGTTGGCCAATCAATGAGAGCCAGAGTGACCAAGCTGGAAAGGTTGTAAGTGTTGGTCTGGTCATCAACTGTTATTGAGAGCTAACCTGGTCTAGTTAAGCTTACAAAGGTTAGTCTCCAAAAAAAGAAAAAAATGTTTTTGATAACAAGAACTCACAAAGATTGATGCACAAGTGTATCAGGGTAATCTGCACTGGTAGTGGTACCTATACCTGTGAAATTATAGATAGTAGAACAAAAACAATAAACCATATCTTACCTCATAGAATGCCTGTGACATAATATTAGAGATGAGGAGACTGAGATTCAAAGAGGTTGTGACTTGCCCAGTTTCACAAAACTAAAAAATAGCAAAGGACCTCTGACTCTCTAGGCATGCTCTTTCTGGTGTACCACACCACCTCTCAAGAATTATGGAACTGTATGCATTTAGATGTCAAAAGATCCAGGTATCATCATGAATTTCCTAAATGTTACCTATTTTAGAACTAGAAAGGACCTCATCTTTTGGTTTTGAGGTGGGTAAAGAAATCACATGCTAATTTTACAGATGATGTCAACTCACAGAATCTCTGAAATGGAAAGGATCTCAAAAGTCCCCCAGTACAACCCACATTTGTACAGGAATTGCCTTTTGTAACACCCATCACAATTTGTCATTCATCCTTTATTTGAAAACCTCCAGAGTCATCACTCAGGCTAAAGTCACTCAGCCATTGGAGGGAGAGACTAGAACCTAGATCTAATGTCTTCCAGTACAATATTTTTTCTCTTATGCCATGGTTCTGTTCCTTGTTTCTTTTTGCTAAAGATGAAGCAAAATGCCTGCAAATTATATTTTATATTTCAGTGACTCCTAGAATAATGACTTGTAGGCTTCAGTGGCTTTCTAGTGTCTCTAAATTAAACTTTAAATACTTCCAGTTGGCATTTAAAGCCCTACACATCAAGTTCCAAAGTATTTTTTCCCAGATATTTCTAATTATTTCCCCTTGTATATTCCAAACCAAATGGCCCACTGACTGTCACCCTTCCATGACATTCCATCTCCTTCTGCCCCTGAACCTCTGTGACCGGATTGCTTACTTTCATCTCCAGTTTAAGAACCGAGACTTCCTGAGACCTTTCCTGACACACCTCTCCTCCTGCCCCCATTTATTAGCACTCGTTTTTGAAATAACTTGTATTATTTTACATATAATTTTTAGTACAGAGACAGCATGATGTATTGTATAGAGAACTGGTCTTGGAGTCCCACAACCCTCTGTGTGATTCTGTACAAGTCACTTCTAACTATCCTCAGCAACCTCTCACATTATATAATTCACAGAGCATGTGCCTACATGTAGCAGAAGGGGCTTCTTTTTCAGGAGCTTACAAGTGCTAGCAGAGGTCCAGAGCTCCTTCTTCCCACAAATATATTTATTTATCTGTAAACATGTCATTTCCCTCAGTAGAATATAAATTCTTTGAGAACCTAAACATTTTCATATTTGTCTTTAAATGCCCATTACCTACAAAGGCTTTGCACATAATTAGTGCTTTAAAAATACCTGTTGAATTGAACTAAATAAGTATTTGGAGGGGTATGGTTTTGTGGATACAAGATAGGCTTGTTTTTATACTGAATAAACTATTCATAATATCAAGTTTTATCATCTACCACATCTGAACCAGCAGAGGAATCCGTGATTGCTATAAAATGATCAATCAAGTTTTTCATATCCAGTCTTTATTAGTAGATCATTTTGTTAATTAAACAAACACATTGGAATTATTACAACTGTTTCATCTGAGCATTGGTTTTCCTTTTTTCTTTTCTTTGAAAACTGTTGACATTTCACAGTGGCTTTATCATGGACTGAGTCAACACAATAGATGTACTGTCTTAGTCTGCTTGAAAAGACCTCCATCAACTTATGGAGCTTCAAGATAGCTTATAAAAATAGATGTCAGACTCACTCAATTATCACTAAACAGATAGCTTTATTAGAAAACAAGAAGAAGCTGCTGTATTATCAAGGTAGACTTGGAGGATGGAGTCATATGGCAGGTTTGTTCTGTATGCCTATTGTAAGGAAAAAAATAGTCTCAGATGTTGGCAAATACACTCAATGTGCAGACTGAATCATTTGAAATTACAGTAATTTAGTCATTAGACTCCCCCTGGGAACAAGTCATCTCATTTCTATTCCTGGTCTCTTCCATCATTTGTGATATGACCAAAGGCATAAAGAATAATTTATCAAAATATATATATCAACTGAGCGTTTGAGCTGGTGGTGGAATTCCTGGCTTGTTATTCTGCACCCTACTCTCTGCCTTTACCTTATTTTACCTAACATGGGTCTTGGCTTCAAGATGAGGGGTCAATGGCTTTAAGTAACTGAGCTTTTTTCCGTTTCACAGTGTCCCTCTGGTAGCTTCATGGTGATTACACACACACACACACACACACACACACACACATTCCTTAGCTCATACAAATCATGAGAAAAGATACCAAAGGTAAACAATAAACTGCATTTATTTTTCATTAGCAAAGCATCAGAACTATTTAAATTGATTCTGTTTTGCTAAAAATTTTGCTCTTTTATCAAAGTTGCATGATAGTCCCTTTTTCTTTCAAATTATTGTAGAAATGGATAATGTTCAATGATATGTACCTCAATTTTTAAGTTTTCCCTTCTCTCTCCTGCCTCCCTCTCAATACGTGTAAGTGACAAAACAGTATTAACATCAGATAGTATCTTGTTATAGATCAGGCAAAAAACTTAAATGCTGATTTGTGTGAGGTTGATGAACACTTGTATCTATTTCCCTGAGGTTCAAGGACTATGGGAAATATGCAATCTACTGCCAAGGATCATGGCGTTATGACCATAGAGTCAGGAAGACAGCAGACTACCATAGAAAGAGGACTGGTATTCAAATCCTACCTGTTAGAGCTTCCATACTATATGACCTTGTCAATATGACTATATGACCCTTTAATATCCTTGGTTATGTAAAATGAAAGGGATGGTTTAGGTGATCTCTGAGGTCTCTTCCCACTTTAAAACTATAATCTTATCATAACGCAGTTTCAAATATTGCCAAGTTAGACACTTCCCATGTATGATCCTGGATTTAACCTCATTTTCTTTGTCTATTCAATGGATACAATCACAGTGTTTACTTTGAAGAGCAAATGAGACAATGTACAGTATATAAACTCCTTTGTAAATCTTAAAGCCTGTTAGCTATGACCCTGGAGTTTTGGTAGGCCTTATATGCATTGACATATGAGATCTTTCCTCACTCTGAAAGAGGTCTATACAGGTAGTTCTGTGATTCCCAGGGGTAAATAAATGCCTGGCCAAGTCTGCCATTAAAGTACTTCCTCTGGGAGATAAGGCATAAGCTTCATAGTGTACCAGGTGGCCTGGTCCTCAGTTAATAGTTGAATACACTGGAGAATTCCAATAGCCTTCTTTCATATGCATGGGATGGTGAAGGACTTGGGGGTGGTAGTATCTCCTTGCCACTTGAGCTAGATGTGAACTCTTGCTCTGAATTTTCAAACTGTCTGAAGATGATTGCATGAGTTATTCTAGACTATGTTAGTTTATCTTTGACTCTCTAGTACTTGGGTTTACCAATATGTGTTTGTCTTTCGTTGCCGAAGAAGACCATGCCGTCAGAGAAATGATGATATGACTTGCACTTGGTTGTTTTGAGTGAGGGAGGGCTTTGCAGGTCACCAGTCTTACATCTCCTTCAGAGTCATCTAAATCCATGACCAGATATTCATCAGGATGACTGGAGATGACCCAGGATACACTAGGAGACCTTGGACCCTTTAGGTCAAGGTCTTTGCAGGTACTCACTTAATGTGAGGTAACGCCCATTCATTGAATAGGCCTGTTCAAGAAGTAGTCAGGGCATGGCCCCTTTAGTGAGGGGAAGGAAAAGAAAGCCGTCAAGCTGGGTAGGAAACAGCAACAGTTACTATCAATAATCACTCCAAAGCCAGGAGGGTCCAGAGGAGCCCTTAGGCAGGAGCCCATTGGTGTCCCAGCTTCAGAATGCAGTAGGTTTAAGGTTTTGGGGAAGGGGATGGGAGGGGAGGAGGAGGCAAACAGGAGAAGAAGAATTGAGTTACTCAGGTAGCTGGGTCCCCATTCATCCAGCTGTGTCTACTACTCGGTGATTTAGGGAATAGAAAGATATAAAAGACCTGCTTCCTACCCTTAGGGAGCTTATCACAGCTCAAGCACTATCTTCTACATAAAACCTTTCCTGATTCCCCTCCAAATACTAGTACCCTCTTTCTCAAACTAACTTGTACTTAACTACTTCATAGGAAATTTCTGTTGAAAGAATTCACAGATTGGCTCCAGGGAAAATTCAAAGTTGTGCGCACACTTCTGACATAGTGGTCGAATTTAACAGTGCAATTCAGAAACAATCAGTTCTGCAAGTGATCAGGAGAAACAGTTTCAAATAAAAAGTAAAAGACATTTGAATAACACAAGAATATTCTGCATCTACTAAAAAATATAAATGGGGATGGAATGTGCTCAAAGGACAACAGAGCTCAGGATGAAGCCCAGGGTGACCTTCCCTGCATATCTGAGATTAATCATATGTGGGGAAAAAAGGGATGGAAGTTCAATAATAAAGAAGAGTTTGAAACACTTTTTAGAAAGAAAAAGAGAACTGAAGAGATTATTTGCTTTTGAAATATCCCTGAAGAAAAAAAAAAGAAATACCCCAAACAAGAGAAATGCAAAAGAAGTTAGTAAATGTAGCAGGTGAAGATAGCGGTAGCAACAGAGTGACACCAGAGAGACCAGTTAGGGACATCTTTCTAAATGTTCCAGGGAGATAGGAATGAAGGCAGAAATTTGGTAGAGTTAACAGAGCAGACAGAAGGGTGGTAGATGTAAGAGGGGAAAAGAGGGAGAGATAGCTGATTATATTTGAATGGACCCATCAATACATGGATTCCGATTGAGAAAGGCTACCCTCTTTAAATTCCTAATTTGCTTACTATTAAAAAGTTACAGGTATAATGATCCTAGATAGTGATATCTACTCTCCCTCCAAGAACTGAGTTACCTCAGTTTGTCTTGCTCATGTTAAAGGGGAGAGGGTCTTCTGAGTAGTTTATCTGGTTTATCTATTTATCCATATTTATTCATTCATTTATTTATCCATCCATCCATCTATCCATTTATTTATTTAGGTTATCTGAGTAGATACACCTTAGTTTATCACTTTGACAGTCTTATCTACCTCTTGTATCAACTTCAGTCATAAGTGCTTTCGCTTCAAGGCTTAAGGTATGTTTTTTTTTAAGGATTTCTTTTAAAATAAAAGAAAACAGTTCTTCCTTTACTGTTATTTCAGAGGTATGTTAGAGGATTTCTCATATATTCTATATGTGTGTATACACACACACACACACACAGAGCTATATTTGTTCCATTGTTATCCCTGGAGACCATGTCTCAGTTTTCTAACCTGTCTCTTTATCAAAATTGTCTAAAATAATCTTTCTAATGCTGAGTTCTGATTATGTCAGACAGCTACACTCAGATACTTTCTCACTCACCATAAATTGCCTGGAAACCTTCAGCGGTCCTCTATTGCTAGAAGGATAAAATAAAAAGTCTTGATTTGATATTTAAGACCCTCAATAATCTGCCTCCTCTCCACTTTCCTGCTACTTCCCTTGAGTTGGACTACTAGTTGTTCCTTGAACTTGGCTTTTTAGTCTCCCTGCATGCTTTTCAGGTCATTCATCCTCTTAATTCCTGAAATGTACTCCCTCTCTAGGCAGCTTGGTGGTGCAACAGATAGAATACCAGACCTAGAGTCAGAACAACTCATCTTCCTGAGTTCAAATCTGACCTCTAGACACTAGCATTGTGACTCTGGGCAAGTCGCTTAATCCTGTTTGCCTCAGTTTCCACATCTGAAAAATGAGAAGAAGGAAATGGCAAACCACTCCAGTATCTCTGCCAAGAAAACCCCATATGGGGTCACAAAGAGTCAGACATGGCTAAACAACTCAAATTCAACTTTAATTCAAGGGCAGATAGGTGGTTCAATGGATAGAGCACTGGAAATCAGGAAGACTCATTTCCATGTGTTCAAATCTGGCCTCTGCTACTTAATAGCTGTGTGATTGCGGGCAAGTCATTTAACCCTGTTTGCCTTGGTTCCTCATCTGTAAAATGAACTGGGGAGGGAAACCACTGCAATATCTTAGCCAAGAAAATCCCCAAATGGGATCATGAAGAGTTGGACACAACTGAAACTACTGAACAACAACAAACTCTTTCTTCATCTCTATATGTTGAAATTCTCTTCTTTCAAGGCTCAGCTCAGGTGAAATTCTTCCATGATAATTGTCATGTATTACCACTTGGATGTGTTCCCTTTCATCAAAGATGTCCCTTTTATCTCTTTTAAATTTACCTTCCATCACACTTATTTTTGTACACATCACTCACCTCTATTGAATGATAAGCATCTTGAGTTGGGCCAGAAGCTGTATTATTTTTATATCTTGTTATCCCTAATTTGGGGCTTATTATTTTACATAGTAAATACTTAATAAATAATTCTTGAATTGAACTGGATTTTGACACAGATATGATAAGCCAATTTAACAACATTTTCAATGATAATTATTTATATCCTATTTCTCTATAGATACATAATCTCCTAAAATTTCCTGAGGCATGGTTTGTATCTTTGGAGTTGATCCTCTCTAAGACTATGTTTTGCTTTACAGGCAAATTACACCTTTGTCTTTGTGGATAAGTTGAAGATTGTTTTGGAAGCCATGCTGAAAATGTCTAGTATCTTTCAGAATGGTGGAAATGCTCAGATGATCAACCATCTTCAGGTTAGTTGTCATTCATTTTGTGTGCAGAGGTATTGGCTGAGAAATGTCTGAACTGTTAATATGGTCTTTGAAAGAGAAATAAAGTATGCAGTGTGGTACAGTGGAAAGAGCACTGGAGCTGGTGTCAGGGGAACTAGTTTTGTGTCTTTCAGCTCTTCTATTTACCATGCATGTCACCCTGGATGAGTCATTTTCCCTCTTGGAGTGTCTACTGTCTTATCTGCAAATGAAGTTTTTCAGAGTAGTTGACTTCTAAGGTTCCTCCAAGTTCTAGATTTATGATCTTTTGAACATTATGTCTCATGGAAATCTGTAGTGCCGGAGAGAATTCTTGTTGGTGATTTTCAAATAGTTGGAATCATTTTGTTTTAAGTAGCTCATCTGTGGAAGGGATCATTGGTATGAATTCTCAGGATTAAAATTTGATAAATTCCAACTTGGCTCTATTACTTTGATTTTCAGCTTTTTCTGCCTGTTTGTAAGGAATGGGAGCCAGTACAAATTCAGCCTTAGGTAGATTATTTCATTTTGTCCTCAGAACAACTCTGCAAAGTAGATGCTTCTCTAAATACAATTCTCTAAATAAAATAGGCTACATACACACACACGTACACACACACACATATATATATATATATATGTGTGTGTGTGTATAATGAATATATATATATATGCATACGTGTATATACACACATACACAGCAGCAATGAATGGGATGTACAGGGTGTTCAAGAAGAAGTTCTAGCATCTATGGTGTGAGGATTTGCTGAGCCCTTTCTAGAGCTGTCCATTCACCTTTTGTGTCTATATGGCACTCAACTCTCACCTGTTGGTCCAAGAAGCTGTAGCATAAGCAGCAATCCAGTAAACAATCTCAGCAGACAGGCTAAACCGAATTGAGGATAACCTCAGTCAGGGGATGTCTACCCCAAGCATCATTCCCTTAATGGAATGGATGAAAGGGGACAATTTGTTCCAGTGTCCACAAAGTCAACTAAAGTGGAATGCTTATGGAATGCTTAGAGCTCGATCAGACATCAAAGGGGCCAAAGTCATCCACTGTGTCCCAGACCATCCCCAGTCATCTTGACTTCTTTTTTTTTTTTTTGCCACTGGACTTTGATGACTTTGGAAGAGAGAGTGAAAGTGATAATTTTGTGCAACTCTGCCTCAGTTCAATCCAATTTATACATGAGTCAAGGCATCACCCTGAGGTGTCACTGGTCTTCTTTAAGCAGAAAGAATAGTCAACAACAGCCTTAATTATCAGTTGGAGAATACATTGAGGAAACTCTGTATATAAATTCCAGGTTGTAATTTATAGCAAAAGAAAATATTTTAGGTACTTTCTATTAAAAATTAATTTTCTCATTTTAGGAAGCCCTGAGAAATACATTTATCAAAAACTATGTAGAAAGCCAATTGCAGATTGATGTGGAGAAACTCACTGAAAAGCTACAGAACTATGGTAAGTATGTTTTTGCATATGTTATACAGAAATGGACTCATTTTAGAACTTCACAGGAGATCTTCCACATCAGGGAAAAAAAGAAAAAAAAAAGCTAGATTCTGGGAATTTCATTATATCATTGACTTCTTTTTTCCTCAGTTCAGAATTTTAAATTTCATCGTAGTTACCTTTTATCTTTTAGATTTGTACAAACATCCATACTTTCAGATCTTTTGTTACAGCCTCAATTTGTTATCCAACAAGTTAACTAGAATATTGATATCCCTATGTGTGTCAAAGGACCCTCAGCTCAGTAAGGAGATAAGAAGAAATCTTTAGTATTGTGTTCCCACTACACTTATATCTAGATAATGTCCAAAGCATTCTCCTGATCACGCCATCTTCTTAAAAAGCCTGTGCAGAAGAACCCAATCTCTGGGCATGCCTAGCCAAGATTTTTACTATAAACAAAATTACCTGCATATACTTAAAAGAAAAATTGAGAAAAAATTTTTTAAAAAAATGTTAATTGAGTTGATAGGTGGTAAGGCCATGCAGTAGATAGAGAGACAGGAAGACTCATCTTCTTGAGTTCAAATCTGACCTCAGATATTTATGAGCTTTGTGTCCCTGAACAAATCACTTAACCTTGTTTGCCTCAGTTTCTTCATTTATAAAATGAGCAGGAGAAGGAAATGACTGTTGCCAAGAAAACATCAAATGGGGTCACAAAGAATTGAACATGACTGAAAATGACTGAACAGCAACAGTAAAAGTTGACATTGAGCAGTACAGCAAGGCGCTTCAAAAAGATGGAGTTGCGACATCTTGTTTCTCTTGGCTTATGGCTTGTCTTAGAATGGAGAAAGATGTCTAGAAGCTACTTTCCAAGGCTTACCTGTTGCTCCCCATTTTCATCCTTTACCCTTTGTGTCAATTTCCTCTCTTTCATTCACTCCTGATGAACTAAGAATTTCAGGGGAATAAAAAGTAGATATCCATCCCTGTAGAAAAGGCTGTTTCGAAACTATGTGGTTCCAGAGAGTCTGGGAAGTTTGTTAGAAGCATTGGGATTCAAAGTATTATACCATAAGTAAGTATCTGATCTCATGTTGCATACGAAAAGAAGAAAAAAACTGAACTCTTTTTTTATCCACCATCTAGATGTTTTATAAATGACGTTTTTTCAGTGAAGAAATTTCTAGTTATTTTCAATTTTTCTACGAAATATATTTTATCACCCTCTGGTCCCTCTCCCCAAATTAAATCTATGCCACCTTGTTTTTGTGTCCCTCTTTTACCCTCATCACATCCTCACTTGTTTTAGACAAAGTTTTGTACCTATCATATCCTTCCTAGTAGACTTTAAGGTTCTTGGCAGGAATTATGTTTTTTCATTGATTGTATTTCTAGTATTCAGCATGTATTTATTAAATATTTGTGAAATTGAATAAATTGAGTAGAATGTGTACTGGAAAGGGAACTAGATTGAGAGTCAGAGGAACTATATTCAGATTTTAGTTCTGGTGTTTTGGGTTTAAATTCTGTGATTCAGTTTCTTTTTCAGTAACATAAAGGGGTTGGGTTAAATGACCTTAAAGACCTTGCCTAGTCCTATAGCATCTTATTCTATGAATGGAGGCAGTAACAGGGGTTTGACCCAACTAGATAATGTGTTCTAATTTGTTTATTTTTCTCAGCTGGAATGTTGGGCAAGATGTTTAATCACTCA
Source organism: Bettongia penicillata ogilbyi (assembly GCA_023548195.1). Classification (NCBI taxonomy): domain Eukaryota; kingdom Metazoa; phylum Chordata; class Mammalia; order Diprotodontia; family Potoroidae; genus Bettongia; species Bettongia penicillata. Next base: position 1,309,506 of record JAJHZJ010000476.1, on the reverse strand, counting down.
AAGGTTGAACAGTTTCATTCCTTGGCCCAAATCATGGTAAACATCTCATCCTGTGTACTTCTGAATCGCTTTCAGCCCCTGGAGTCTGTGGAAACACTGGAGAGAGAAGCTCATGGGCTTATACAACAAAACAATTTATTGGCTAGTAAGTAATTCTGGAGAACAGCTGTTATTTAGGAGATATAAGTTTGGATATATTACCATTTTGTATATTTCTTTCTCAAAATATCTTACAATGGTATAGAGAGAAATGAAAAATGCCTTCAAGATAAAAGAGAAAATAAAACAGAAGAAAAACGCAATGCTTTGATGAGAAGATATGCCTCATTCTTTCACCCCACAGAGAAAGTAATAAGAACTAATGATCTTTCCATCAGCTTGATCCTTAATCCTATTCACTGGATTTGGTGTCACTGACTGTGAGACATCTTTTATGTTTTCACATCACACATGATAAATTATTTGTCCTGAGGTGCAGAGTGATCCTTGCAATTTTTCAACCAGTCCTTTATTTTCATTGTGGCCTACTGGTATACTAGACTGTGCAAAATATGAGACCATGGCTTATTCATCATCATCTGCTAGTTTTTAGTTAGTCAAGTAAAAAGTGCTTTTGTCTTTTCAACTTCAGGTTGACTCTATATTTCATTGATTTTCTTTCAATGTTATCTCATTGGCAAAACCCAGTGACTCCATGATTTGTGTACATGTTTAAAGCCTATTTGATTAATACACTGAAAGATATCTTTTCTTTGATGACATCTATCTTTTATAGGAAGAAATTCTAACGAATTTTAGTCTAATTCAATAAAATAATTATTTTGAAAAAAAGACAAAAATTCACAAGTTGTTTTACATAAGAAAAAAGTTTCCTTATCTGATATCAGTTCTAGACTTTGGGTGACCCATCAAAAGGACTGAATACTTTTCTTTTTTTCTTCTATTAGGCATTATATTCAACAGTTCCTTAACCAACAAGAGCCATGGACCAGATTTTGTTGATCTCCCACATCACTTCATCTATACAATTAGAACCAGTGTTCTGTATAGTATGAGGACAGATTTAGTCAAAAACCCTTTGTGGAAATTCCATCCCCAAAGTCTTCCAGCTGATGGGTTCAAATACAATCACATTTTTGTTCCTCTGCAAGACATGATTGAAAGAGCCATCATTTTGGTGCAAACTGGACTTGATACATTGACGCCACCAATACAAGCACAAGCCATGCCATATCCGTGCCACACCAGTGACTTGTAAGTTGAATTTCATACTTGATAGAACACGTGCTCTGAAGGCAGGAATGGCTTTGTTTCTGCCTTTGCATCCTCTGTGTCTACTAGAGTGCTTTATACGTGGTAGGAATTTAAAAAGTGCTTGATGAATGAAGGGTTTTGGAGAGAGGATGTCAAATATTTTTTCATAATTCAAAAAGGTTCACATGTGGATAATCAAAAAAGTTTATGCTTCTGTACTTTCCTTAAAAGAGTGATGAATGCAGTATTTCCAGAAAGCAAATCCTTTGAAATTCAATTTTATGACATTTTGGTGGCCATCAAACAATAACTTCATGATAGTCTGGTCAAATGGATTCCATGAATTAGATATAAGGCAAATAGAATTATATACCTAACTTAAAACTGATTTCATAAATAACCTTGACAAGACTATTTTCATTTTTTTTGTATTAATTCCATTCAGCATGGTCATATACAGAACTGAACAAAACAAGTCTTTGTTTTCCAAGACTTTGCACTCTAGGAAAGAAGAATAAGATGGATGAATATTGTGTTCTATTTTGCAGTATAGCAAATTGTATAAAAGAGGCAACCATATTCTCTTCTATTTAAATGTCTCTCAAATCTATATACTGAACCCTGATATTCTTCTGGCATCCCAAATCCATATGTCCAGATTCCTGTAGGACATTTCTACCTGGATATCCCAAAGAAAGCTCATTTCCCCTCAACTCCCACCACAAAAGCTACTGTCTCCTTGTGACATCACTCTAACTAATGGCAGCACTGTCAATGACCCATTTTGTCACATGTAATAGTAATTTCCTCAACATATATGGGGCGGGGCGTGGGGGAAAGAAGGGGCTGCTACCACTGGTTCTTTGATCTGCTTCTCTAAAAGGAAAGGCAAATTTTCAGGGGTTAAAAATCACTTTAATCAAGGACAGGTATTAGAGAAAATCAAAATCAAAATCCAGAGAAATCAAAGATTGCCAGACATGACTTCCTCTGATTGACCATAATTAATACATATATCATAAATCAACAGACAGGTCCAACTATCTGACCATAGTTACCCAAGTTAGTTACATAGTTACATCAATGTCTGGGTTTTCAAAGCCAGGGGAATCCTTAGCAGCTTCCCAGAGTCTCTCATTTGGCATACAAGCCTTCTTCCAAAAATTAAGCCACGAAGTAAAACCTCACCCTGAGTATTTATACACTTTTCAGAGCCAGAGGGCATGACCCTCTGACCTAGTGCCTCAATAGAAAAAACAAAAGGTACTTGGAACCCTCCTACTCCCCTAATCAAGCTTCGCAGGCCCAACCATGGGTGGGAAAGATCTTTCTTAATCATATTATTCAGAGGCATTATACTTCTTGGTATAAACAAAAAAAAGTCAAAAGATCCTACTTTGCTTGCCCTCACATCATGCCAACTTCCTTATTGTCTATTATGCTTCCCTTTGCCTCATTTCTCATCTCCAATCAATCACCAAGTCTTCAAATCTCCATGCCCCTCATTTTCATTCTGACTACTACCATTCTATTATTGGACTTAATTACCAACACAAATTATCAATATAGCCTTCCAATAGATTTTTTTTCATCTCTACTCCCTCCTTCCTTTCATCCATCTTTTGCAATTCTGCCAAACTAAACTTCTGTTTGGATAAATCAGGTCACAGCACTTTACTCAAAATTATTCACATTCTGAGCTTCCCAAATAAAGTTTAAAATTTTTAGCATTATATTTAAGAATTTTCTTAGTTTGATTCCTCCTTAATTTTCTAGCTTTATCTCATTGTGAAACAGGGGCAAAAGTTCTGTATAAGGTCAAGAGGAAATGGTTTCAAACCTTTGGGATTTTGAGCAAGTCACTTAATTTCTCTAACCTCAGTTACCCCATCTGTAGAATTAGGGGATAGACTTCTAAGTTTCCTTCTAGCTTTAAATATAAGATCCTACTGCTTTGTATTATATACTCTGTCCAGACTATGTCATTTTATTACTGCTAGACAGTTTCTGAATTTTTTGGCTTTTATACTTTTGCTCATAGCCTTCCTGTGTTTAGTATTCCCTGTCCCTTCCACTTGTTGAATCCCTACTTAACTGTTAAAGCCCAGATAAAAACCAACCTGTTCTAGTTTTCCTAAACCACTTAAAATAGCTAATGACTATTTCTACATCAGACCTTATAACCTCTGTAATGTTTTTATTTTCATGTTTTACCATCATTGTTTTGCATTGTTTTGATCATGCATAGATTCGATGGGTACATTGGATGTCTGTTAGCCAAGGATCTGCCTGTTCAAAGAGGCTCATCACCCTTTTGGCTTTATGAATTTTTTAGCTAATTCCCTAAAACCATCAAGTAAATTACAGAGAGGTTGAAGTCTGTAGAATACTAGCACCAATGAAATTTCAGATTCTCGAAGTACTGATGTATGATCTGTGTACTGATAGACTCAGGAGTAGTGAGATCCTCTTGATTACAGGTCTTCAGATAGATGTGGGATGGTCACTTTTCCCTGAGGGTATTATAAAAGCATTTTCTATGTAGGAATATGAAAGATTTAATAGCCTTTAAGGATCTTTCCAACTTTGAATCATGGTTCATTGTTTTTATGTCACATCTTCTTAAGAGACTATAAACCAGATCAGTAATTGTTACTCTGATTTTTGTAAACTTTGCATCTTTCCCTGTGTCTGTATACACTGAAGTTACAAAATAAATTCTTATTGATTTGAATTGAATAAGATGCTCTGGAGAGTTGTAACTATGCCTTTTTAATGCCTAGGTCATAGTAACTGGGGGAGGGCAAGGCAGTGGAGTAGGGGATAATCTTATCACAGATGCAGTCATATTGGGAAGGGGGCAACCTGTTCCTCTTATTGGTTATGGGGAGAAAGGTGGCCCCACAAGGACCAAATCATTCTCCTAATGTGGCATGATAATATCTCTGGTAACATTATAATAATGTTCTCATAGGCTCTACTTCTTTGTTCAGGCATGGCATATGGTCACTGCTGGGTATTTGGTCTGTGTTAGGCATATAGTCTCTACTGGTCTCCTGGTTACTGCTAGAGGTTGCTCTTTTGTTCATATACACACATTTATATTTATATCTATCTGTTTAATCTATTTAGTGATTTATTTGTACTGAACATGATGATGATGTACAAAAGGACTTTTTGATTCTCTCCTCTATTACAAAGATGCTTTGGAGCAAGGACTGTGAATGAGGCATGGAATTCCAAGTGTAGGAAAATAGATTAGGACTCTCCAGTGATAGAACTGTCCTTTTGACTGGGGATGAAAATCCATGGATTTCTACTTTACTTCTTGGAGGCTAATTAGAACATGAGGTGTACTACATGGTTCGTATAACCATTGTTATATCAGGAAATGAACTTGCCAAGATGGCCATTAAAGGCAATATTAGTGCTAGCATCAAAGGTAGAACGGTGTGTGTCATTGTTAAAGTCATAAGATACATACCTGGTCTTTTGTGTAGCCCAAAATTCTCTTCAAGGGTCCCTTGGATGCTTGCTTCACTACTTTCTTGATATTGTCATATTTGGCAGATTTCTTCAGGCAGCAAGTCAGATCCACACCAGTTATGTTAGGAGTAGGAACACAGAAGGCCATGTCTGTATAACTTTGCCTACAGCCTTAATAGCACTAGTGGATGACATTTTGTTTAGCAGCATGCCCATCACATTGCAATTCCCAGAGGGGTCATCTATCATCTTCAAGGTAGTAGTAATAGCATGGACTATGGTCATGAGTTCTTCCACAATCCCAAAGTTGTCATGAATGTCCTTGATTGGAAAGGCAAGTGCCATCCCTCTGGGCCTCAGTTTTTTCATTTATAAAATGAGAGAATTAGAATAGATGATCTCTAATATCCTTTCCCATTCTAATTCTATGATAATAGCCCTGAGTCTTTTAATTTCAAAGCCAAAGTTTTCACCTCATATAAGAAAGAGGTGGCCTAGTATGTAGAATGTTCAACTTAAGAATCAGAATGTGCTAAAAGACAAACATTTTACATTCCCTTTTGTATTCCAATGCCTTTAGAGTTAGAAGAAACTTCAGAGATTAAATAGTTCAGCACCCTGAATTTCTAGATAAGAAAATTGAGGCTTAGAGAATATCAATGACTTGCTCAAATTCATCCCGGTAAGTCCATAACAGTACTATTATTTGAACTCGATCGGACACTAAATCTTTCTCTGCATCAAATTGTCTCTCATCATTTAAGACAAATCAGGGACTGGTTGTCTGACCTCTGGGTTCTTAATATAGTATTTAGTAAAAATAAAGGATTAGGTTCTAAAAAGTTACATCATAACAATAATAGGGAGTAGCTTGAGAGTAAATTGCTTATCTTCTCATGTTTTATTGATTATCAAACTAAAAAGATTTGTTCTTTTTGTTGTTCATTTGTTTTGTGTCCAACTCTTTATGACAGCATGTGGGGTTTTCTTGGCAAAGATGTTGGAGTGGTTTGCCATTTCCAGATTTGAACTCAAGAAGATGAGTCTTCCTGATTTTAAGCCCAAAATTCTGTCCATTGAGCCATCTTGGAGAGGATTAGCTTCTACTTCCCTAAGAAGTGGCTTGTTTCTACCAATATTAGACACAACACTTCTATTTCAATAAAAAGCCTTTTCCATAGCTGTGCAAAATATAAGCTTTTGTGTTTTAAGCCCATGAATCCTAAATGTTCCCTATACAGTGTATAGTTTTTACTTTATTATAAGAAGTATAATTAGCCACAAGTTTCACTTATTAGATTCTCTTTCTTTCACAGTGAGGATTAGAAATTCTTTTAAGGTTCTACTTCAAATAACCTTGTTATTGAGCTCTATTGCTCAAGACACTGGAGATTCATTTTAAAGACTGATGTTCCTTTCCAATTGTTTCCAGCCTTTGGACTTCTATCATTCCCCCATATTCCAGGTTCACTTGCCTCCCCCAATTTCCAGCTTCCTCATACACACACACTACATATACACACATGTATATATACACACATGTATGTGCACATACATACATAATACATATGTTATATATATGTATATTTTCCCTCATTCGATTGGTAGCTTCTATCTTTCTTTTTCATATTTGATCCCTTAGTTCTTACTGATGGTCTTAAATTTAGCATTTAACCTTTAGCGTAATACCAAGCACATGATAGGTACATGAGAGATACTCTGTATGGATTCAATTTGTTAAATTACCTTAAGAAAAGAATGGCAAAGAGAAAGAATTCACACACATGACAGAGTGGAAAGGAACCAGATCTGAAGTCAGAGGAACTTGGTTTAAACTCATTCTGCTACTTGATACCAGTGTGACACTGAACAAGTCATTTAATCCATCTGGGCCTGATTTTCCTCATATGGAAAATTAGAAATTGCAATATATCTAGAGTGAGTAGAGAGCAAAGTCCAATGCCAAACATGAAAAGAAATCCTCAAGAAAAATGAAAGACTAAAATACTCTTTAACCTAGTCATGAAGCCAAGAGTATTCAGTGAAAGAATGACTTTATTTGTCTTGTTACTGGTGATTTTCAATCTTGACTCAGATGGGTATTTGAAGTGCCTGATCCCAGGATACCCCATTTGTATACTTTGAAGAGGGAAAAGAAAGGAAGCAAATGGAAGTTGGAAGTGAGAAATAATTCTATAGTTGAGTTCTACTTGGAGAAATTGGGTTAATATTATTTTGAGTCAGTGAGCCATAATTCGGTAATGATTTTTCCCAAATCAAAATGAAATATTCAATTTCACAGGCATTTATTAAGTATCTACTATGCATAATAGTGCCGTGGGGGCAACCATGTCATCATTTTGATGTCATGGTCCTCTTTGAGAATTAAGGACAAACACATCAACAACAAGTATCCATAGTCTCTATGCTATGCTTGGGGACACAAAGAGAAAATGAAAAGTCCCTGCCCTGAAGAATCTTATTTTATTGAGAGTTGAGGGAGAGAACCTAGTCAACAAATATTTAATAAGCATTTCCTATGTGCCAGCCTATTATATGCTGGTGATACAAAGAAAGTCAAAAAGTATTCCTTACTCTCAAAGAGCTCATGGTCTAATGGAAGGGGTAATATTCAAATAATTGTGTACAATGAAGTTATGTAGGGGATGAACTGGAGGGAGGCCCTGGCATTACGGATCAGGAAAGGTTTCTTTAGAAGATGAGATTTAAAAACAAATTTTTTATTGTCTTGGATCATTGTATTTTTAAAAAATATCTATTTATTTTTAGTTTAGTTTTCAACATTCATTTCCATGAGATTTTGAGCTCCAAAATTTCTCCCCATCTCTCCCTTTCCCCACCCCAAGATACTAGGCATTCTGATGACCCCTTCCCCCAGTCTGCTCTCCTTTCTATCACACTCCTCTCTTCCCTTATTCCCCATCTCCTCTATTTTCTTGAAGGGCAAGATAGATTTTAGCTCATTACCTATATTTCTTATTTCCTAGTTGTTTAACATTTGTTTTTAAAACTTTGAGTTTCAACTTCTTTCCCTTCCTCCCTCTCCACTCATCCCCAATGAGAAGGCAAGCAATTCAATATAGATTATAGATGTGTGTTTATGCAAAAGACTTCCATAAAAGTCATGTTGTAAAAAACTAATTATATTTCCCTCTATCCTATCCTGCCCCCGCATTTATTCTATTCTCTCTTTTGAACTTTTCCCTCCCCAAAAGTATTTACTTCCAATTATACTCGCCTCCCTTTTGCCCTCCCTTCTATCATCCCCCCCAGCACTTATCTCCTTCTCTCCTACTTTCCTGTAGTGTAAGATAGATTTTCATACCAAATTGAGTGTGCATGTTTTTCCCTCCTTAAGCAAAATGTGATGAGAGTAAGCTTCACTTTTTCCTTCTCACCTTGCCCCTTTTCCCTGCCACTGAAAAAGCTTTTTCTTTCCTCTTTTATGAGAGATAATTTGCCCCATTCCATTTTTCCAGTTCTCCTCCCAATATATTTCTCTCACCACTTAATTTTATTTTTTTAGATATCATCCCTTCCTATTCAACTCACCCTGTGCCCTCTGTTTATATGTATATAATCCCTCCACCTACCCCAATACTGAGAAAATTCTCAAGAGTTACACATATTATCTTTCCATATAGGAATGTAAACAGTTCAACTTTAGCAAGTCTCTTATGATTTTTCTTTCCTGCTTGCCTTTTCAGGCTTCTCTTGATTCTTGTGTTTGAAAATCACATTTTCTTTTCAGCTCTCGTCTTTTCATCAAGAATGCTTGAAAGTCCTCTATTTCATTGAATTACCATTTTTTCCCTGAAGTATTATACTTGGTTTTACTTGGGTAGGTGATTCTTGGTTTTAATCCCAGCTCCTTTCACTTATGGAATATCATATTCCAAGCCCTTTAATTCCTTAATGTAGAAGCTACTAGATCCTCTGTTAGCTGATTATATTTCCACAATACTCGAATTGTTTCTTTCTGGCTGCTTGCAATATTTTCTCCTTGACCTGGGAGCTTTGGAATTTGGCTACAATGTTCCTAGGAGTTTTTCTTTTGGGATCTCTTTCTGGAGGTGATCGGTGTATTCTTTTCAATATTTATTTTACCCTCAGGTTCTAGAATATCAGGACAGTTTTCCTTGATAATTTCTTGAAAGATGATGTCTAGGCTCCTTTTTTGATCATGACTGTCAGGTAGTTCCATAATTTTTAAATTTTCTCTCCTGGATCTATTTTCCAGGTCAGTTGTTTTTCCAATGAGATATTTTACATTGTCTTCTATTTTTTCATTCCTTTGATTTTGTCTTATAATTTCTTGATTTTTCATAAAGTCATTAAGTTCCAACTGCTCCATTCTAATCTTTAAGGAATTATTTCTTCAGTGAACTTTTGGATCTCATTTTCAATGAGATTCTGGCCAATTCTGCTTTTTAGGGCATTCTTCTCCACATTGGCTTTTTGGATCTCTTTTGCCATTTGAGTTAGTCTATATTTTAAGGTGTTATTTTCTTCAGTATTTTTTTGATCTCCTTTAGCAAGCAATTTACTCGTTTTTCATGATTTTCTTTCATCATTCTCATTTCTCTTCCCAATTTTTGCTCAACTTCTCTTAACTTGATTTTCAAAATCCTTTTTGAGTTCTTCCAAGGCCTGAGACCAATTCATATTTTTCTTGGAGGCTTTGGATGGAGGAGTTTTGCCTTTGTTTTTCTTCTGTTTGCATATTTTGATCTTCTTTGGTACCAAAGTAAGATTCTGTTGTCTGATTATTTTTCCAGTTTTTGCACATTTCCCTAGCCATTGACTTAACTTCTGAGCTCTTTGTCAAGGTAGTTCTGTGTTTCCAGTGTGGGTAGGGGGGTGTACTGTCAACTATTCAATTCCCCCACAATCTGTGGGCCTAGAGCTCCAGAAACAGTCACTGTCTCTGCCCCTGCTACTGCTGTGGCTTCCTCTGCCCCCTTTCCCCTCTGCTGCCCTGGGTTTGGGGCCAGACCACTCTGCTCTCCCACACTGGTCCCACAGGTTTTTTCCACTGACCTTACAATTTGTCCTTGGCATTTTGGTGTCATAAAGTCTCGAAACCACCACAGGTGTGAGAGATTCAGTCTCCCCAAGGCCTGCTCATGTTCTTTCTGTTGCAGCCCTGCCCCCTGCATGCTATGATAGACACTTCCTGGCAACCTCCAGGCTGTCTTGGGCTGGAGATCTGCCTCACTCTGTTATTCTGTGAGTTCTGTCACTCCAGAATTTTTTTAGATCCATTTTTTGCAGATATTTGGTTGGACCTGGGGGCAGCACTCTAAAAAGTTCATGCTGCTATTCCATCGACTTGGCTCTGCCCCTCCTCCCCCTGAAGATGAAATTTTAGTTGAGTCTAGAAGGTAGAAGGTAGTTAGGGCACAGAGAGAAGGAGAGAGAGAGAGAGAGAGAGAGAGAGAGAGAGAGAGAGAGAGAGAGAGAGAGAGAGAGAGAGAGAAGAGAGAGAGAGATACAGACAGAAACAGAAAAGGAGACACAGAGACAGACAGACAGACACACACACACAGACATGCATACACACAGAATGAGAGAATTCTAAGGTTGGGAGACAGAATTAGGAAATGGAGGAAAAGCAAGTAAGCCAGTGTCACTGGATCATAGAGTACATGGAGAGTAGTAAGGAGTATGATTGGAAAGGTATGAAAAAGCCAGATTATCAAGGTCTTCAAAAGCCAGAGGATTATATATTTGATCATAGGTATTAGGAAGTCACTGGAGTTTATTTTCAGTCTCCTTGGAGTAGCAACTTTATTTTTGTAGCTATTCATATTTACCAGTTGGTTCTTTTATTTCTATCTCATCTTCTGTTGGTAGGAATAAAAGACAAATGAAAAGTTTCTCTACATAAGTCAGAACTAAAGATCATTAAAAAATTGAAATTTTTTTTATCATTCACAAAGAAGGAATTGTGAACTCATATCTGTTTTAACTGTCTGTTGAGAGAAGAGTAAACAGAAATTATTGTAAAACAAAGATAGGAGAAAATTTTTTTATTTTTTAGGTGAAAATTGCAATGTTATAAAGTTAGATTTAAAAGTAGAACAGTTTAAGAGAACGATCACGGGCTAGCAACCTAAATAACTTTGGCTGAGCTTTTCTTGTTTAGGGGGAAATGGACAATATTGCTTACTGAGGTCATCTGCCACTCATTTTAGAAATGAATTTTTATGCTTGTTCAGATGGTTGGCCTTTGAAGAGAAAGGAAAACAGTATTGCCTGGTGTTTCTTTCTCTGTGTATGATATCATGTCTATAATAAAAGCTGAGTCAGATTTGCAGATAATAATTATTTCCTCATTTACTGGAATCTGATTTCTGTGAGAATATATAATGTGACAGGATCAATAGTCATCACTTCTACTCACACTTTATAAAATGTAGGGAACTGAATAACAAATAGACAAAATTTTCCAACCTCAAAAATAGACTAAGGATTAATTGTTTTAATTATATGGGCCATTTAAATTTTATTACTATTGTACATTGTGTTATTTTCAGAAGAACATATGGTATTTATTAATATGGTACAACTGGATATTATTTATGACATTTTCTGCATATATTTATTTACCTGCTCTAAAAACTCTGTGAAAAATGAGATGTTAATTAAAATACAAAAAATTCATAAAATGGAATAATCTAAAAAAACTCATTTCCTTAAAATAAACCACCTTAGACGTTACCTAAATAGTAATAGTAAAAATAATTACAGTAATTATAGTATTCATTGTGGTATTATTCTTGTATTCTTTATAGTTTTCTAAATCAAAAATAAAAATGCCTAATATTTCTAAAAATTTTTACCTTTAAGTGGTCCTTTCCTCTTCTAAGTTTTTATGTATATCATCCTTATATTCATTAGCTGTTTACAGTCCCAGAAAATAAAAATAAATCAATCCAATTTATATAAATAAGATAGAATTTTCTAATTCGAGTGCAAGGGACCTTAAGAGATCATAAGTTCTAACCCTATAACATCTATAATAATGAAATGATAGGATGCATTGAACATTGTATTCAGGAGGATGAGTTCAACTTTTCATTCCAGTACTTATTGGCTGTATGATCTTGGACAAGATAGCTACCCTTTTTTGACCTCTTTTGCAAACTGAGGAATTTGGGTTACATGACCTCTTAAGTCCTTTCCAAATCTAAACAAGTCCAGTCCCTTCCTCCTTTCCTGTCAGAAATGAAAGGGTAGAACTCCATCCAGAATGATGTTTTCTCCCAAGAAATAAAGAATTCAAAATAAAGGATTTAAATATAAAATATGGATTTAAAATTTAAGTTTAAAATGTGGTTTTTTTAACTGATTGTTTTCTGTGCTCAGAAGTTCTTTGTTTATTGTGTTCAATGTGTTCTTGACTTGTCATGTTTTTCTGGGAGACATACAATCCTTAAACTGTCTCTATGCATCTTGTCTATCAGATAAACATGTTTTCCTTGTATGGAGAATGTATTTTCTATTAATGTCACTATTTTTGCATCTCTTCTTCCAGATTGTCCTTTACTTCTGTGTGTTTGTATTTGTAATATATTGTTTTCTCTTGTTTCTTTGGTGAGACTTGACTCCATAGATTCAAGTTTTTCTACTCTGCCAATTATTTCTCTCATATTTCTCATTTCTATTTCAAATCACTCAGGAAGAGTGTATTGTGGTTTTATGCTGTCCTCAAAATCTGTAGGGTTTTCTGCCTCATCTGGTGTTAAATCTTTTTTTAAATTTTTTGATATTTGTTGATAGAAGCCTGAACTGGTTTATTAGATCTGGAGACTATATTTCCTTTTATTGTTAGTGTCTTCCCTGTTGGTTTATTTGATTATACTCAGATATCTCTGAGTTTTCTTCTTCCTGATATCTATGGAAATTTCAGTCTTCTCCTACTCCACCCCTTGGATTCAGGTTCTCCTCTCCTCCATATTTTACCCTATTGCTCACTTTCTGACTCCTTCCCTAGTAATGATAATTTTCCTGGGTACTGAATATCAAATCATCTCAGTCTCCTTTCCTGCTGGACAAATTATGGTTCACTAGCCTAGGTATTAGCCTAAGTAATGTTTGGAGGGACAGAATTAGAGCTGGTTGAATGCTGGGCTCTTTCCTTCAGGTATATGAAAGGACCATACAGACCCCTCCCCCCTCATCATCCACTGTGTCCTGCCCTTTTTCCTCTGTTCCCCAGTCCTCTGCCCCAGTAATACACAGTGCTGCCATATTGTCACCCTTGAAGCCTGGGCAAATTTCTGATGTTTGGAGTTTGGATGTTTACGGTTCTGGGAAAAGGGGGCAGGGAGTCAGCGTCCAGCATTCTGCTTCAGGCCCATGTGTTTTGTTAGCTCATTCAGCTTCGTTGAACAAGGGAGGGTGTGCTGAGCAAGCATGAATTGGGTGTCAATTCATAGAATTGTTACCTTTTTTGGGTTCGTAGTATCTTAGACCATTGAGACAGCTGAAATTATTTTATCTTTGATGCATAATTTTATTTTGGGAAAGTGTTAGAGGTAAGGAAGATCAGAAGTCTTCCACTTTGTTGGGCATGTGACCTGTAAGCCCCTTTTTCCTTTTCTTTATATTTCAAGTACTTTGAAGTGTGCATGGCACATAGTAAGTGCTTAATGTCTCTTAATTTTACTTGACTCTGGCTGTCAGGGGAAGCCCTTGGAACTATTCTTATATTGTTTTTAAATGTAAAAAACAAAATACGTGGGATTACAGTGCAAAGCAAAATACAGTTGTCAATTTTTTGAACATGAACATGAACATGTACACCAGGGGTGGAGAACCTGTGTCCTAGAAGTCTCATGTGGCCCCCTTGAGGGATTTGTTCTCTGAATTTGAATTTGAATTCACCTGACCATCTGGGGGACCACATGTACGCCTTTACCAAAGGGTTATTGTCATTCAAGTCTGACTGTCGATACTTGTAGATTTTTCTTTTGATTACAGATTCTTGAACAACGTTGGCTTCTTCTTTCCATTGATAATGATGTTGACTTGGATGGTATCTGTAGCCAGCATGGTCCGAAAGCTGGTTTATGAAAGAGAGATTCGTCTTGAAGAGGTATCATTATTTAATCATGAGTGCATGAATGCATAACTGGTTAGGACAAAGAGGGAAATGAAAAAAAATTAGTGCTGCAAGAGAGCACTGGTTTTGGGGTTGAAGAATCTGGATTTGGGTCCCAGTGCTGATAATTTCTACATGTATGGCTACAGGGAAATATTTTTAATCACTATGTACCTCAGTTTCCTCATCTGTAAAATGAAAGTTTTGAGGTTGGTCATCTCTAAGATCTTCTGAAGTCCTAAATACTATCATCCTATTACTATACTGTGGCATTTGAGTTCTATGGGGCTAATGTGATATAGCAGAAAAGCAAAAGTGGACCTTGGTTTGAGGTTTAATTGTGACACCAGCTGAGTCACAATTTTAAGCATTGATTTTCTCATCTGTAAAATGGGAATAAAAATACTTGCTCTTCCCTCCTCATAAGAATATTGTGAAGAAAAGGCTCTGTAAACCTAAAAGTAGAGTAGAAATGGGTGTTGTTGATTCAAATGTACCTGTTTTATATTCACTCTAGTCCCTGGGTTTCTGAATTAGAGTCCAGCTATCAAGTCAGATTCTCAGGAAAACTGCTTTAAGTTAGAGCTTCAACCCCTGTTGCCACAAAAGGCTTCTTTCTTTTGAGATTAAGGAGTACTGACAAAGGATGGAGGCAAAAGAATTGAAATCTAGCCGTCTTTACTTGAGAATGTTGCACCCTCAGCAAATTCTCAAAAATTTCTCTAAAGAATAGAGGGATAGAATTAGAAAGAAAAGAGTCTGTCAGATACCTAGCTTTTTGGCATTGATAGTATGAAGGGATATTTTGGTTTTCCTCAGTTGGTCACATTGCACTTCATGAACTAAAATAATATTAGAACTAATTTTAAGAAAAGAAATATTCATGTCCTAAAACACTTTCCTAGAAAAGAGTTACATTGCAGCCTAAACATCCACCATTATGATCTCACTGAGTCAGAAGGAAGACATCATTCATTCATTTTACAGATGGGGAAATAAAAGTTGTGATTTAGCAACTTGGTCAGGTCATAAAATACGTACAAAGTGTGCTACAGACATGACCTCATTTTACAATATTCATGTGAACTATTGACATGGGAATTTCTCCCATTTTATGGATGAAGAAACTGAGTCGTGGAGAGGAAAAATGATTTATCTGTGGTAGTATAGATAGTATGCATCAGATGTAGGATTTGAATTCAACATTCTTCTGACTTCTTTCCTCTATGCCACGTTGCCTCTCAACTCATTTGCTTTCTACACAACTATAGACACTTAAAGTTTGTATTGTTTAACTCTTGTATATGTGTTTAAATTTTTAAAAATGATTTTAAGAATCACCACTCCAACTGTGTGTAAGAAAATGCTTTGTATATAATAGATACTATAACAGTTATTAGTTTGCTCTTTTTTCAATTCATGTACAGTAAAATAACAATTCAGAAAAAACAAAGTAAATTATATTTGAAGGAATTTTAATTGAGTTCATATTTTCATAAGTTTTCCTAATGACATAATAGGACTGATTCTATTTTTTTACTTCAAGATTGGAGGACATTGTTTCTGAGGGGCTTCTGAGTGATGTCTGTGTTTGATATACACTATTTGGCCCTCCACCACCTTTTTTTTCCTCCCATATTAAAAAAAATCCTCCTTCTAAGCATGGAATTCATTGAAATAAATATGAAGATTCATTTGTCTTTCCACCAAATTCTGATTTTCCTCCCAGTTTATCTGGTAAAGAAGTCTTGTGTTTTTGCTGGAACTGAAGGGGCAGCAGAGATCATCTAGTTCAGTATCTTTATTTAAAGAGTGAGGAAATTGAGGACCATAGAGGTTAAATGTTTTACTTAAAATAACCTAGCTACTTGGAAGCTGAGCTGGGGCTAAAAAGCAACCTAGACGAGTTCCAATATAGTTCTCTTTCTATTCAATAACTGTCCTATTCTTTCCCATTTTTTCATTGTTAATGGTAATTTAGAATTCTTTCTCTTGACAGTATATGAGGATGATGGGTGTTCACCCCACTCTTCATTTCCTTGCCTGGTTTCTGGAGAATATCATCATGCTTATTATAAGCAGCTGTGCTCTGGCCATCATCTTGAAAACGAGCGGCATCTTTGTGCATAGCAATGCTTTCATCATTTTTCTCTTCCTTCTGGACTTTGGAGTTTCGGTTGTCATGCTAAGTTTTTTACTCAGTGCGTTTTTCAGCAGTGCCAACACTGCAGCCCTGTGCACCAGTCTGGTGTATATGATCAGCTTCTTGCCTTACATAGTTCTCTTGGTCCTACACAATCAATTAAGTTTTGCTGTTCAGACAGTTCTGGTAAGTCAAGGCTCTATGCCCTACTCCTCCCCTCTCTCAACAAAACAGAATAACCAGCGATCTGTTAGTTTAATCATTTTCAGAGATGCTTCAGGAGAGATAATAAGGTATAGTAGTTAGAAGACTGGCTAGAAATTAGAAAGATCTGAGCTTAAGACCTGCCTCTGACTCCTCACATTAGCTAGTTACCCATGGGAAAGTTCCCTTAAAGTCTCAGGCTCCAGACAGCTCTCTTAAGACGACAGATTGGAGAATGGTTGCTGATCTGAATGGGTGGAGGAAGTCTCTACACTGGGAGTTCCCTACTCAGATGGATTTATAGGTGGTGCCAAAAAATCAATGACAACAATAAAAACCTTTTAAAGGTCTCCTTTTCATTATTCTGCGCAGAGATCCAAGCCTGGCAGCCATGACTCCGTGAGAGTACAATGATTTGGCAGGGTGACAGTCTGTTGAATGTTGCCATTATTAATGTAATAGAGGATGCTGCATGAAGACACTCTGGGAACTGAGAAGCATTCAAAAGAGAACGCGAAGCTGTAGCATGTTAGCGTTTTTCCCCTCTTGAAACAAAAAGAGACATTTCTAAAGACATTTGATAAGTGCAGACCTAAGCATTCTGTTGAAGTACTTTTGAATCATATTATGTTAATGGGAATGATCACTGCTTTAGCAATGTCAAAATCATTCGTTTAAAATGTACCTACCAAAAAAAGTATTTCTCATCAGATATTAAAATAACTTTTATTTCTAAAATCATCTCACTCTAAAAAAAAGGAAAGGAAGAGAACACAAAGAAAGGGAAAAAGAAGGTAGGAAGAAAGGAGAAAAAGAAAGAGGGAAAGAAAATAAATCTATTAGACTATCAGTCATATGAAAAAGCACTGTAACCAAGCATATGAAAAGTTGTACTTAAATGAAGGAATATGAACTTATGGATAGAGTGCTGGTCTTGGAATCAGAAAGAAATGATTAAAATACCATATTTGACAATTACTAGCCACATGACACCCATTAAGTCACAATCTCTATAACTCAGGCAACTACTGTCTTCTCTGCCTTAGCATTTCACTTGTGTAATTAATTAAAATCATGGTTCCCAATATGTTCATTCTGCCACATTGGAATTTGTTCCAGTTGCTGTTAAAATAATGGCAGCACCTTTCTCTTTTTTGTTGTGTTGTTAAGGAGGTATAATTCAATGGTATCCAGGAGAAATAGAAAAAAGAAAATAGAGGCAACACCTATTTTTATTTAAAATTCAATCTGTCTGACTTCTTTTCCTCTATTGATGCCAAGATTTTAAGGCTTTTATCCAGCAATTTTTTTGTCTACTTTCATCTGTAATTAAAATACTAGATTAACCATCTACTTCTGATAACATTGTACTCTTCAGCTTGAAATGCTTTTTGTCTTTTCTATTGTAATAAAGTATATTTGCCCTTTCCAGTGGATAAAATAATATTTCTCTACAATAGAATTCCTTTCCAGTGGATAGGACTGAATTCATTCCATTATTCTGCCTCTAGTGAGCTCTAGGGCATTCACTTATTAAAAAAAGAGACACTTTATTCTCTTTTGTGCTGATATATTTTATGTATTTTCAACATGTAGTACATTGGATTTATGACACTTGAAGAACTGCAGAAAAGTGAAATAATTCCTTTTAACATTAATAACTAACTTGTTATCACTCTTTGAGAAGTGGGTTGGCATTCTGTTAAATTTTTCAGGTTCAGAAATTTAAATAGTAGCCCAGAGCAACTGTTTGGTACATCTGAATGTTAATGGTTCACTGTTTTTCAAGCTGAATTTATTCTTGGACCTGCCCTTTTATTCAATGAAAAACCCTAATGTGTCTCTTCTCATCTTTTCTCTATCAATTGGTACAGTGTTTTCTATCTACAACTGCCTTTGGGCAAGGTGTATTTTTCATTACATTCTTAGAAGGACAAGAGGCAGGTAAGAGCATGGATTTTTCCTGAATTTTCTTTTAATGATTAAAGCTTAAAAATGTCAATTTTGGGAAATTTATGAGTTTTAGTATATTCCATAGGATTTAGTAAAAAAAGAAAGACTTCATTTAATAATGGATGGATTTAAAATAATGACTTTTTTTCTTACTGTATTTCATTGTTTCCTATGTCTTTTGCCTTTGGTAAAAGTGAAAGTATGTTACCTTTACCTTCCCTCATATTTTGCTTTATACTGTCTTTAATCACATTATTTCCCTGTTCCTTACCCTCCCATTTTGAAGACATCTTCGCTGCTTCTCCTCACCTTAATTTTTCTTTTGCTTTGAGATTTTAACTATGGTTGCCAACAGGGACTCCTTAGGGATTTTTAGATAATCTATGGGAATAATGTGCTTTTTCTGTATCAAAGCAAATAGGTTATGTTAATAATGCTGCAAGTGACCACTTGTTCCCTGTCTGGTTGGATGAGAACATGAAGAATGAGCTAGCATTTCCTTTTCTCCTTTACCCACCTGTTTCTTTCTTCATTTCTCTTTGTTTTTCTCCTGCTTTCTCTGGGCTGGGACCATTTATTGCTTGGGGCTGAGCGTGGCTGACAGTGAATTATGGTAAGACCAATGTAGTGTGTGTGTATGTGTGTGTGTGTGTGTGTGTGTGTGTGTGTGTGCTGAGGAGTTGGTCCGATACACCTCCAACTCTTGCAGGGAGGGAGATGCAGAAATAACAAATTGCAGCTAAAGCAACCACCTAATTATTCTTTCCTTCTGGACTCAAGGTATTCAAGTCTCTAAGGTAAAACTTGAAACTTAAGGTGCAAGTAGACCTATAGGTTTATATGTCACACTTTATTCTTTAAGGTTGCCCTGGATTAAGGAGCATGAATACCACAAAAGACAAGTATCTATCTGTAAAGCATCTCTCTCTTTCTGTCTTTCATATCTATTCATTAATTTATTTTTCATTTCTCTCTCTCTCTCTCTCTCACACACACTCTCTCATACTGAAGAGGCTCATGACTGACAGATTGGCATTATATTATTTTAATCACAGAAATTTATATTCTAAGGTATAGAGGAGTTGTGAAATGCATTGAGGTTAGGCATACCTACAGTGATTAAATCACAAATTTTTGAAATATTAAAACAAATATAAACATTTATCATACATTTATACAAATGTGCTTTTATCCATAAAATTTTATATATATATCAATTACTGATACAATATTTGATTAATTTCTGGATAATGTTTTAAAAATAATAAATATTTTAAAATAGTCCACAAAATGATAAAAATATGATAACTAGTTTCTAGTCTTCTTGGTTCTTTCTGTGACCTAGAGGTCAAGGGAGGATGGAACATAGGGAACAAGGATTTATCAAGTGCCTACTATATACTGGACACTATGCCTCTTTCTCCCTTTTGTTATCCACCTTCACTGTAGTAAACTGCTTCCTTTCTCTTTATCTCCCTATTGTACCCATTCACTGTAATTATGGAAGATAACTTTATTGAAAAATAGATTAACCAATTAACACAAATTAACTCTTAAACCATTCCTTGTGTTTCTCAAAACTCATTATCATGACTTACATTCTCTTTTTCTTTTTCCCTGGTTCATAGAAGTCGTGGTAGCCCTATTTTAATTGCTCTACTTGAGTCCTTGATCCTATTCTCTTCCACCATCTCTAGCACCTTACTGTAGCCATAATTTTCTCTTTCTCCTTCTCTTCTCCCTTTCTTTTTCTTTCTCTAATTTCACAATCTTAAACAACACCTTCAATCTGCCTTCAGGAATGATCAGGTAATTCACATCTGAAAGAAGTCTTCCTTTGACTCTTATGGTCTATCTACCGATCGATCACACCAATTCTCTCATTCTCTTTATTGTCGAACTTCTGGAAAAATGCTGTCTATGCTCTATGCCTTCCCTTCCTCATTATCTACTATTTCCTCAGTACCTTCTAAACATTTCACCCCACCCCCCATACCCCACTAATCTACTACTCTCAGTTAATCAATGATAGCCAAATCAAAAGTCCCTCTTTCCACGTCAGATCCTTCTGGATCTGTCTGCACAATATGACACTGGATAGTTTTTTTCCCATCACTTCAGAGACATGATGATCTGGTTCTTCTATCTTTCTCAGAGCATTTTGATGATCGAGTTCTTCTATCTTTCTCAGAGCATTTTATCTTCTTTACCGGTTCCTTATCTTCTTCCTGACACTTTTAGGTTGCTATTCCCAAGGTTCTGTTCTCTGTGTTCTTCACTTGGATGCCTCCCCACCTTGGGTATCATATTAACTCCTGAAGTTTTGAGAGTATCAGGTTGTCTCCAGATTACCTTTGTTACCCCATTCCTCACTTCTGAGTTTACATTCTGCTCCTTTACTTGGATGTAGGACAGCTCCATCTGAATGTCTCACTAACACAGAACCTCAAAACCAGCATATCCTACACAAATCTAATTTTCCAGCCCCCTAAAATTAGCTGTTCTTTCTGATTCCACTAAATTTAATAGCAGAGACATCATTTACCCCGTCTCCAATGATGGAAATCTTACTATCATCTTTGAGTCCTCCCTCACACCTTTCCCCGCTTCTCTATTCCTATTATTGGCACACAAATCAAGCATCATTTGAATCAAACATTAACATCCGTCTGGGATTTTGCCATAGTCTCCGAACTTCTTCTTCTTCTTCTTCTCTCTCATTCTTTACATCTGTTTCTTCATACTCCTTCCAAATTAATTTTCCTTATGCTTATATCTGATTTTTTCATGCTCAGACATCATCAGTGGCTCCCTATTGCCTAGGGAAAGTTCAGACGCCATTGTCTACAATTCCAGGCTCTCCACCATCTAAAGCCATTCCAGCCTTCCTCTACATAATGTTCACTCCAATAAAATTGAACTTCTTTCTGTCTCCCAAATACATTCTGTACATTTTTTGAACCATTTTGTTTATCCTTTATTGAATATTCTTCAGATGGCTTTACATCAATCCAACTTTTCATTTGAGGAGTTCATATTAATATTCCTTCTGTTTAGCTCTGTTCAGAGCACAAGTATTGATGTACTTATCATCCCAAGACATATAGTGAAAGGAGATGTACAGATGTATCTCTGACCATTTTCTTTATTGCTAGGTATTCAGTGGAACAATATGTACCAATCTCTGGAACAAGAAGGAGACATGACGTTTGGCTGGGTGTGCTGGATGATTCTCTTTGACTCAGTGGTGTATTTTATATGTGGATGGTACTTCAGTAATTTGATTCCTGGTAAGAATTCTGAGACCTAAAACAAAAGAAAATTAAGCTTTATAGATATGACAGTGAAATAAAAAATGGATTCTTTTTTATTAATTTAAAGGATAGATTACTGAAAGCAAATTTTAGAAATGGAGAAAATAGTCAAATATTCTAAGAATGATTTAAAAAGTGACAATGGCTGAATTTATATAGAACCATTAATAGAAATATGTCAGTTAAGATAGTTGGGGGAACTATATACATAGTAATAGGAGAGATATTTTTAGAAGCAAACCAACACTTTTTTCAGAGGTGTACTCTCCTTTATGTTAGCATTTGTTTTCTGGTTCACATAATGATATCCTACCTAATCATGATATATTTGTAACTGTTAAATCAGACATGTTTTTTAGTGATGAGGGGGCATCAAAATACTAAGTGCTCAATGTTGTTTCAAAACTTAATTTTGGTGAGAAACTGTTCTTTATACCAGCTGAAAAAATACTATAGTAGCATACCATATAACCATGGAAGGGATATATAAGCATAATCTCCTTTGATTATTTGCCTGCAGTTTTGCACATTGTGGAGGTCACAGAAATGTATAGAGTGTCCCAAAACTTCACTCAGACTTTTGGCATGCCATGTATATCTATATCTAGGAAATTTCGGTAGCACTCTGACCAACCCTGGGCTCATTAGGGTTCTACTTAATTTCACTTTATGAATAATCTCAAGTGCCTAAGAATACAAAATCAACCAGTGTCATTAAATCTGCAGGCACATGATATCACTCATTTTTCATCCTTAAGTGTCCCAGGGATATCACCCTTCTATATAGCATTAGTGGTGGTGTAAGGTAGAACAGCTGGAATAAACAGTTGGTATATTGTATAAAGTGACTGGCTTTCTTGGCCCTGGTGTTTACACTTTTCTACTAATAGTGAGTTAATAGTGTTCAACTTTCTTGAACACTTCCCAACTCTGTCAAAGTGACAGAGAGACAGAGGGAGAGAAAGAGAGAGACAGAGAGACAGAAAGAGACACAGAAAACGACTTTGATTACTTTCATGAACCTGAGAGAACTGAATTCCACCATGAAAGCATGGGTCATTTGGTCACTTGTACACTGAATAATTGCCATCATCCTTATACATGGTTGGTGTTTGACAGCCACCCTCCCTTGCATTGGCTGTTAGCCTATATAACATATGGTAGTGCTTTCAAGTCAGGAAGTTTCTTTCCATGATTTTTATAAGTTTAGAAAGAGATTTACCTTAGAGATCAGTAGTCCACCCTCCCATTTTACACATGAGGAACCTGTGACCTGCAGAAATGAAGAAACTTGGCTAAAGTTGTATAGGTAGTTAAGGAGAAGAAGTAGAATTTGAACTCAGTCCTTTTGCGCTATGCCCCATTAAATGATTTTTTTTCTTTGCTATTTTCTTAAAAGTTAATGCTCACTGCTACTTTTTATTTTTCCCTTTGTAGCTTTTGGTTCCTTCAGGGTCAGCATCTGATTCCTGTGCCTTTCCTTCTGTCCCAGGTGAAAGTTTGGCACTTATAAGTCCTATGAACATGTGTTTTTCCTTACACAAAGTAAAAAAGTACATTGGACAGCCCTATTCAGCTATTAGCCCCTTACCCTAGATTGTTTTGGATCATGGCATCAGATGTGATCTAGAAAGGGTTGGAGATTCCAGAAAAAATGCATATATCTGACTTATTGGATCCCCAGAATCTCAGAGTTAGAAGTATCTAAGAGGTCTTGATGACTGAAAAATAATCCTTTCTACAATATCTCAGAATAGTGCTTGGCGATGCACTTGAACACTCAGTAATAAAAAGGAAGGTCCTTTCCAGTTTATCTACCCTCCAGGCAGCAGAGGAAGGATGGGAGACTTTTTAAACTGTTATGTTTAGATGCTCAAATATATATGTGTTGTTTATCAGGATAAGCTATATATCAGAAATATAATCGACTGTCTCTAAAATATGTGTTCATCATAGACTTAAGTATTTCAGGAAAATATGACATTTTCACATGTATAGTGTACTAGAGGACACCAGACAAGCAGGGAAGGAAAATAGAGACATGTTCCCCATTGTCTGCTTCCTGATCAATTAATACATCATGATAGAGACTCAGGGATATGCCCATCCTGGGGATATGTGTGTGTGTATTTTATATGTATTCATATGTATCTCCTCCCTAAGTTCTGTAGGCTCACCTGGGATCTACTCTCAGTAGACAATCCCAAATGCCTAACAATTAAAATTGTCCAGCCCAGGTATATTTGATGGCCCCAGAATCAGAACCTTCTTCCTCCTTAAATAAACCAGGCTACTTCCTGCCTCCTACTGCCTTAATGGCTGCACAGTGTAGCAGCAGCTGGGCTGGCCTGACGCCTTCTCCCCACCTCAATGCTGACTGAGTTAGTACGTATCCTCCCTGGCCCTGGTGCTGACTGTCTTTTTTCAGAAAGAGTGGTAACATTATTCATCCTACCTGAATCTGGGGGAATTGATTGTAATTAAAATGCAGATGTGTTGGAAGTGGAGTTCCTTTAACGTGCTGATGCTATACCTGGGGACTTGATTTATTTGTAGGCTAGGAAAGTACTGATACCCTCTGGGATGAAGGAAATAGAGATGGTGTCTCTGAGCTGTTGACTTTGCTAGACAGGAGTTTGAAGAACTTAGTGAAATTGTGGATTCATAAAATAGCTGAGTAGTCCTTGGGATGAGCATATCTAGAGCAGAGGGGCTAAAACTGGGGTAATAACTGAGTTATGTAAAAGAAATAAAAGAGATGATAGGAGAAGGAAAGGAGGGAACTCAGGATATGTTTATAGAGGTGGTCATTTTATCTCAAGAAAACTTCATAGCAATCCTCCCAGAAAAATGTGAATATGTCCCTGAACATAGTTCTGGTGCCACAGATGGATGTAAAAATGTGGGTGGATGTAGGAGTATGAATGAGTGGGTGGATGGAGGTACACAGTTGGGTGTAAAAACCCAGCAAAGATATTTTTGACTCATTTGATTTATCTGAGAACTGTATAGACATGGGTTAAAACAGAATCATAGTGAAAGAATGTCTGAAATGAAAGAAATCCTGGGGATCATCTAATTCGGCCTCTTTATTGAAAAGGATGTAAACATCTTGCAAGATTGTAATCACCAGTGGATCTCTGCACCATTAGCTTGAATGTAGTCAAGGGTCATCAAAGGATCCTCGTTTAATAAATATTGGATGATTTGTGTCTGTCATGGTTGTATATGGTTCTTCCTTTATGAATACTACCAGTTTGGAGGGTCAAGAATAAATTTTTTAAATTTTTTTTTGCTTTGGTACTTACTAGCATCAGTTTCTTTATTTGTATAACTGAAAGAATGATTTTTGTACTATGTTCCTCCTGGGTTTGAGTGTAAAGCCATATGTAAATCATAAAACAGTTTATAAAATGCATAAAATTACTATTCATAGAATAACAATAGTTCATATAATTTAATTGGAAAGTCATTATTGCTTGTTATATTCAAGTTTTTGTGCTGGGTAAAAAAAATAATGCTAGCCAAAATGAAACATTCCCTGCCTCAAATAATTTAAATTCTTAATACTACTACATGACTAGTAATTTACAGAAATACTTTTTGAACAAACCAACGTCACTTGTCAGTATAATAGTAAAGAATGACAACATGAAAAAGCCTCTGGATTTATTGGCTATTACTGAAAGTTGTTTACCATTCGATAGACTATTTGAGGAAAATAAAAAAATGTAGCAGTGAAATCCACATAAAGTCAACCAATAGTATGTCAACAGAGAAATACCAAATATATGGTTGGGTCATTTTGATTTGTGGACATTATGACAGTATAAAAGAAATTACAGAAGGTTTAAAAAGCTGGACTTTAAAGCACCCAGACTAAGTGATCAATGAAGATTATGTATGCCAAGAGACAAGTTGTGACAGACAAAGGGAAGAGAAGTGCAGGGTGTTTAAGTGACTTAATTAAGGTCATCTGGCTACTTAGTGTTAGTGTCAGGACCAAAACACAGATTACTTTAACATGAGCCTACAAATAATTTAATAACTGCTACAATACCGATGCTCTTCCTTCACCTTCTAAAATGGAGAACTTTTATTTCTTTGCTCCTTGACATTTTCATCATCTCCTTGAATCTGGTAATTAGGGAGCCATGATTTTTTTTAAAGATCTCTGTCCAGTACTTAAATTTTATAATATGAGCCTTCCCTGATTTAATGACTTATGAAATTCAGACCTTTAATTTTCCAAGAATGTGAATTCGTCTTATGGAATTGCTTAGGAAAATAAAAAGAACCATGAATGATCATATTTTATTTCATTCATATGCACAAAATAGGTAAGAAAACTATTTAATAGATTAAAATGAATTTAGATAGCTGTTTATGATGAGTACTATTAATATGGAACTAGTACTGTTATGAATGGGTTCTTTTTGTTTAATATTTAATAGTCATTTCTTCATTCATCATGATCCTTATGACATAGCAGAATAGATATATTAGAACTTTTAAGAGCCTGCGACAAATTTGGGGATGCATTATATATGCTAAATACAAAATAAAAGTGGAGTGAGTCTTCTTGTGTTTGCTTGAAATGTTAAATTATTTGTTTAAAATGTTAAATTACATATTAAATTATTAAGATTTTCAGTTTTAAAATGGAAGATTATTACAAAAATAATTATAACTCAAACTAAACTTTCTAGTAGAGAAAATATAGTAAAGGGACAAAATCTCAAGGCAGACTGCAAAATTCTCCTAGGGACTGTCCCTATCTTACAAAAAGAGTCTCTTCCAAAAACTCATTTCAGGCTGTTTGAAATGCAGAAGATGTGGATTGTCACTGAACCAATATGAAAGATTGGGGCTAAGTTCCCGGGACATGCGTAAAAACCTGTTTAATCCTTCAATTACTTGAACAAGAATCTCAAAGATGAGAATGTTTGCAGGGGTGGGGGAAAGGAGTGGATGGTGCTCTGAATTAGTGTTGGAGAAACTTACATAAATAAAAATCACAAGTAATAATAATGTATTTCTAGAGAACAGCAGTTCTCAAAGCATGTCTTGGAGAATCTCTAAGACCCTTCCATAGGGTCCACAAGGTCAAAACAATTTTTGTATTACTACTAAGATGTTTAAATTTCTAATATGATAAATATCAAAAGGTATCACCCATGTAAAAATGAAGGGTTCCCAGTAATTTTTAAGAGTGTAAAAAGAGTCCTAAGATTAAAAGAAAAATCCATTGTTAATACAGTGTTAAAATGTACAAAGTGGCTCAGAGTAACTCTGTGCAATATTTTCATTTTTTCCAATTAGGAATCTGAGGACTAGGTGCTTTAAATGACTTTGCTAAAGGCACAGAATTTGTAGTGTTTGGTCTAGTGCAGGGATGGCGAACTTGCAGCCTAAAGGTCATATGTAGCCCTTTTCAGGGCTGCACTTGAGAACCTAGAGGGCCATGTATGACCTCCAGGCTGTAGGTTCCCCACCCCTGGTCTAGCATTTCAAAACAGGTCTTTCATTTGTTCCAAGTTCAATGCTCTCTCCAATATGTCAAGCTGCTTCTCATCACTCCTCTAAAGTAAATGCTTGGGTCACAGAATGTTAGGGCTAGAAAGGAACGTGAAATAGTAATGTCATATTTCTGGAACACTTCATGGTTTACAAAATATTTATTGAGAGACTAGAGGCAGTTAGATGGCAGAGTAGCTAAAGTGCTGGGCCTAGAAACAGGAAGTGAGTTTAAATCTCACCTTAGACTGAAGCCTCGAGGCCATGTGTGGCCCTCTAGGTCCTCAAGTGCAGCCTTTTGACTGAATCCAAACTTATTTGTCCTGTGAAGTTTGGATTCACTCCAAGGGCTGCACTTGAGGACCAAGAGGGCCACATGTGACCTTGAGGCCACAGATTCTCCCCAGTCCTGCCTTAGATCCTTACTGGACAAGTCGTTTAATTTTCTCTTACTTCAGTTTCCACATTTCTAAAATGTAGATAGTAATAACACTTACCTCCCCAGGATTGTTGGGGGGACAAAATTAATGACTATTTGTAAATTGTTTTTGCAAACCTTAATGAACTATATAAATGTCAGTTTTTATTGTTATTATGGTAAATCCCATCAGGTAGATAGTGCAAATATTATTATCATAATTT
Organism: Bettongia penicillata ogilbyi; assembly: GCA_023548195.1. Lineage (NCBI taxonomy): Eukaryota > Metazoa > Chordata > Mammalia > Diprotodontia > Potoroidae > Bettongia > Bettongia penicillata. Next base: position 1,281,863 of record JAJHZJ010000476.1, on the reverse strand, counting down.
AAAAGGAAAAAAATGAGGTTCCAAGAAGTGATGCTCCCCCCAAACCCTTATAGGTACTTAGTGATGTAAGCTAGTAGACTAAAATTTAGATCTCCTCACCCCATTTAGTGCTTTTTCCATTAACTCCCTTTTCAGTTTCCAAGTTTAGAAATGAATTAATTGTATTATTTCAATTCAATCAATCAACATATATTTAATCAGTACTGTATTCCAGGGACACCACTAAGCTCTGGGGATTCAAATACAAAGAGTAAAATAATCCTTACTTTCAAAATTCTCATATTCTAATTGTACCAACTAGGATTTAAAAAATTATTTCTATGAGAAAATGTAGCCAAACTACTAACTTTGGACTTGAGAAATTTATCATCTTCCACTACCCTCCCTGAACCACAAATACTTTATCAGCGGCATTGGTTGTAATTGAGGGTGGAGTTGTGGAGGAATTGGGTAGGTTGGGCTGATGTTTAGTAGCAGGGTTTTATGAAGAAGGGATACAGAGGTAGAAGGATATAAACCATATTTAGTATCCTGTGAACTTCCTACCTATAGAAAGAGAAGGTTCCTTTCTACATTTAAATGAAAGGTGACACCTTGATGGGTTTATCATATTCCCAGGTTATCTGAGTTAGGGGCCAAAGGCAGCTACTTCCATGGGAAATAGGGACGTGGCTCTACATTGAGAATGCAGCATTCATAATTTTTGCATATGGGCCACATGTAAAGCAGAGAAAATCAATATTATTTTGAATTTGTATTTGTATATACATATATGTATATAAAAGTAGATATTTAGGTTTTATAGAATCTTCTTATAAATATGAGATAATAGCTTCACTTGTTTTAATTATAACCTTTACTTTCAGGAAATTTTGGCTTAAAGAAACCATGGTATTTTCCCTTTACTATATCATACTGGCAGAACTTGTGTGGTTTCACAATGAGGAAGCAAAAACATATCAACTCCAACCTCTGGTTCTTCAATGAGAACTTCCTGAAAAAAGGTCTGTAAAAAGATGACAGATTTTGATGACTTTTTTTATACTAAATTTTTGGTTAGTGGTGATTTCCAGGTAAGTCCTAGAGTGGCTTATAGGTAAATGTAGAGAGAACCTTTTGCCTTCCTCTGGATTGCCACTTAGGGAACTTTTTGGATTTCTGTGGCATCATGACAGCAACCATTCTTGAAGATCATGGCTTCTCTAGTTTTTAATTGTATTCTTTTAAAATTCAGTGTGAACTAAAATTTGCTCAAGAATATATCAAAATCTCAACTGTTATGCCAAGTACAGCCTTACGTTGTTGGTTTTGTCTCTGTAATCCATATGTGTGTAACCAAAAATTCAATAGTTCTAGAAAGATCACAATGACAGAGTTACAAAAAAAAAGAGTGTGTGTATGGAATTTTGTTCCTAAGAAAGGATCTTAAAGATAACTCAGTCTGATCAGCTTATTTTACTGATGAGAAAACTTAATTGCAGGAGTAGGAAGTAGCTTGTTCACTGTCACTCAGTTAATTGGTGATAAGAATAAAGATTAGAACAGAATCCTTTTGACATGCAGCTCAGCGTTTTTTTTCATGGAGCCTAGGGTTTAGATAGATTTTAAGTATGTGGATAAATACAGTAATCAACTATATAGTATCATGAGTAGAGTTAGAAGATAGGAACTGGAACTGAGATTTCATTGGCATAGAATGAATTCCCTTCATGAGAAAACCACCTCCATGCAGGTTGTTGGCATCTATCTATGCAATATAAAGTCTTAAAGGATTGCCTACAGCAGGACTTCTTAAACTTTTTCTATTCACAACCCCTTTTCACATTTTGGCAGTGTTTGTTGGTGTTGTGTGGCCTGAGAGCATGCACAGTGCAAAGTGCACATGCTTTGTTTTCAGAATCAAGGCTTCAGTGAAGTTGCCAGATGCAACGTGGATGCCAGAAACACCTCAGATTCATTACTTGTTTGATTTTTAATTAATTTTTGGTCATTGTGCAGTCAGAAAACTTGTACTATCTTGTACTATTTGGTACTTGTACCAAATTTTGGGGGGTTGCGATGCACAGTTTAAGAAATGCTGGCCCAGAGCAATGGTGTCAGACTCAAATAGGAGCAATAAAAATGGGGTCCACTAAATTGCATATAAGGATCCCTATGACTGTTTATTGACTTGAAAAACCACAAATTATTATCATCTATTTTCTCATATTTTTGTTTATTTTGTTTAGTATTTCCCAATTATATTTTAATTAGTTTTGGGTTACACTTAACATTGCACTTTTGTAGGACTGTGTAACGGACATCATTTGCCTTGAGCAAGAGTAGTTTGATGACTTGCTCCGGGTCACAGCCAGTGTGTTTCAGAGGCCAAAATTAAACCCAAGTCCTGCTGACAAGCAAGGACTAGTCTTTACTACACCATGCCACCTCTCTGTGTCACACTATGAGTGTGTACATACAAAGAATTTATGTCTTGAGGGAACCCACATTTAAAAAATTTACATCAAATATTCTATTTTATGAATGCACATTACATTTTAACTTTTTTTTATTAAGCAAGCTCTTTTTTGGTTAGCCAATATTTAATCATTGTTTTAGTATGCAAATAATATGTCATTTCTTACCTTAAGGAATTCATTCCATCAATGCAGGTTGTGAACTTTTGATTACTTAGTAGTTAAGTCCTAAGGAGTTTATGGAGTCACAGAAAGGTTAAACATCTAGCTCAGACCATGTAGATAGTAAGATTCATAGGAAACATTTTAAGCCAAGTCTTATAGGATCACAGAGTTGGAGCTTAAAGGGACCACAGAGATCAATTAGTCAAGCCTTCTTATTTTATAGAGTAAGAGAACTGAGACCAAGAGATGTTAAAGAGCTTATCCACTTTCACACAAATAGCAAGTAGCATAGTTGGAATTTGAACTATATCCTTTGTCTCTACCTCCTAATCCAGCACCCTTTCCTGGCTACCATGCTAACTCCAAACCCAGCCCTCTATTCACCATAATCTGCTGACTCTGGTGACCATGCATCTATTTTTGTATATTTCTTTAAAGGATGGACCTAAACCAATTCAAGACCTGAACACTGTAGATGTCATTATGAAGATGTCCATGTATTTTAAATAAATGTCTTTCTTCTTTTCCAAGCCCTTACTGGGTCCTGACATTATTTTGTTCATCCCCACAGGATCCCTGCCACCAAATAGGCAGAAAACAATTGAGGACAGAGTCCACGCAGGAGTGACTCTGGTATCAGTTACCAAGGAGTATGGAGGTGACAGAAAAGCTGCAGTTAAAGAGCTTACGCTCACTTTCCATGAAGGTCAAATCACTGCTCTGCTGGGACCCAATGGTGCTGGAAAGACCACAATTATGTATGTCTGCTTTAAAAATGGTATACCATTAGGTGATTTGGTTCTTTTAAAAGTTGATTTATAAACCAAAAAAGTTGTTATCTAATTTTTACTTGCTATAGCAAAGATTCTAAGATATATGGCACCAGTTCACTTCATGGTGCTCCACTAAATGGCCAATTTTAATCTGTCTTCTTCCTTAACTACCCAATTTAGTTTTTAGACCCTTACAAGAATAGAGCTTCCTGTATTCTTGAGGCTTTGGTAGGAGGTGGGTGGGTTGCAGAGAGGGTGGAGTGGTTTGTGAACCTTGAGAAGCAATAAACATCTTTCTCTTCGCCATGAAAAACCAATCCATTCTCATTTCCTGCAAATCAAACTTGTAAGAAATTGACCATGTTTTATTTAGTTCTTACAAACTTCAATGGCTCATATAATTTCTTTTCCTCCCACTAAGTTAAATTTTCCTTGAACCCAAATAAGGAGATGAAGCTCAGAGAGGAAATAACATGACATTTATACTGGGATTTATTTTTTTTTTGGTAGCTTTGATTGGCTTTTATGAAGGTTGTTTTAGTGACCAAATGACATAAAAATTTCAGTATAAAAGCAAGATTTGGTTATAGAAGTAAGTGACAGATATTAAAATAATCCTTGATACATCAAAGTCTACAAGTCAGACTGTGTCTACACAATATCCCTGAAATGAATCAAAAGTGGAGGAAAATATCGGATTTTGTAATTTTGCTAAAATTAGAGCATATTTTCCTATATTCCAATTTGTCTCACTAAAAATGGGAGATCAATCTCTATTAAATTGGACTAGTTTAAGTCTCCCTGTCTCCTAACCAACTTTGCTTGGCCTTGTATCTAAAGACAGAAAGAAATTCATAAAACTCCAGCAGTCCATAGGAAATGACAAATCATTTGTAAAAGAAGCCAAAAGAAATTACATAAGTTCATGCTATTTTTCAGGTGCTAAAATAGTATGGCAGAACAGAAAGATGGAGCTATTTGTTAGCACTGCAACACTTTAAGAAGATGGCTAGACAGAGCAAACATAGATTCAGAAAGCTATTGCTGTGTTTTGTCTTCTCAACTTTTTAATTAACAAAAAAAAGTGAGATTCTATTTTATAGGAATCACTATATTAGGATTCTGAATTTTCTCTTCCTTTCAAAGTTCATTGATTTTGATGTGGAAAGCACTTCAGAGGTCAATAAGTCAAAACTCTTCATCTTACAAGTGACAAAACTGAATCCCAGAAGTCATTCAGTAGAGTCAGAATTTGTACCAAGATGCTCCGCCTGGAGAAGGGTTAAGATTGCTCTTAGGCTTTCATTTAGACTTGTCTCTCAGTCAGTCAACAAACATTTATTAGGCACCAGTGTGCCAGGCATTGTTATATGTGCTGTTCTAAGTCTACAAAGAAAAGCAAAAGATAGTTCCTGTTCTCAAGTAGCTCACAGCCTAATGTGGGAGATGACATACAGACAAAAATGATGGATGATAAATTAGAAATAATCAGTAGATGGGAGGTACTACTATTCAAGGGGATTGGGAAAGGCCTCTTATAAAATGTCATATGTTAGCTGGAATTGGAAGGAAACCAGTGAAGTCATGAAATGAAGAGAGAAATTAACTAGGTACTGGAGACAGTCAATAAAAATGTTCAGCATCTAGAGAGAGACTGTCACATTTGAAGAAATAGAAAGGAGGCCAGTTTCACTGAAATTCAGAATCCATAGATGGGCAATATAGGGAAAAAAGTAAGAAGTAAAAGCACTGGAAAAGTAGGAAGGCTGAGGTGATGAAAGGCTGTGCAGGCCAAACAGATTTCTTATTTGATCCTAGAGTTGATAGGGAGCCACTGGAGTTTATTGAATGGAAGGGTGAGGATGGAGCATGATAGGGTCAGATCCACACTTTAGGAAGATCAATTTGACTCCTGAGTAGAGGATGGACTGAAGTAGGGAGAGACTTGAGGTAGGGAAATAAATCAAAAGATTATTATTATAGAAATAGCCAAGGTACAATAATGAGTTCATTAGGACTTATACCAGAATGGTGGCAGTGTCAAAGGAAAGAAGGCGACAATACATCAAAGATGCTACAAAGGCCAAATCAACAGGATTGGCAACAGATTTGTATATGGGGTGAGAGAGAGAGTGAGGAATTGAAGATATCTAGGTCGTGAACTTGAGTGACTGGTGTATAATAGGCTCTTATGTGATGTGATGATTGATTGATTGGGTAAAGATCAGTGTCTCTGGATCATAGCATTCATGGAGGGGAGTAAAGTGTAAAGAAGACTGGAAAGGTAGGAAAAGACTAAAACGTAAAGGGCTTTCAAAGCCAAACAAAGGATTTTATGTTTGATCTTTGAGTTAAAGGTGCTCCTAGAGTTTATAACATAGTGAAATCTGTACTTTAATATCCCTTAAGTAGCTTATCTTAGGTAGGATGATCACTTTGTGTTTGAAGGGGACCATGACATCAGAAAAATGATGACATGGCTTGCACTTGACTTAGGATGATCACTTTGGTGGCTAAGAGGAGGATGTGCTGGAGTCAGAGGGATGAACCAAAATGTTATTGTAATGGTTCTGGCATGAGATGATGAGGGTGGTGGCTCTGTAAATAGAGGAAAGATGAAACCCCAAAGAAATTAGGCAACATCAAAGCTACCAAGGATAAAGGTGAATCTTTTATACTTCAACTTCCATGTTTCCATGATTTTTTCCACATGGATACTTCGAAGATCACAACTCTTCTGTGAGTTACATAGTTTAACAGTTGTCTGTAGCCAAAAATTTCAATATATAGCAGTAAACTTTTTTGGAAATGTCTCTCTGAACTCAGCTAGGCATATCCACAGGTGGCAGACTGCACCCTTGGCCTTTCCTTGAAGCCTTTTCATGTTAGTAAGATTTGCCAGACTTTGCCCTTTACCGGAGCCTTGAAGTATCCAGAACAAATGGCATATCATAAAGAAGCACCAGAGGATTGTGTTAGAAAAGGATATATCTGGAAAAAGGATAAAGGATAAAGTCATGACTTCAGTGTTAATTATCAGTCAAAGGATTGCCATTAAAACCCTGACAAAAATGGAAAGATCTGAAAAAAGCACTATTTTAGAGAGCTAACCAAACAAACTGTTGTGTAGCTATGGCTTTGAACATCCCTATATTATGGCTACATCACTTTGTGAATTGTTGACTTGTTGCCATTGAGGTTATTTCTTTTTTCTTCCAGATCTCTGTTGACAGGACTGTACCCTCCTAGTTCTGGTACCATCATTATTAATGGCAAGGATATGCAGACACAGCTGGCTACCATCAGGATGGAAATGGGTGTATGTCCCCAATATGATGTCCTATTTGACAATTTATCTGTATGGGAACATTTATTGCTATTTGCTTCAATAAAGGCACCACTGTGGACAAAGAAGCAGTTATATCAAGCAGTCAACAAGTCAGTATTATTCCTCTTTTATTTCCTTTGCCCTTAGGGACAACAAAAACAATATTGGAGAGTATGGTTGGCAGTCTGGGCTAGATTTCTGAAAAAGAGGATAAAGAATGAATTTGGTTCAGTCAAAAGACTTTAATAAATACCTACCATGTATGCTGCATTAAGTAAGAGCTTTGATTATAGCTCCTATCGATTATAGACCTAGTTGAAAAAACCCCCACTTTTATCCATGAGATAGTTAGGTGTTAAACTGCATTATTCACTATTATAAGGAGTTAAAAGAAGGGTGAGATTAGCGTAGGCTGAAACAGTCTCATTGGTTTTCATTGAGAAGGTGAAACTTGAACTGGTCCTTGAAAGATGGGAAAATGAATAGACAAAAGAATGAGTGAATGAATGAATTGAATGAAAAGTATTAAATACTGTGGGGAAAGTATTGTGTTAAGTGCTGGGGATAAAAACACATGGGTGAAAGTCTCTAGCCTCAAAGAGTTTTCATTATAACAGAGGGTAATTCCTGGAGTGATGACCAAGAAAAGGTGTTTTCTGAGAAGTCGCAAGGATGTTGAATAGAGTGAGAGGACAGTCCACTGATTACTGTCTAGGAGCAATAATAGTGACGATTTGACTATAATTCTTAGAGTAATAGCTAGTGGTATAGAGGGCATGTACCTACTTCAGGAGGAAATAGCCAGGGGAAAGAGAAGGAAACCAAGTCCCTAGGAGGTCAGAACTGAATGGATCACGTCCTTCAGGTTATGACTAGATTTTATGTTAGTGAAGAAAGAGGGAGGGTATGTCACAGGGTAAAAGAAGGCTGCTAATTTGTACTCCCGATAGAAGTATCCAAAGCAGCTAAAGGTGAATTTTTTTATACTTCATGCTTCTATGATTTTATCCACATGGACACTCCCTCAATCAGGCAAAATTTAAAATTCTTCAGGCCAACTTACTGCAAAAGGAGGAACTTGATTACTCTGTGTGATCATTTTTGCCATTTCAAAAATGTAAGTGCAGAAGCAATTCCATTAACAATGGAGCCACAAGGGGTTGGTATATTTTGTCATGTGTAAAATCACTTTTGCATTTCTGGTCCTTATTTTGGTTTGGAAAAGACTTTAACATAACATTTGTCTACATTTAACTGAACATGGTCATCCATGCTGTCCATGTTAACTCACAGTTTGCCTTCTCCTATAAAGAATTTGAACTTAAGCAGTAGTATAAGGGATTTTGATCAGATAGAAGAAAGACATTCTGACCCCTCTGAGTGTTTGGAATAAGAGCAAACAGTTGGGGCAGGTCAGGAAATCTTTTCTGAAAGAGTAACAACTATGAACGTTTCCAATATGAACTTTCTGATATGAAAGCTTAAGTGCCCTTCTTTCTCAATACAGCACTAATTCCAGCCCCATAATCCTTTGATATATGTATATGTGTTTTTTAATAATTCACAATTCATTCTGGGTTAATGAACTTTACAAGTTTGATTCAGATTTCAGAATAATAAAGCCAAAGAGAATGAGGTGAAGAAAAATCTGGTTTAAGAATTAATTTATATGTATTTCAACAATGACATTTCTAAGGTGACAAAATCCATCCGCAGGGCTGAGGCAAATGTGGCTAGCAAGCAGTTCATGTGAGAAAAAAAAACAAAACAAAACACCATCACCACCAAACACTGCAAGGTCTTCATGGGCTCCAAGCTAAGAAAAGATCATTCAGTCAGTTAGTAACCACATATTTAGCATTTACTGTGCTAAGTATTGGTGATACAAATAAGAACTTCATATCAAGAAGAAGGGGATTCTAAGGGGTATGATGTGGAAGTCAAAAGAGCTAATGCAATTTTAAGGTTCATGAATAATGTCCAGAGATTATAGCCCACTGTCTTCCTTGTTTAGATCATGTCTGGGGTACTTTGTCTACTTTTTTGTAAACATTTTAGAAGGGACACTGGAAATCCTGAAGTAGGAGAGGATGACCAGCATAGTAAAGGAACTGGAAGCTATACGAGTATTGAATGGAAAAAAGTAGCCATTTTTTGAGTGTGGGGAAGGGAAGACTTAAATTGAGAGTTGATGGATATCTTCAGATATTTGAAGGGCTGTTATATTGCAAAGGGTTTAGATTTGTTCTGCTTGATCCCAGAGGGCAGGACCAAGACTAATATTTCTTTTTTGTTAAATTTCTTTTTAGTTTACAACATTCAGTCCCACAAGTTTTTGACTTCCAAATTTTCTCCCTCTCCCTTCCTCCCTCCCACGTTCTCCCCATCTTCCTCCCCTCTTTTCCCTATCCCCCTCCCCTTTTCTCCAAGATGGCATGCAGTCTGACATAGGCTCTACATATACATTCACATTAAATATATTTTCACATTAAGACTAATATTTCAAAGTTGTTGAGCTGTAGCTTTGGATTCATTCAGAAAAAATAAGTATCAATAATTAAAACTGTTCCAAACTGGAATGAGTTGTTTGAGGTGTATCAGAGACCTCCATCTCATGGTAGGTTCTGGGACTTCTTGTCAGAGATGTTGATAGGATTTCTAGTTTGAATAATAACCTCTTGTATAGTACCTACTGTGTGCCAGGCACTGTGCTGAGTGTTTTAAAAATGTTATCTTATGGGATCCTCATAATCACCCTTTGTATTAGATGCTGTTGTTATCCCCAGTTTATAACTGAGGAAACAGAAGTTGAAACTTGCTCAGGATCACACAGTAAGTTAGTGTCAAAAGGCAGATTAGAAATGACGACTTCCTGACTTCAGGCTACCTAGCTGCCTCTATTTTAGTTAAAGTTTAGACTGGATGACTTCTAAATCCCCATGATGACAGAATCATAAAGTCTGAATTAGGGGGTAAGGAAAATTAATATTGTGACTATTTCTATGTGATCATCCTTTCCCGCATTTTGACAAGATCCCACTTCTGAAAGGCAGGCAGTTTCCGAAGGCTGTGACGGAATAAGATGATTGCTCCCAGTCCCCAAAGCATCTGCTTCTAGCCCTTTTGCTTCCATTTGCCACATAAATAGAAGCCAGCTTGAGCCAGGCTCTCCCTAGAGGATGACTCTTGTGTCCTTGCTGCCTGAACGAAGTTTGGGGTGACCTTGTCTCCAGTGAGGAAGCCCAAACCAGTTAATGATTTCGATGTCTTTTGTTTTTCTAGCCAATCTTGGCTAGAGGCAACTGGACCTCAAGGAGATACTAGCATTTCTTAAATGTTAGAGAGTCACAATCAGGCACATCTCCAGACCAGCCCACTTTCCCCAGCTGCTGATTAATCTGGCCTGCTTCTTCCCCACCCCAACTCCACCAAGTCAACATAATGGGGAGGAACTGAGAAATCTAAATGTCCACCAATCAGGATTGCTTTATGTTTGCTAAGGGAAGTCCAAATGAAGTACTACCAGGCCACTCAAAAGGAAGACACAACCAGGTTTAATTAAAGGGTACCAATGGAGGCGGATTAAAAGATCCAGTTACTAATAAATGATATCTCACTTGGAAAGTTGCCTCAGTTTGTCCTTTGTTAAATTCTGCTCTCAAGAGGGTCATTTAAATCAAGCCTTTCATTTTATAGATGATGAACTTGGACATCTGAGGGAGAAAATGACTTTCAGGAGGTCACATAAGTAATACAACCGAAATGAATTTTTAAGTCATGTATTCCGACTCCAATTTAGTGCTCTTTCCATTGAATCATGTAGCATTGATTCTTATTTATCAAGCTAACAACAGTATAAAGCACATGAGCAGACTACTGTCATGATGAGATTAGATTTCTTCACACTTGGTCAGTCTGAAGAAATTTAGTGAAAGTCCTCATGGGGCTCTAAATTTGCTTAATGCTGCATAGAGAGCTGAACTACCCAGTCTTGAAGATCATGATTTGTGTTCCATGTTTATATTGCCTGACTTCCTTTATTTTGGTGAAAGGTTGTACTGCCTTCATTTTTGAAGGGAGAGGGAGTCTTCCTTATTTCTGAAATTTCATCCAGTGACTAGTGCTTCTTCCAAATATTAGCCAAAACCACTCTTTTTAAAAAATATTTTATTGGGGAGCATTTAAAATAGTGACTTTCCTTTCAGGCACCCATGGTATGTCAAATTTGGAAGGTATATTAGAGTCCATATAATCCAGTTGGCACCTGGACAAGAGTCCTCTCAACAATATACCCAACAAGTGTTCATCCATCCTTTCTGTTGACAACTCCAGTGAGGGTGGAGTTTACTAGTCTAGAAGAATCCTGAGGCAGTATGTTCCTTTAATTAAAAAATATATGCTATGCAAGCAACAATGTATTTTTGCCAGCAATAGTAGACGTATGTTTATTTTTCCAATCTTATTTGTTATGGAGCATGGTTTAATGGAAAGAATGCTGGGTTTTGAGGTGAATCCTGTTAATTTGGCAGTTCCTTTAAAATTTGTGTTATTTTTATATTATAATCCATCATCTTCCCAGTGTACCTATGTAACCCTGCTGGATAGATGTGAAATTGCCATTGTGATTTCCTCAGCTTGGGAAACTCCCTGAAAAGAAATTGTTCCCCACAAATGTTGCTGTTTAGTCATTTCAGTTGTATCTGTCTCTTCATGTCCCCATTTGGGGCTTCTTGATAAAGATACTGGAGTGGTTTGTATTTCCTTCTCCAGCTCTTCATTCTTACAGATGAGGAACTGAGGCAGACAGGGTTAATTGACTTGTCCAGGGTCACACAGCTGGTCAGTGTTTGAGACTGGATTTGAACTCATGAAGAAGAATCTTCCTGCATCCAGGCCAGTTGCTGTTTTCACTGGGACATTAGTTGTCCGCTCCCCCAAGCTCCTCTCCCCTCTTCCTCTTGCAAATAAGCAGTTCTGTAATGTAAAGTCTTAGACAGTTGCCTGTGGGCACTGACAGGTTCAGTGAATCACACATAGTCACATAGCCAATAAATGTAAGAGGTAGGAGATTTCCTAACTCTGAACCCAGCATGCAATTCATTACATCCCTCTATCTCTCTTTAAGTAAATAAAAGGCAGTAATGAACAAAGAAAAATTTTAATAGTTCACAGTGAATTTTAAAATAAAATAAAAGAAGAATAAGAGATATTCCCCAACTGATAAATGATCTAAGCATATGAGCCTGTAGTTCTCAAGGAAAGAAGCCTAGAATATCTATAGTACTATACTATACTATACGTACTATTTATCTATAGTATGGAAAAGTACTAGAGAATTGAAAATTAAAGCAATTCTGAGATTTTCCATCTTAACCATCAGGTTGGTGAAGATGGCACTGAAAATGATAAAATTTTGAGGTGCCATGGCAGAACAGCACTACTAGTGAAACTGCAAACAGGTATGGGCGTTCTAGAAAGCATTTTGGAATAAAAAAAAGTTAATAAAAAGTGAATGCCCTTTGACCCTGATGTACTACTGCTAGGCCTATGTACAAAAGAGATCAATAAGTACAAAGTGTACTATATGTACAAAAGCATTTATAGCAGCTCTCTCTTTTTTTTTTGTAATGGCAAAAAACTTTAAAGAGATAGTTACCAAATGAGGAATGAGAGAATAAATTGTAGCATATGAATATAATGAATGCTGTTGTGTTGTAAGAAATGAATAAATGGATGGTTTCAACGAGACATGGAAAGACTTGTCCAAATTGATGCCAAGTAAAGTAAATAGTTGCAGAAGAACAATTTGTACTAAAATACTAAAAATTACAAAAAAGAACAATTTTGAAGACTTTTATAAACTGATAAAGAATGAAGTGAGCAGAACCAGATAAATTCATACAATAAAAACAAGACTATCAAGAGAAAGAAGACTGAAGGCTGGAAGAATGATTAATACAATGACTATTCTTGATTCCAGAGGCTTGTTAATGAAACATATTATTCACCTCTTAGTAGATTCATTGTGGAATGAGACATGTTTTTGTAGACAGTCATTGTGGGACTTTGTTTTGCTTAACTATGCATATTTGGCACAAGGAATTTGTTTTTCTTTTATTTTCAATAAGGTAGGAATGAAAGAGAGAAAAAAGTAGATTTCTGTTCATTTTAAAAAAAACCAACAAACTTAAAATTGAGAGGAGGGAGAGTGCCGCAGATGAGTGAGGCATGCACTTTCAGATGAAATTATTGCATTAGTGTTGCTTAATTATTTTACTTTGTAACAAGAGCCTTAGAGGGAGGGGGTAATTTGGAAATGTTTTTAATGTAAAAATAAAAATTTTCTAAATAATGAAAGAAACATCTGGTTATAGCTCACAAGTATTCTTTTCTCCTTTCTCCCAGGTCTAAGTACCTCAATTCTGTTGCTCTAAGTGAATTCAAGAAATCAAAGGAAAAAAAGAAGCATTAAGTATAGAGAATATGTAGAGTAGACTGTATTTCAAAGCAAATAAATTGTGGGAAAATAAACAGAATTTTCAGGAGTATATGGTGCCATCTCTTCTCTCTCTAATAGTAGGTGCTCAGAATGCTAGCCAATTAAATTTCTATTAATATCTTCCTGGCCTTGCTGCCCAGTGAACTACAATATGTGAAGTTGTACCTGTCTTGGAAGAACAAATTCTAATCTCAAGTTTCTCGAGATCTCCGTTTGACCATATTGAATGTTGCACTTCAATATCCTGGAAGAGAATTTAGCTTTATTACATAGATAATGCATTAGCAGATTGGACTCACTAGAAGGCACTAATGGAATCAAAATAGCCATTATGAGAGGCAGTGAAATAGCATAATGGATTAGCTGTACCTGTAATGAAGGTTAAGCATTGCTTAGAAAAAAAAAATGGCGATAACCGAGGAATCTCAAGTACAGGGAGTGAACATTTTAGGATGCCAATGCAAAAGATCTAAGTGCATGTGTACTTATAAGATCTGGGGAAAACTACTTAGTGGTCACATCATCAATACCAACTCACCCACTCATTTTTCAGATATTTTTGAACATCTTCTATCTGTAAGACACCTTGCAATGGTATACAAACAAGAGTCACCCAGGATGAGAAGGGCTGGATGGGTTGTTCTGTAACCTGGGAGATTGAAAGGAGTATCCATCTTAGTGGATCATGGATCTATTGAAGCATAATGATTATTATTTAAAGAATGACATCTTGATGTTATATGAAGCATTTACGGGCACCAAGGGTGCTTACTGTTGTAAGCACTGAGTCTACACAGGTGGTAGTAAGCAAACTATTTGCAATCTACTGTGTTTAATTTGCTGAAAATTCTTGGACTTTTTGATGAACAGTTAATGTATTCATGTTTATTAATAAAAACTATTTCCATAGAGAAATGAATATTCACCACCATCAAAAATATTCATTAACTGCTTGCATGTAGAACTGAGTTAAGCACTGTGTAGAGGCAATTTGCAAGTGAACACAACATAGATAATGTACTACTTACTGATGAGGTATATTGTACCATTGTTGAGTTAAATACAATAATGTCTTTGATTATTTGTTTAGTCATTTTTTTCATTTAAGAAGCATTAAATGCTACTTTGTGCTAGGTGCATTTGTGCAAATGATATTCATCCAATACACAAGAAGGCTTTCTTTAATTCTTTAAATAGTTTATGGGTACCAATGTAGTACTTGGGGCTACCTCAGTCTTCATCCTTGAAACATGATAGACCCATGTTCTTTTATCGTGACAAATGTCTTTGAATGTGTCTTTCATACTACTGACATTTACTTTGATGGTTATGCCAATTCATAACAATTCTCCAAGAAAGAAACACATGCTTATGAACTTTCCACCCAGCACCTTTGCATACTTAGGCAAACATAATACTGTACAGATTTGGCATGTATGACTATAGTTCAGAATGGAAAGGAATGATTGACATAAATGTACAGATAGATAAGGATGTGTATAGAACTGTGGTAGTACAAGGAGGTCAGAGGTCAGAGGTAGTACAAGGAGGTCAGAGGACAGAGAAAGAGAATGTTATTTGTGACTGAGGAGGTCTAGGAAGAATTCTTAGAGGATGTGCTATCTGAATTGGGTCTTAAAAGTTGGGTGGGAGTTCAAAAGGTAGAGTTGTTGGAGACAGGGCAGTCAAGGCATAGCAAAACGTTGGATGGATACAGTGGATAATAAAGTGTGACTGTTGCATAATAAATAGAGGGCTGTAATTTGAAAGAAAGGCTGGGAAATTTGTAAGTTACCAGGTTGTAGATGACTGTGGATGCTAGGTTAAAATATTTGGATTTTATTCTGCATTTGATAGGGAGATGTTGAATACTTTTGAGAAGGGGATTAACATGATCATGTTTGTACAGTATATTGCCTAATCTGACAGTAGTGTGAAGTCAGTCGATAGTCAGCAAGCATTTATAAAGTGCTTACTACATGCCAGATACTCTTCTAAGTACTGAAGGATTACTGATTCAGAACAAGAAGGGATCTGAGAGGTTGCCTGGGCTTATCCTGAAGGAGAGAACTCACTCTACTAATTCAGGTTAGCACCTTCTCTGAGATTTCTTGTTAGAGAATATTGTCTAAAACCCTGAGAAGTTAAGTGACTGACTCAGGGTCACATAGTCCATATGTGTCCAAGGAGCTTGAATTTAATTCTTCTTAGCTCAGAGGTTACCATATATAAAAGGCAACCAGGTCAGCAAAATCTGAGTTCAAATCTTGTCTCCTTTACTATCTGTGTGATCCTGGAGAAGTCACTTAGCCTCCGCGTGCCTTAGTTTCCTCAACTGTAAAATGGGGATAATAATACTACCTACCTCCCTTGGTTATGGTGATCAAATGAGAAAATTTTGTAAAGTGCTTAACGGAGTGGCTGGAACACAGTAGGTGCTTGATAAGTGTTGGTTTCCTTCCTTCTGCTATGCTCTATCACCTCTCATGTAAGACTGGTATTACAGGTTCTATTAACTGGTTTAAGAAATAAGGAAGCTGAAATTCAGAAATTAAGTAATTTATTTATGTTCACATAGTAACTAAGTTTCAGAGGCAGGATTTAAGCTTAGGTTCCTCCTGATTCCAGATACAGTGCTCATTCCGTCATACGGTGCTGTCAATTGCAGCCTCCTGAATTCTAAGGAAACATTTCAATTGGAATGAGATCTATAAGAACAATATCAGAAGTTTGTGGACCATCATGATATGCTTTTTAATGTTTTAGGACCCTTCAAGATGTGGAGTTAACCCATCACCAACACAAGCACGTCAAAGCTCTTTCTGGGGGAATGAAAAGAAAACTTTCAATTGGCATTGCCTTTATTGGAAACTCAAATGTTGTTGTTCTGGATGAGCCTACCAGTGGTGTGGATCCTTGTGCCCGCCGGGGTATTTGGGATATTCTACTGAAGTATCGAGCAGGTAGGGAATGAATACCATTTTCTTTTTTACTCTGATAAGATAATAGTTGTTTATAACAAAGTTAAGATAGTCATTCATAGAACCAAGTCTTGCATCCAGAGAGATCAGGACAATTTCATTTCAGAAATTATTTCCTGGGAATATTGTAAAAAAAATCTCATATGAAAAAGTTTTCGATTTATTCACACTATTCCTTTCATGTTCTTTGAGGCTTTTACAGGAGAGTCATACTTAGATGAAAAAAATCTGCCTTTACCAATACAATCATGGTATGTGTACTTTCTTTGTCTATTAGTGTATGTAATAAAACCCTCCATATAATCTAGTACTTTGAGATTCTTGTCTAGTTTTTTAAATAAATCACCTGTATCTGATTCATCCAATACACAAGAAGGCTTTCTTTAATTCTTTGAATAGTTTATGGGTACCAATGTAGTACTTGGGGCTACCTCAGTCTTCATCCTTGAAACATGATAGACCCATGTGACAAATGTCTTTGAATGTATCTTTCATACTACTGACATTTACTTTGATGGTTATGCCAATTTATAACAATTCTCCAAGAAAGAAACACATGCTTATGAACTTTCCACCCAGCAGTATTTCTTTATCTTGATAACACTTGTTTCTTCCATTTAATTCATGTACAAGAAATCAAAGCAATGTACTTGATTCTTCCATTTATCTCATGTTTAAGAAATAAAAGCAATTTCAGCTATCTTCACACTCTACAACACTAAGAATTCAAAGTAGCAATTCAATGAACTAAGAACAGAGAAAGCTAATGATCCTTACCCCTTAACACATTCATTCAACTCCCTTCTCCACCATCATCCCCTTCTGCGAGCCATGCTTTGATAGCAAGGTCTCACAAACTGAAATCCAAAAGGCAGAAGCTTATTGAGGTCAAGACAGTATTATGTCAATGCTCTGTGACACAACAGAACTCCATCAGAGAACTGAAGGGAGTATATGACTGTGCGGCACTCCTTCATGCGAGAGAAAGAGCCGAGCGTCCAACTGTGACCAGTTCTGTTTCTCCAGAAGTCACTTGGGACAGAACTGAGACTTGTGAGTAGTGAATTGCCCACTGGAATGGATGAGGTAGTTTGAGGTCCAGCTCCCAGAGAAACTATAGTTAAACAGAGTTTAAGAAAGGGAGCAATATAGAGAAATAGGGGGAGAAAGTCATATTACCAGATATCAGGAAGAAGAGAGTTCACTTAAAGACTTTAGGTGTAAACAGATAAACCATAAACAATGACTGAAGGGAATATGGCCTCCAGCTCAGATAAAAGAGGCCATGTTTGTTGAGTTGTTTGAGCTGTGCCTGAGTCTTCATGACTCTATTTAGGGTTTTGTTGGTAGAAATACTGGAGTGGTTTGCTGTTTCCTTCTCTAGCTCATTTTACAGATGAGGAAAAGAAGCAAAGAGGATTAAGTGACTTGCTCAGGGTCACACAAATACTAAGTGTCTCGGGTCAGAATTTGACCTCAGGTCCTCCTGACTCCAGGTCCAGCTCTCTATCCACTGTGCCACTTAGCTGCTCAAAAGTGACCATATATCTATGAAAAAAATGTTTCATGACAAAAATGAATTAACATCTGAAGGGGCAAAAGATCTTGTAGATTTCCAAGACAAAATAGGACCATAGTAAAATGTTTCTGAGTAATATATGAGAAATAAGAAATTGTGAAAATGTAATTCATGGTCTGCATGGCAGTAAGAATTGACAAAATAGGAAAAAAATCCCTTCATTCCACAGTGGCAAATCTTACTAAAGAAACTAGAGAGGATAACTGATTCTGACTGCAATTAACATGGAAAAGAAGGACGATTGGAAAAAGAGGACAAAAAAGTACTAATATTCCAAGAAAATGTTCTTCACTTAAGGAAAACATTGATTTTGAAGACAGGAAGCATAGACATAACAACCATTATGAGTATCCCAAAAGCCAACTTGCCTTCAAATCACTATGTAATCCAATTTACTGTTCTATTCCTATTTAATATTGATCCCAGCCCATTGTAACCCAGGGAGTGGGGAATAAGGATTTCATTAATGTAGGGAACTCTCAGGTAATGAAACTTTCTTTACAAGTGCAAGACAACACCTTTCATGCAACTTACCATCTTATAGAGTTGCTTAGAAAAACAAAAAGTTAAGTGGTTTGCCCATGATCACACACAGCCAGTATAGATGGGTAAGAAGCAGTTTTTGAACCTACGTCTTCCTAGCTTGCTCCCCATAAAATTTCTACCATATTTAGTATTGGTATATTCTACTATTCTATTCTCCCCTCTACCACTTTAGATCAGGAACTGGAGAGAAGGATGATCCATTTTAAAAATAAAGGATCCCTTTTTTAAGAACTTTGATCCTAAGACTTTTGAGATTGAAAAACCTGTGATGGGTTAATTTCTATAAGTGGACGTGAAGTTGGGAGCATTATACTAAATGACTTCTTCATCCTTTCGAACTGGGAGATATTTCCTCACTTTCTCATGCTGGCAGTAGTAGATATCAACATACCCCTTTGTCCCATTTACATGGAATCTGACAAGTGTGGGAAGTTAACATGACAGGATGTCTGATGCTTCATCAGAATGACAGCCAGCAACTGAAATCAATAGAAGGCAAATCAAGAGAGAAAGAAAATTCTCTCCCAAGGTGCTTCATCTCTCCTGAATTAGTTTCTCTTGTTGCCTACTAATTATTAATATTACTATTTTATTATTAGAGGAGTCATTCTGAGTGAATAATAACTGAATTGTTATAAGATAGACAAAACCTCAGTGGTTTTGATTTTGTCTTGAGATTTTCTAAGTTCTTTGTGAGTTTTATGCTTTTTTTTCTCTCCCCTGCCCTCATTTGACTGAATTCTTTGAGGCTATGAACTATTTTGCCTGCACTGATCTCCATATTGGTGGCTGAGCCTCCTTGCAATTTAGAGGTTTAGGGCTTTATATCTTCATGGCCTTTTCTGTTATCTCAAAGTCAGAGTGTTAGGGACCTCAGGGACCCTGCCTAGTTGATGCTGGCTGTTTCCCTCTAACACTCCCTGAGGCTTTTAAGGTCCTCACAATGTTTTACTCAGCCCTCCTGAGGATTTTTTATGGGAGCCCTTTGTTATTGCTTTCTCTGCACAGAGAGACCTCATATTTCCCATCTCTGATCATACTTGGGAGGCTCCCCTGTACTTGTGCTGGATTTGCTGGGGAAGGGGAGAGAGGAAATTTTTCTATTGCCCTTGGGCTTCTGGCTAATGTTTTATGCAGTTCTGGGTGAAGTAAGTCACTGTAGTATGTGATTGGATTTCTTAATCATTATAAGGTCTGGTGGGAATTTCACGGTTGGAGTGAATATTTGGGAGCTGGGGAATCTGTATTCCATTCAGACCAGAAGTCATCCTTCCTCTCTTTTCAATCTTATAGTTTTCTTTCTTCCATAAACGCTCTGTTCTAACTATACTGGCCTATTTATCAGTCCTCACAAATGATGCTGCATCTCTTAATTTATATGCCTTTATACTGCCTGTCCCCTGTACCTAGGATGCTCTCTCTATTAATTTCTGTCTTTTAGAAACTGATTTCTTTCAGGACTCCGATCCTATGATATTTCTTCAGAACTCAGATTCTATGTTACTTTTTTCAGGAAGGCTTTTCCTGCAGACCTCTCCTTCCCATCCTCATCCCACTCTCCAACCTGGATACTAATGCTGTCTCTTCTAAGGTTACTTTGTTTCTATTTTTTGTATGTATCTTCTGAATGGTCTATATTTTTACATGTCTTCCTCATTTGAATGTATGCTTCCATGAGGGTGGGTGTTGTTTATATTTTTATTTTTTCGTATCTGATGCTTAGCATATTGTCCAGCAGATCCTAAGTGCTTAATACAGGCTTGTTATTTGGTCAACCAGACCTGTGATTTTCTTGGTATGGGAACTCCCAGTGAGGAAACTGCTTCTACCATCACACATCTGACTAAACGCTCCAACTTAGAAATTTTGAGAGTTACCTTTATCACTGAGAGGTTAAATGCCTTCCATTAGTCACATGGCCAGGATGTGTCTGCAATGCTACTTGAACCCAACTTTTTCTGACTGATCCTGGCTCCCTGGGTCATATCTTCACCAGTTTATACCAATTAGGTACACAATTTCATGTAGTTCAATAGTCTATTTCTTTTTTTTTTTTTTCACTTTATCTTTTTTTTTTATTAATTTATTAATTAATTTATTTATTTATTGAGCTTTTTACATTCATTTTCACAAATTTTTGGGTTCCAAATTTTCTCCCCTTTTCTTCCCTCCCCCCACCCCAATACCCCAAGCAATCTAATTTTCCCTATCTCCAATCTGTCCTCTCTTCTGTCATCCCTCCCTTCCCTTGTCTCTATCTTCTCTTTTCTCCTGTAGGGCCAGATGACTTTCTATTCCTCATTAACTGTATGTCTTCTTTCCTAGTTGCAACATCAATACTAAACAATTGTTCCTAAAACTTTGAGTTCCAAATTCTCCCCATCCCTCCCTCCCCACCCATTCCCTTTGGTACGGCAGGCAATTCATTATAGGCCATATCTGTGTAGCTTTGCAAATGACCTTCCTGATAGTCGTGTTGTGTAAGACTAACTGAATTGCCATCCCTCCTAACCTGCCCCTCATTGTTTCTCTTCTGTCCTTTGATCCTGTCCCTCCCCAAGTATTGACTTTCAATTACTCCCTCCTCCCTTTGCCCTCCCTTCCATCATCCCCCCCCAATATCTCCTTCTCCCCCGCTTTCTTATACTGTAAAATAGGTTTTCATACCAAAATGAATGTGCATTTCACTCCTTCGTTTAGTCAAATGTGATGAGGGTAAACTTTTGTTTGTTTGTTTTTTTTTTTTCCTCAGCTCTCCTCTTTTTCCCTCCACTAAGAACATCTCCTACTTGCCTCTTAAATGACATATAGTTACCCCCTTCCATTTCCCCCTCTTTCCTCTCACTACATTTCTCTCTCACCATTTACCTTAATTTCTTTTAAGGTATGGTCCCATCCTATTCAGTTCAATCTGTGCTCTCTGTCTCTGCATGTGAATGCATGTGTGTATGTGTGTGCATGCGTGTACATGTGTATGTGTGGTCCCACCAACCACCCAGATACTGAAAAGTTTTAAGAGTTAGAAATATTGTCCTTCCATGTATGAATGCAAACAGTTCATTTCTGGTAAGTCCCTTAATACTTCTCCTTGCTGTTTACTTTTGCATGCTTCCTCTCATTCTTGTGTTTGAAAGTCAAATTTTCTTTTCAGCTTTGGTTTTTTCATCAAGAATGATTGAAAGTCCTCTGTTTCATTGAAAGACCATATTTTCCCTTGAAGTATTATACTCAGTTTAGCTGGGTAGGTGATTCTTGGTTTCAGTCCTAGTTCCTTTGCCTTCTGGAATATCCTATTCCACGCCCTTCGATCCCTTAATGTAGAAGCTGCTAGATCTTGGGTTATCCTGATTGTATTTCCACAGTACTGGAATTGTTTCTTTCTAGCTGCTTGCAAGATTTTTTCCTTGAGCTGGGAATTCTGGAATTTGGCCACAATGTTCCTAGGAGTTTCTCTTTTTGTATCTCTTTCAGGTGGTGATCGATGGATTCTTTCAATACTTATTTTGCCCTCTGGTCCTAGAATGTCAGGGCAGTTTTCCTTGATAATTTCATGCAAGACGATGTCTAGGCTCCTTTTTTGATCATGGTTTTCAGGTAGTCCCATAATTTTTAAGTTGTCTCTCCTGGATCTATTTTCCAGGTCAGTTGTTTTTCCCATGAGATATTTCACATTCTCTTCCATTTTATCGTTCTTTTGGTTTTGTTTGGTGATTTCTTGGTTTCTCATAAAGTCATTAGACTCCATCTGTTCCATTCTAATTTTGAGAGAACTATTAAATTCAGTGAGCTTTTGAGCCTCTTTTTCCATTTGGCTCATTCTGCTTTTGAATGCATTCTTCTCCTCATTGGCTTTTTGAACCTCTTTTGCCAATTGAGTGAGCCTATTTTTCAAGGTGTTAATTTCCTCAGCATTTTTTTGGGTCTCCTTTACCAAGATATTGACCTTTTTTTCATACTCTTCTTGCATCTTTGTCATTTCTCTTCCCAGTCTTTCCTCCACCTGTCTAACTTGCTTTTCAAAATCCTTTTTAAGCTCTTCCAAGGCCTGAGCCCACCCAACACCCCCCTGGGGTGTCTGGGGTACTGAGGCCCCGCCCTCCACATCTTTCCCTGATGGGAAAAATACATCCTCGTCCTCCCCATCAGATCCGAAGGTCGGGATCATTTGCATTTGTTGGAAAAAACTCTCCAAAGTCTTATTTTTCTTCCCCTTTCTAGGCATTTTCCCAGCCAGTTACTTGATTTCTGAGATTCCTTTCCACCCCTGCCTGGATCCGCCCAGCTGGTGCTTCGCCTCTGAGATTCAAATGCGCTTTCCCGCGGCAAACTTTAGTTCTGGCGCAAGGGTGGGGGCAGGGCCGCCTTCTAATCTTGGGCCCTCAGGGGCTTTCTGCAGAGACTTTCAGGAACGGAGCGGGTGGGGGTGGGGGGCCCCGCCTGCTGTGCTCAGTTCCCTTGGGGGTTTTATTCAGAGGTGTTCAGCAGTAGAGCAGGGTGGGGGCAGGGCCGTCTCCCCTACTCGGCTCCCTCAGGTTGGAAAGACCTTCAGTATTGAAGATCCTACCTGCTGCTGGGGGATTCCTGAGTCCCGGGCTGTTGCCGCCTCAGCCGCCCGCCCACGCCTCTGCCTCCACCGCTTCCTGCCCCTGTCTCTGCCGCAGCCGCTTCCTCCCGAGGGGACCCGAGTCACGGAGGCGCTCCGCTCCCCTCCCCTATCGCAGCTTTCTTTCTTACTGACCTGTAGCTTCTGTGGGCGGAGGGACTTTCCCGGCTGCCGGAGCTTCCCCCAGAGCTTTCCTCTCTGAAGTCTGCTGGGTCAGCTTCCTCAATAGTCTATTTCTGAAAATTAAATGATTTATGAGCCACAGTGGTAGTTGACTTTAAAAATTAGGAGCTTTAAGCATGAAATACATCATAAAATCTGTAAAACGTAGCACGAAAACGTTGTATGGAATTCTTAATATCTCCTTAATAATCCATTATGAACATATCCTTTCTTCCTTTATCTAAATTCTATTTTCAGCTCTTTAAAATGGTATAGATTGTTTTATTTTTAGACATAGAAATAGGTTGGAAAATTTTCATTTGGAATTAACTGCAAAAAACAGAGTACTAATTAAATGT
Source organism: Bettongia penicillata ogilbyi (assembly GCA_023548195.1). Classification (NCBI taxonomy): domain Eukaryota; kingdom Metazoa; phylum Chordata; class Mammalia; order Diprotodontia; family Potoroidae; genus Bettongia; species Bettongia penicillata. Next base: position 1,258,412 of record JAJHZJ010000476.1, on the reverse strand, counting down.
ATCACTGCTCCTATCATTTGAACTCAGGGGCTTAGTTCACTCCTTTGAGTTCAAATCAATATTGTCTTTGGAATGTTATAATGAGTAAATACCCAGGGAAGCACCTGCTACTTCATTTCTTTGTGGCTTATAATTCACAGTTCCCTTCCACACATATCTTCTCTCATAAATTAGTTTGGCCTTCATCTGGACCTGCTTGTTCTCTGTAAAAATATTGAAATTGGATTAAGAACTAGTGTGACCCATTTTTTCCTGCCTCATTTTATTTTCAAGATCAAAGAATAAATATATTTATTTCACCTCATTTATAGCGATGAACTTAATATAAGCAATTTATATATTCTAAAGTAACAGTTTCATAGGCTTCAGAATTTGAAGGTCAACCAATTCCTTCTTCTATCATCAAATCTTATTTTCAACCGTGCAATATCTCTTGTATATATCCCCTTTCTCTTCTTGTAAAACCACCACCATACTACAGTATCTTCTGACTTAATGCCTGGACTGTTCCAGTAGCTTTCTGTTTGGTCTCCTTGCATCAAATCTCTCCCTACGATCTATTCTCCCCTAGTCAACCGAAGTGATTTTCCTAAAGTATGTCTCTGACTTTGACACCTCTTTTCTCAATTAACACCAGTAAATCCCTATCACTTTCTCAATCAAATGTAAACCCTCTGTTTGGCATTTAAGGCCCTTTAAAACCTGGTGTATTCTGACCCCCACACATCCTGTGATCCTGCTTCATTTGCCTATTTCCTATTCTTTGTGTACTCTGTCTCCTCTCTCAGTGTTTTTGCACTGGCTGTCCCCTATGTCTGGAATGCTCCCCTCCACCCCCAACTGCAACTCTACTTTCTTCCATTTTTTAATTCATTTGGTTTCCTCTGAGGCTTAGATCAGATCCCACCTTCTGTAGAAAACCTTCCCAAGTCCCAATCTCCCTGCCCACCCAATTCATTAAGAGTGCTTTCTTTCTGAGATTATATTTCATCTACTGTGTATATAGTTTTTGTTTACCTCTAGACTTCCCATTAATCAGTGATTTTACCTTTCTTTGTATCCCCAACACTTACTACAGTGCCTAGTACACCATAAGAATTTAGTAGCTTATTCATTGAGAAACAGGCCTATAAATGCTAAGTGACTTTTTCAAGCTCAAAATGTACTGTCATAGATCTGAACTTTGAATCCAGATGCAAATTCCATTATTTTATATACCAAGTGACACAATTCTTCCAATAAAGCAAATGTCATGAATGCAAGTTGTTTAAATATTGTAACTAGATATAAACCTGACAATAGTTCTTGGGTCATGTCAAGAGCTCATGAAAAGGTCATATGCCTTCAAAGTTTAAAACACCTGTGATTCAGTAGGCTAGGTGTTCTTATACTATATTACATCCCTTCTATGACATCATCTTTTACATCTGTTACATCATCTTCTATAACTTAGAAAAGGATTTTCAAGAATTTCTCCAACTTAACAAAATTATTACAGTCGATGATACCCTACTATAACCTTTAAGAATACATAGCTACTTCCATGCTATGATGTGCATAAAATTATAGGATCTTATTAGAGGGAAATTATTTCTATAACACTTCCATTCCCCATTTGCCCTGGACAGAAAGTGGTTGAAGTCACAAGTTTAAGGGCAGACATTTTGGGGAAAAGAGCTGTCACCCACACATAGTTCTATTTAGTCTTAGGCATATTCACACATGTCCTCTATGTTCAGTGCACATAGTTTGCAGTGACTAGCATCATTCTCAAATAGAAATTAGAGCAATTTTCTTCCCTTTGCATTAAGTAAAATATTTGTAGAAATATTTCTTTGCTTATTGTACTTAGTTTTCCGAGGCTCAATACCGATAAAAATTTGCACTTTTATTCTTTTATATTATCATTACTTCCATGAAAAGAAAGGTATCTGAATAGCCAAAATAGAGTGTCTTTAGAAGAAAATGATTGGAGATTATTTTTTTTTCCAATTTGAAATCTTAATAGCAATTTTCCAAATCTCTCTACATGCCATTAGATGTTCTTTAAGATTAATTAACAGCAGGATAACATCAATTAATTGACAGTCTGGACATTTATAAAGTGACTTATTTATCTTTCTTTTATGTTATCTAGAGAAATGCTTAAATATGAAAAACCTACAGGGGTTTGTCATTCTGTCATCTTGTAAAAATAAGAGATAAAATTAATATAGGCCTTTTCTTCATGATAAATGTTTTTGTCTCTCAACTTCAAGTGCATGGATATTGAAAAGAGAACTGAATGTATAAAACATATACATTAGGGAATGATTATTTCTTTTGAGAAAAGAGCTACTGAGATATTCCTTTAAATAGTCAGGTTTTCCAATATATTTAAAATGTATTTTAGCCTACAAAAAATAAAAAAAAACTTTTCAGAAAAGCACAAGATGATAGAAAGCACTATACCATGTAGTGATATGCCTGGAATCAGAGAATTTCAGAGTTGGAGGGCACCTTAGAGGTCATCTAGTTCAATCCTTATCTGAAAAAGAACTAGCTCTATTTTAAATATTTTTATATACATTGGCTTTTTGATCTTTTTGTCACATATACCTGGCAGTCTGAATCAAAGGATTTAGACATCTTAGTCCTTTCTTAGCATAGTTACCGATTGTATTCCCAAATTTTTGGGCTGTTTCATAGCTCTACCAGCAGTTTATTAGAAGTTACTCAATTTTTAAAGACTACAGTTTCCCTATAAATCAATCACTAAACATTTAGTAAGCCCCTACTATGTGCCAACCACTATACTGTGCCCTGGAGAAACAAGAAGAGGCATGAAGACAGTTCCTGAGTAGATAATCCTAGAAATCCCTTTGAAAATTCCAATCTTCTGCTGAAATTTCATAAGCTTTCTTGAGGGTATTACAACATAAACCTTGATATTCTTTTCATCTTGAAATGCAGGCCGTACGTTAATCTTCACCACGCACCATCTTGATGAGGCAGAAGTGCTTAGTGATCACATTGCCATACTCCAACATGGACACCTTAGATGTTCCGGTTCTCCCTCCAGCCTGAAGGAAACCTATGGCCAAGGGCTCAGTCTGACACTGGCAAAACAAGTAAGACAAGAAACTAGAACTTCAGTTCTACTTTTACAAATCATATTTGTGAAGTTTAGTGTGTACGAGAGTACTGTGGAATGCTTTGGAGACCCAAAGGCAAAAAAACCCCAAATCATCCTTACTCTTTCAAGGAGTCTTAAATTCTACTTGCGGAAAAGTAATAAATGTTTATCTCAGGACATAGGGTTGTAGAGTAGAAAGAACTTTGAATCTGGTATTAGATAACAGGGGTTTATCTTCTAAGTCCAGTGCCATTGCCACTGTGATAAGTCATTTAAAATTGCCTGAGCCTCATTGTCAAGGCTATTGAAGTTAGAAGGCTGTGGGATTCAACTTGTTTCTCTATGGTAATCTCTTCTACAATACCTCCAGCAAGTGGTTATCTAATTTTCATATAAAGGCCTCTCCTGATGGAGGTATCCCACTATGTCCAGAGGTAGTGTGATTTTCTTTGAGATTACTCTGTTTTCAAGAGGTATTTCCCTCCATCAAGCCCAAGTTTGCTACTGTTAAACTTTTTAAAATAAATAAATCAATGTTTCCTAAGTATCTGTAATATACCAGGCACTATACTTAGCAATGAGAATACAGAAAGCAGCAAAAGATAATCCCTGCTTTCAAGGAACTTGCAATCTAACTTTCACTCATTGTTCCTCATTCTGACTACGGCACCCAATGCCTCTTCCACATGATAACCGTTCCAGTACTTTCAAAGCTGTGAAATGACCACGTTTGCCTGGATAATATATATGAATTCATCTAGGTCTAAAGCCTGTGAGTTCTTATGTATGAGGTTATTTTCTGTTCTAATTGTATTTATCCTGTAACAGTTAGTTACAGTCATTATAATTATATGTTGAGTTAAATTTAATATACTAGGTTCTTATTGGAGACTTCCTAATTCTGTCTAGAGTTCTAAGACATAGAAGTAGGTATTGTGCTTGTTTCTTGCTTTTTAAAACTTAGAATCTTTTTAGTGAGAAAAGATGTTGTTCATCCTTCATTTTTGAAGAGGACCGTTGACATTGAGGGCTGTTCAGGCCTTTGGCAGAGGCTTGAAGGCTTCTTATGGAGGAGGGGCAGGCACAATTTCCTCTCTAGATTAAAAATTCCTTATTTCGAATTTATTTAGAAAAATGGAAAACGGACTTTAAAAGACATTGGGAACTATGAGTTGCTTGCTTCTTGGCACATCTCACTTGGAAAATAGAGGTGAAAGAAGTGAAATTGCCTCAGTCCATCTTTGTGGCTGATTGCCTCTGCCCATGAACACCAGCCTTGGGGAGCCCAATAGATCTAAGTTCAGTGGGCTTTCCACATCCAATAGAATGTAGCTCAGCTGTGATGTAGACTGGGAGGTAGAAAATGCTGTACAGCAGGATGAACACTTAAAATGGACCCTTGAATGGCACTGTGCCTGCCCCATTCCTACCCCCAGAGAAAGATATTTGAGAAAAATAGAGTTGTTTATCCTTCATTCTCAAAGAGGACCATGGTATGTGTTAGAAAGGTAACACCATGACTAGCGGGTGAATTGGATTTAAGTGAGGGAGGGCTGTGCAAAGTCACCAGCCTCACTTTCTCCAGAGCCATCTGGGTCCGGTGGCAAGATATAGATCAGGATGACTGGGGATGAAAAATATGTTCCAGTGTTGAATTAGAATAAACAAGGTGAAAAAGTTATAGTGCTGTTTATACCAATTTTGCCTAGTCAGCAAGGTAAGAGATCAGTGAATGAACAAGGAAGTCTTCCAGGAGGGAGAGTTTGAATCTTGAATAGGAGAAGAGAGGATTTAGGGGTCACATATTATGTATTTTCAAGTATTTGAAGACATGTCATGTGACAGAATGGTTAGACTTGTTCTTCTTGGCTCTATGGGGCAGAACCAGCAGCAGTAGGTTAAAAGTTGAAGGATGTCAGAGTAAGGCTTCATAGGGAGAAAAATTTCCCACCCAAAATAGCAATACTAAAGAAGAATGACGTACCTCTGGAAGTACTAGCATCTCCAGTGCCTGGAGAGAGATCAAGTGAAGACTGGACTTCCTATTGAGGTTATTGTAGAAAGGATTAATTAATGAATTAAAAATCAAATTGGTTTATATAGTCTTTGAGATGGGCTTCCAACTCATATTCTGTGATTGAGGTGACCATTTTAGGTAGGGAGCACAGAATAGCAGAGATGAAAATGGCATGTATAGGGGACAGTGAAGAGATGAGTTTGTATTGAGAAAAGATGCTTTCTCTCTCTGTCTCTCTCTTTCTTAGGCAGATAAAGAAAAACCAAGGGCAAACATTAGGACAAAGAATAATGGCAACAACTCAGGTTTATGAAGTGCTTTCGATGTATCTTATTTGATTTTCACAACAATTCCATAAGTTAAGTTCATGCCCATTTTACAGATGAGGAAATGGAGAGGTTATAAAGAACCTGCTCAAGAAACTAGTAAATTTCTAAGCTGAGATATGTATCCTGGTATTCATTAGTCCAGATTCACCACTTTATCCTTTATGTGACAGGTCAGTAAAGTATGGTTCAAAGGCTAAATTCCACTATTGTCTGTTTTTGTATGGCCCACAAATTAAGAAAGATTTTTATACTTTTAAGTGCAATAAAATTGTATTCAAAAATGTAAAAAAAACCCAACAAAACATCCCCAACGCATTCTTACCCAAAACCAGAAGCTGGCTGGATTGGATCCATGGGACATACTTTTCTTCCTCTTGCTCGATCCCATCCTGCCTTATGGATGCTCATCTATCACTTAGTATAATATTTTAGGTTTACCATGACCTCATGAGGTAGTCAGAAAAGGCACTACATTTACCATTTTAACGATGAGGATTATGAGGCCCCAGCATTTATAGATTTATAGACTTAAAGCTATAACGGACAATAGAGATCATCTTTAATACAAGTCCATCATTTTACAAATAAGGAAACAAAGTCACATAACAGTAAATGGATGGGCTAAGATTCAAAACCATATCTTCTGGTTATAAATCCAGAGTATTTTTTTTTACTACATCTCAGTTTATCATGAATAAAAAAAATATTTTGGCAACATTAGTATGGTAGAGGTATGTTGTCTGCTTTGGCAGTAGATAAACGCCTGTCAGAGAGATGTTTTAGGGAAGAAGTATAAAACACACAAGCCACATGCTCATGACACTCCCAAAAACGGCACAACAAGATTAAAACATAGTTCCTTTCTGGTTTTAATATATGTGTGTGTGTATACTTATATCTATATATATCTATATATATATATATATATATATCTTTATACATACATAAACACATATGATTTTCTAAGTCAATATGTGGCTTCCAGGGATCCTCATGTATGGTTTAGTGGATCTCATTTTTGACACCCTTGTTTTAAGAGAATATTGAAACTGCTCAAATGTGTTGAAGATTTGACCTATAGTAGTGGCTATGGTAGTATACATAGATAAAATCAAAACATGTTTTGAAGGACAAATTGAGAAAACGCTTAAATACTTGATATAGGTGATAAAAGAGAGGGAAACGTTTACGATAAATGCAAGATTTGAGAATAGGTGATTGGGAGAAGGATGGTACCATTGACAGAAATTGGTTACCTGGAAAAATATTTAATTTAGGAAGAAAGATGACTTTAATACTTAATATTTTGAGTTTGAGATGATGGAAAGATATCTAATTGTAAATATCTTGAAAGGCAGTTTAAATGACGAGAAGGGAAGTTAGATCGATATCAGGATTTTGGTTGCAGATTTTAGAACCATTACTATAAAAGTGGTAGTGTAAGCCACAAAAGTATAACTCATTGATGGAGAAAATGTAGACAGAATAAATGACTCATGACTGAGTCTTGGAGAACTTCCATATTAAGTGGATGAGAAGATGAACTAATAAAGAAAATGCTCAATAAATGTTTGTCAGTGATAATGAAAAAGAGAAAAGGCTCAAAGATAAGAGAATGAATAGAGTACAATGTCACAAAGTCCTAAGAAAGTTTTAAGAATGGGATAGGGTAGCACCAATGTGATATTCACAGCACCTATGGGGCGTATGAACATGCCAGCACAGTTCTGAATCGCAGTCTTTGTTTCATTTGAATTCTAGTTCTGATCCAATGTATAATGACTAATTCAAATCAACTGATATCTTTTTGAGGTACTTGGGGATTTCACCTCTTCCTCTTTTCTCTTTTTTTATTTTCCCTTCTTCTTTGTAGCCTTTCATTCTGGAGATCCAAGATGACAAGGACACAGATAAAATTACATCTCTGATACAGATTTACATACCACAAGCATTTCTTAAGGAAAATGGTGGGAATGAACTGACTTATGCAATTCCAAAGGATACCGATAAAGCATGCTTTAAAGGTCTCTTTCAGGCTCTGGATCAAAATCTACATCATCTACATCTAACTGGCTATGGAATTTCAGATACCACCTTAGAAGAGGTATTTGACATTTCCTGTTTTCATCACTCTTTGCAACACCCTTGGAATATTTCTGACTAGTCAGAATTTAAAACCTTTCTTCCCATTATCATTTGTACTTTTTAAGTCACACATTTCTTCTACCTTGCACTTAACAAAACTAGTTTTGCCTGGAGATAGAAAAGGAAAGGAATATAAGGGAATAAAGGAAAATATTAGGTACCTGTATTTATTTTATTTTTCTGGCCCACCTCATATTTTTGTGTCAAAGATGATTGTGAGTTTAAGACAGCAGTAGACAGTCTTGTCTTCTTACTCAAAGGATTTTTTCATCCAACCTTATTGGATATTCTAAATGTTTCCTATCAGTAGATCATTCTGTGATTTTTAACTGAAAAAATGGTATCAGTGATTTAATACTGATGAACCTGGTTACCTGTGGTAGCAATATCCCAGTCATATATCTGCACTGCTAAGGGTTGCAGAAGGGAGGTTATGAATCCTGCAGAATCAAATCTTTTTAAAAGAATTTTACATTGCATCCTTTGAAAACCCCAGGAATAATGCATGATCAGCCTTTGGATGAACCCTTTAGAAACATTTCTTTGGAGCCTAAAGTCATGCTCTGAAACCTATTTTTAAAAATAAACATAGTAATGACATACATTTAAATAGCACTTAAAAGTTAGAAATGTGCATAGCCTTGTTTTAGTTTCATATAGCTCAGCCTCCTTATTTTGCTGATAAAGAAAGTAAAGCCTGGGAAATTGATTGATTTGATGAAGGTCATTCAGGTAATAAGACAGGATGTGAACCCATGACTTCTAACTGGAAATCCAGTGCCTTATATATTAAAGTGAGAGAGGGCTATAATTTTGAGATCTATACATCTGCTGGTTCTGAAAAATTCAGGCACTGAGAGAGTGATGTTGAATTAATACCACAAGAAATGCTTTCCTTCAAAGTGGTAGTAATTCCAAGTTGATGGATCACTATTCTTAGTGACCATTATGAGTTTTTGACAAATGAATAACAAAGCTGACTAGTTTCTGGATGTAATGTGACTGATTCTTGTTTTTTTTTTTTTTGAACTAAAAAGTTGACTTAAAAAAGTCTGATTTGAAGCTACAAGATGAACTTTTCCCTACGGTCATAGAATACCATGTGGATGAAAGTAGATCATCTAAGCTTAATTCAGTATGGTTCAGTGGAAACAATTCAGAGTCTGAGTTTTGTGTACTGGTTTTGCCAAATACTGCATGTGTGGTTTTGGACAATTCAGCCTCACTTTCCTCATGTATAACATGAAGGGACTTGACTAAAACACAGATATCCTTTCAAACTTTCTTCTGCCCATCATCTAACCACTTCCATTATATAAACATATGTTTCTGTCTTTGGTTATAGAAAGTATTTGTGTATATTTAACCTAGATAGTACCTAGCCATATCCAGTTCTTACAGCAAACTCAGGTTAAAGGTCTTTTGCAAATGTATAATTCCAATATGGTATGTTGTTTAACTTCTGGTATATATCAAATTCGCTTTTTGGCTCATCCTATGATAAAACTTCCTTATGTCTCATACACTTCCCATCTCACTTGATATTTCTAATCAAAGCATAATGAAACAATATTATATCATTATATCTTTTAAGTCCTCTTAACATATGCATATGGGAGACAGCTTGATGGAGTATAGCCTTTTTGAGTGCAAGTTTGCTCCACCAAATTAAATACCATTTTTATGACCAAGTAAGAAAAATAATGATCTCTGTACCCTTCAGTTAGTTGCTTGACTTTAAAGATGTGTTTTGCTAAACATGTTGTAAATGAAAGTTTTCTAGGTCTCTGATCATGCTTTCATCAAGGATGCCTTCAATATTTCTGTAGATCAGTGGTCTGAAACTCAAATAGAAACGGAGGTCATTAAAGTATACATAAGGATCCATGTGGGCTTCATTTTGACTTAAAAATGGCATATGAGCATTATTTATGTTGTATTTTATTTTCATTTATTTGGTGAAATACTGTCCAATTACATTTTAATTTGGTTCAGGCTATAGTCTGGAGTGCTGCAGGAGGGCTGGTGTAGATTATTCTCATAAATATTTTTGTAGAGATGGGAACATATACATATGAATCAGAAGTTATTTATATTTAATCAAATGCTACTTTAAATTGTTACTAATGTTGATTTCTTTCTCTAGATATTTGCTATCTCTTGTTCTTACCAAGGAGTAATCTCTAACAGATGACAACTTCAGTCATCCTTTCTCTCTCTCTAATTTCCAACCTTTCTCTTTTTATTGTTTCTTTTCCTATTATTTTTGCACAAGTCCAAGTATCATAGAATCTAAAAAAAACCCAAACATTTTCATTTGACTCATTTCCTCCAGCTGTCATCCTATATATCTTCTTGCATTCTCAGCGAAATACCTTGAAAAGAATGTTTAGACTTGCTGCCTCCCTTTCTCCTCTCATTTTTCAACCCCTCTGCAGTCTGATTTCTAACATTATCATTAAACTTTATTCAAAATTACAGATGATCTCTTAATTTGCAAGTCTCATGGTCTTTTCTCAGCTATCATTCTTCTCAGCCTCTCTGCTTCATTTGACAGTAGTGATCACCATCCCCTCCTGGATAGTCTTTCCTTTGTGAACTTTCATAGAAGCCCATGTATGGAAGAATGAATAGAAAACTGGATCTGGAGTCAGGAAGACCTGAATTCAAATCCAGTCTCAGGCATTTCAGTGACTTTGGCCAAGTCGTTTAACCTCTGTCTCCCTTAATTTCCCCATTTGTAAAATGAGAGTAGTATTAGCACCTACCTTTCAGGATTGTGAAGATAAAATGAAATCATATTGTTTTGCTAATCTTTAGTTCTATATAAATAGTAGCTATCATTGTTTCATGACATTACTCCTTTAGTTTTTCTTCTACTTGTCTGTACTACCCTTCTAAGTCTACCTTGGTTCATACAGATCATACTTTTTAACTGAGGGTGTTCCTCAAGTTTCTGTTCTATGTTCTTCACTCTTCCCCCTCTACATTCTCCATCTTGTTGACCTTATTATTTCCCATGTATTTAATTATAGCCTCTATGCTGATAAGTCTCATGGATGTCTTGAAGACATATCAAAGTCAACATGTCTAAAACAGAACTCATTTTCTTCCCTTTCACCAAACCATCTCTCTACTGCACATTTGGGCTGTGTGACCTTGGGCAAATTTTCTGACCTCTCAGTGGCCCAGGCAGATTTATAACACTACAAATTGCAGATCAGAAATTCAAATGACAGTGGTAGTCCCTTATTGGGAACTTTGTATAGAAATAAAGTCACAGGCTTGTTATTAAAAAATATTTAATCTATTTCCTTTTTATGATTTATTTAGTGTTCACTATAACCAATCACTCTGCTTATGTTTTAAATCTTCTTTAAGAAAATATTAACAATATATAGGTTTCATGCTTCAGTGATATAAGGCTTTGGTTTCTTTTTTTTTTTTTACTCTTGACTCATATTTTCTAACTTATTTTTTTATATTTTCCCCTATGTCCACCTTTACATTGTAGTCAGTGGATGACAAGAAAATTTCAATTGAATGAACCATGCACAAAAAGTTGTACCCTTCACAAAGATAAGACTAACTTAGAATAGGGGTAATTCCTTTCTGCCATAGGCTTTACAGTAAGGATTCTTAACTTGGGATATATGAGCTTAGATTTTTTAACCTACCTCGAACTGAAATTATTTCCTTTATTTATGATAAAAAGCTCCCAAGATATTCTGAGAAGTGGTGCATAAGGTTCTTCAGACTGTGAAAAGGGTCTATGACATTGAATAAAAAAAGATAAAAATCCCCAGTCTAGAGTCCAGTAAAAGAGATGAATCATGTATAGAAGTGATTATAATGCAATGCAGAAAACACATCCATATGAAGGCAAAACTTAGAACAGAACAATGTCTTAGCCAGTGTAAAATTCTCCAGTGTTGTGTTTTTTTTTTTTGGTTTTTTTTTTTTTTTTTTAGCAAATGTGCTTTGTTATTTCGGTCTAGAAGCAATCTGCATACCAGCTTCAGGCCATTGACTTTGGTTGCACATGTTCAGATAGTTTTGTAATTCTCCATAAATTTGGATTTACGAGGCCAGCTGCCAAGAGAAACAAAAACTATCATTAAAATATTGGTCCCAAATAGAGATTTGTCAGACACTAGTTGTCATAGTTTCTGATGTGTGGATATCAAGTAGAGAGACTATGCCAAAATAGCTCTCTGTTTGTAGATCTGATATATCTCAGTTGGCATAAATCATTGGCTTTCTGAAGTCACTGGTGGGCATCATTTCCTAAAAATGTTTCAACTTCCGGGGACCCATTAGAAAGGCAGGGCAGAGTTAGTGGGTGTTTTGCTTTTTGAGTTGTAATACAGAAGAAGCACTATTTATTCACAGATGCCCCTATGTGAAATTATTAGCATCAGAAATTTTTCAAAAGCGTCTACTAGAAGTTGTAATATTTTTATTTGTACTAAGTCTATATGCAGGTCACATAAGTTCCTGAAAGGAATCATAATTATGGATTTTAAACTATTTCTTTGTTATCAGATTTCTATTAACTTTGAAATTGTAGAGGTGAAACGGTCCTCAAGGGATCATGTGTTCTAACATCTTGACTTCAGTCAAGTGAAAGCCTCAGAGATCAAACCCTTCTGGAGTTAGAAAATTTTCATTGAAAACAGTAGTTTTGCACAAATATAGATGTTTTAAAAGTCAAAAATGTCTTTACTTTTAAATAAAAGTATTTTTAGAAAGAACTTCAAATATTTATATTTTATTTACTATAAATATAATTTATATAACATGTTTCAAAAGTTTTAGTGATGTTTTAAGCTTTAATAACTTCACAAGTATAAATGCTACATATTTACAAAAAATTATTTGAAAGTTTAATTATTTTGATTACATTTCTTTTATGCTTGTTTTATGAATTTTGAAAAATAAAATTTTAAATTTTAATATTAGCAAGATGGGGTACCTTGTCATTATGAATTACATGTGTTACAGTTTCAGGTTGACACTTTTCCATACTGGTAGCTGGGTAGAGAAGGTTCTTCCTTTGGCAGCCACTATTTCCTTTAGAGAAGAGGTCATGTCAAAAGCATTGTACATGCATCAAAACCTTATTCTTTGATGTTCTTAAAGCTAGGATTACAAACTTAATCCTTTTAGTCACTGAGCAGTAGCTGATTAGTTGGTTTTTTAACTTTGTAAAAACTTTAGAGTGATATATAGCACAAAGTAGTGACCGTGCTGAATTTTAATAGGAAACATCCATATATATTTAAAATAAAAACCTGTCAAATGATTTTGTAGTTTGTAGTATTTGTGCTTCTGAAATGTCAGCAACTCCAGCTTTTATAACTTAAATTTATCCTAAGACTTTTTGGATGCCTTGTTATGTAAAACACTTTCCTCATATCAAATCAGGGACATGGGTAATTCTGTTATTATTATCTCTATGACAAGGAAACTGAGAGCCAAAGAGGTTTACTTGATGTGTTCGTGGTCATTAAGCTTATAAAATTTGGAAAAGACAGGAAGGATCCGAATGCAATATCCAGTGTGTTATCTAGGAGAACCTAAAAAAATACTTCTGGAGTATATATTTACATTCTTTCATTTTCACACTTTGGTTCCCTTTCCCACCAAAACCTAATTTGCAAATGCCCATTTTCTTTCCTTATGCATTTTCTTTGCAAATGAAATTTTTTTCATCTTTTCCTCTTTTCTTCCTCTATTTTCGATTTGCATGCATAATCGTCAGAATTAAATATTTGCTGACATTTATACTTTTCCACGCATTGTTATTCTTGACTTCTCATGTAGTTTTTTATCCTAATTATGATTTTAGTATTCCGCCAAGTGCTACTTTGATACTTTGTGGCAGCATAGAGGTCATCATGGGTTCTCAGAGTTTATACAGTATACAGCACATACAGAGTATACAAAAGTATACAGAGTTTAGTACAGTATAAAGTCTGATATTTTCTGCCGTGCTACAAAAACTTCAGTTATGGTTCCAGTCACAGTCCAAGGTCTGCTTTTCAAGCATCAGCCTCGCTAAATATGAAGAGGCATCACTAGAGGTGGGCTCTTAATGATTTCTTTGGTCATGGCAACCCATGAAACATAGAAAAATCCAAAATGGTCTTCAGTCCATTTGCCACCTTTTGGTTTCAGGGACATAGTACTGGAATATTTGTATCATATACATCTTAACATCTTTGTAAATAAAAAGTCAGAAGGAAGAAAGAAGAAGCAGCCAATTGGAAGGATGACCCACAGGTTCTCCTTGGAGAGGCAAATGGACTGGCAAAGTTTATTTCATGATGTGCCTATAGCAGCAGTGATCTATCATTACATGGGACACAGAGGCATCATCTATGTATCTATCTGTCTATCTATCTATTTATCTATCTATCTATCTATCATCTATCTATCTATCTATCTATCTACCTATCTATGTTGTTTATTCATTTTTCAGTTGTGTCTGATTCTTTGTGACCCCTTTTGGTATTTTCTTGGCAAAGATACTGTAGTAGTTTGCCATTTCTTCCTCCAGTTCCTTTTACAGATGAGGAAACTGAAGTCAACAGAATCCAGGGTCACTCATATGTCTGGGGTTATATTTGAACTCTAGGGCCAGAACTTTATCCACTAGCTGCCCTGTATATATCATATATCTCTATCTCTATCTCCATCTCCATCTCCATCCTCCAATCTCCAATCTCTCTCTCTCTTTCTCTCTCTCTCTCTCTCTCTCTCTGTCCAATTTCTATAGCTTTATCTATCACTATAGCATCTAGCAACTTAGGGCAATACTGCCTTAAAACATAGATTCATTTGCAAAGTATGATAGAAGATGATTGTAGATTACGAACACTATTGCATCAAAAAACAAAAAGAATTAATAGATGGTTAAAGTAGTTAAAAGAAAGTTAGATGTGGGATTCAGCTAGCTAAAGTTATCCCCAAAGGTATTTAAGGGTTAAAAAGAAAAATGGAAAAGGCTCACAGAGAATTTCAAAATGAAAGATTGATTCTGATAAATGGAAATGTCTGTGCAAAAAACTCCCTCCATTGGTGTGGATCTGCAAGACATCTGTAAGTCAGTCTGTAATTTAGAAATTTGCCTGTACACTTCCCAATAGTCACAGAGTTAATAACAACTCATAAATGAGCCAGTATCTCATTTATCCTCATAACAACCCTCAGAAAGTCAGTGATAATTTTCTAACTTTTACAGATGAGGAAACTGAGGCAGTCAGAGATTAAATAGCTTGCCGAAGGTTACATAGCTAGCAAATGTCTGCAGCTGGTTTTGATCTCATGTCTTTCTGACCATCTCCTTCTAGTGCAGCACTGAGCTACCTAATAGGTATCAGAGGCAGGACTTCCATCCAGGGCTTCATAACTCCAAGGCTAGCCCTTTGCCTATTACCTTTATACCACCTCGCATTTCTATCATTGATATCAGTAATCTATTCAAGATACACTCTCAATCTCTTCTGCCATTTTCCAGTTCTCCTTTTTCCCTATCTTTACTGGAAAACAAATAGGAGTAGTATATATGTTAATGTAAATCTTCTTCACCTTTTTTTCTACATAAACTTCAATGTTTCAATCAATTTGTATTCTCTTTGAAGTGGGTATTGCATACAGGAGTGCAGGTTGCAACCTATTCATACATTTCAATTTTTGTTCATGTCCATGATTCTTATTCATGTCCTTCCATAAATTCAACCTTCCATCTATCTAATATGTCAGTCTTTCCTCTAGATAATTTTCCAGAGCGACATTTTTCTATTGTCCCTCACTCACTATATCTTGTCCATTTACTGAATGATGTTTTGCTATTTCCCACAAGAAGTCACTGGCAATTAATTATATTACACTTTTTAAACTGTCTTTATATATTTTAAATACTCACACTCCCCTGGCAGAGAACAGATTGTTGAATGAATTGCTAAAGTTAATTGGGAGAAAATCTTCTATTTAGAAAAAGACTATTTGACCCATGTAGCCACAAACCAAAAACCACAATTCATTCACCAGTTGCCTGGAAGCCAAATTCCACCAACCTATTGGGCCAATCTAAACTATTAAGTGAAGCTAAATGAAATGGGCAACATGTTGCATAGAAATCCTTGTCTTACAATCACTGACAACTTTTATTTCTTTTCTAACTCACCTATTTAATAGAGAAATACTAGTGACATTTGTAGCATCATCAGACATTTAATCAACTTGTCTGAAACTGTAATTTCATGTAGTCTTGGATAGGAATTCACAGGAAAAGGTTTCTTCCCAGCCTAGGCTCACTGGAATATAACCTCCCCAGATTCTACCTTTTGCTTGCTCAGTGGTTTCTTTTAATGTGAACAGACAGTCAGCAATTTTCTGCCACTTTATGGTGTATTTTATGCTTCTTATATCTGCCTACTTGGAAACAGAATTCCCACAAAGATCTTATAATCTCTATTGAGCAGGCTCAGCAGCCTTCTCTTTGTGCTATCTGCCTTTTTTCACTTTTATCATCATCAGTAACCCCTAGGCCATGATTTTTTTTTAAAAAGCTGTCTTAACTTTTCTGACTGCCACAAAGAACTTTTGACTCATACTGAACTTTCTGTTCACAAAAACACTGAGGTAATTTCATAGAAATGATTCTCTAACCCTCACTCCTATCCTATACCTATGCTACAGGTTTTCCAAAAAATATAAATGAAAGATTTTGCAGTGATCCACCTTAAGCTTCATTGTTTTAAAATTAAATTCATCTCATCATTTGAGCTTAGGGACATTTAGTTTTTGATTCCAACATCTAGCACATTAATTATTTCCCCAGCATCTGGTGATAGATGACTTCCAAGGTCTTTTCCATATTTAAAATTCTCCAATGATGTCTTAAGAAGATATCAAATGTAAGTTTCTCATTTTACAGACACAAAAAAATTAGGCCTAGAGGAATGAAATAACTTGTCTAAGGTTATATTACTCAAAGATTAAATACATGTGGCAGAGGGATTGGGTTCCAATCCTAGGGGGAAGAAGGACTATTTGTTTAAGCTTGGGCAAACCATTTCCTCATCTGTAAAAGAAAGGGACTGGATGAGATGACCACCAATGGCCCTTTCAGGTTTAAATCTGTGTTGCTTCATTGATCTTTGAGTCTTAGATCTAAGAGACTAGACAGTTCTCAGAATAACTTCCTAACCTATATTGAACTGCTTGCCTTCTCTATGGGGGTGGGGGGTGGGAGAGGAATGCAGAGGGAGAAAGGAAGAGAATTTGGAATTCAAAATTATAAAAATGAATGTTAAAAATTGATTTTACATGTAACTGGGGAAAAATAAAAAAATAAATAAGAATCATTTCCTAAGTACTTGGACTTTGGTAAAAAAAATGTTATTAACTTATATTTATATAGTGCTTTAATGGAGTCAGCATGATGTAATGAGGAGATACCTGGGCATGAGGTCAAGAGAATCCTGACCTTAACATTTTTTTTGCTGTGTGAGTCAAGGCAAGGCACTTACACTCTTTTCCCTCCATAACATTTATATAATAAAAAAAGATGATTGTACATGAAACTGCAAATCTGTTATGCAAATTTGCTATTCCTTTTAAATACATAATAAAATTATCATGTAAATTTCTTTTTTTCCTTCTTCCCCTCCCCCTCCTCCTAGAGATGTCTACCATTAGACACAAATTTTATACACATACATGCACACATGTGTGTGTGTATTTGTGTAAACTCATTCTATACATATTCATATATCAGTTCTTTTTCTTGATACAGATAGTGTTAATTTGGGTATTTATAATAGCCCAAATGACTTAGTCACTCAAAGATGATCTTAAAATCATATTGCTATTACTATAGATAATGTTGTCATGGTTCTGCTAATTTTGCTTTTCATTATTTCATGTCAATTTATTCATATTTTCCTAAAATCAATGAGCTAATAATTTTTTGTAGACTAGTAGTATTCTGTCACAATCATATACCACAACTTGTTCAGTCATTCCCCAATTGATAGGCATCTCCACAATTTCCAGTTCTTGGCTACCACAAAGAGAGCTGCTCTAAATATTTTAGAACATATAGGTTCTTATCCTTTTCCCATAATCATGTTGGAAAACAGACCTAGTAGTCTGAGTCAAAGGGTACAGGCAGTTTAATAACTCTGTGGGTATAATTCGAGATTGCTCTTCAAAATGGTTGGATCAGTTCACTATTCCACCAACAATGAATTAATGTCCCAATTTTTCTGCATCCCCACATGTAAGATGGGATTGACACTATTAATACTTACCTCATAGGGTTATTCTGAGAATCATTTGAGACAGTATAAGTAAAAGTATCATATCAATGTTATCTATCCTATTTTCTACAATCAGGCTTACCTGCATACCTACACTGTCATGTTTTCCATATCAAAATCCTTTGAAGTAAGTCAAGTAAATATTAGAAATATGGACTGCGTATGTGATTTCATTGATATAGAGAACCCCTCTAGGTGAGGAAACTCCCTTCAGCAATTCAGGTTATCACCTTCTCTGCAACTTATGGTCTTAGAGAGTTGAATAGAGAGTAGAGAAACTAAGTGATTTGCTCCGTGTCACAAAGCTAGTATATATAAAAGGCAGAATTTTATTTCAGAACTTTCTTGCTTCAAAGCTAGCTCTTTGTTCATCATACTATACTACCCCTCTGTGTAAGTATTACATATCATCATTTTTGAGGGAAAGAAAATTATACTTAGAGACATAAAATTGGTTACTCAGATACATACAGCTAGGAAATGTTGGAACTTAGACTTGAACCTCAATATTACAATCCACTAATTCCAGGCTTCATTCTTGGCCCGTACTTCTAGCTCTAACATTATATTATTGCTCTGCAACCAGTTGCTGCTTGGATTTCCATTGAATTGTAGACTTTCATAAGTGAATGTAGCATCAGATGTTATTTAGGGGAACCTCTGCCAGAAGCATGAATCTCTCTTTAGTGTCCCTAATAACTGATTTTCCAGTCTTTATCTAAACACTTCCAATGACAGAGAACTCACTGTATCATAGGATAGTCTCTCATTTAGAGTAGGACATTGGAAGTCCAACACAATTGAGGACAATCTATTATGTTAGCTGATCCACTGGAACCTTTCCAGCATATGAGCAGTTCTAAGAGGATAATTTCTTTACCCTTTTCTTGTTTCTCATTTTTTTTCCCTCAGGGAAAGATATCTTTGCAGTGTCTTCATTGTCTCTTCTTAAGGCATTTATATCCAAATGGAACAAAACTTAATCTTTAATAGTATGTGAATTATAGAACTGAAAAAAAAATTCATGCCTTAAGTTGCAGAAATAAGGAAAAATTTTAATTTGAAAAATTTTCAAGCATAATCTTCATTTGAAATATAGAGGCAGATAGAGCTAAATATTTTTGGTATTTTTTCAACTATTACATCAGTAATGGTTATCCTTAGTCATTTAATAATTTTCAAATATTTTGCAACATTATATATATATGTGTGCTTGTGTATACCACAATATATTAATGTATATGTTTAAGCACATACACATATATGCAGGAATATATATGTATATGTGTATACACACATGTATCTGTATTATGCATCCATATGGTACATGCATATATATGTGCATATGCCTATATATGTGGAATGGTGATATTTATTGTAATTCAACAGTTGCACAAACATTTATTTAGCACATGGTTTGTTAGATATGAGGTTACAAAAATAATTGTTTGTGCTTCATACTCTTACCTCTGAACCCTTATTCTTGTCTTTACCTCGTCCCCATATCCCACAACTTTCAATGGTTGACATAGTTCTCTTTCTTCAAAGCCTTGAAGTGTTCCTTAAATTCGGAACTGAGATCTTACTTATCGTAGATTCTCCCAAAGTCCACTTCCTTAATACTTAGCACATCATTGTACTCAGCACACTGTTATGTCCGCAGTAGGTATTTAAAAGGTATTATTTACTTGCTTTCTATCCTCAGTACCTGCTAAAAGGAAAGTCTTAGTTTCTAAAGCATTAGCAGATGGATTGTCTGAAGGCATCTTTAAATGAATCAGAAATGAGAGGTAGCGAACATCAACACAATAACACAGATTTGGTTTGGATAAGTATTTCTAAGCACTAGAACACTGAGTTTTCAAAAACTTTCCATTGTTTGTGAAGGCCTGTAAAATGTCTGCCTCAACCAATTTTGTCTTTTAAAACAAGTATTGATTTTTCTTTCTTGCGTTTTTCTATTGATCTAAGGTTAACATGGTTGTTATTGCAGTACGTGATTTCTTCTGTGTTCATCCGCATTATTGCTGATGACTTTACAGTTGGGTTTGGAGGCTTTGACCATTAACTTGGCTGCTTTTGTAGCTGCAAATCATAGTTTAGGCATTTTTACTCATCTGTAAATGGTCTAAATGGGACTTTCTAAACATAATACCAGACTACTGTGGTACAATTGATACGTGACTGTTGGGAGAAGATTGTGGGCCACATGAAATTTGTCTGCTTCAAAGTTGCCATCTAAGAGAAAGGTACCTTCATGGAAAAAAGTTTGCGTTGTGGGTAAGGGGAGTGAGGAGGGGTAGACCTTATTTTGATGTGATTCAGACCACATTCTTGTGATAGCTTATGAATTCTGCAGGTTGCTTACCTATAGAAAACCAACTAGATGTAGATATTTATTGTCCAGATTTTGATTTTTAGTTGGATGAACTGTCTGGAAAGCTTACCTGTCAGTACTTTTGTCATAGACAGATGCTACAATTGGGAACAGAATTAAATACAAAGAGGGATGTGTGATGGGTTGCAACTTGGGAAATTGTGCAGTTATTTTTCCAATGAATCCGTACTTTTTAAAACTAAGACCCAGTTTTTTAAAAATCATAATATTCTTCAGGGATATTTTATGACTGAATCATGGGTCTCCAATACCATAGTCTCCAAAAAAATCCAAGTTTCAGGTTACCCAAAGAACAATGTAAAATTAATGATGGACTTGAATAGGTAGCACAATCTTATCAGTGAAGTATGGGGAACATGACATGAAAGGTAATAGAACTGTAAGACCTGAAAAACGGATAGGCTAGTCACATAATAAAAGCAAGGAATTAGAATAATTATAAGTTGATCTGTTCTTTAATAATTAAGAAATAGCCTTAAACTTTTAAAAACTCTAGAGCAAAAGCTCATAAACTTCTTTTGTCATGGCTAGCACAACCTATGAATTCCTTCCCAGAATAATGTTTTACATGAATAAAATATATATAGATTGCATAGGCAACCAATTATATTGACATTCGATTATGAAAATACTTTTTAAAAATTAAGTTCCCTGCTCTCAGGGAAAAGAACCTAGAGGAAGGCCGCCATTTTATTAGATGGATCCTATATCAAGAACACAGACAAGATCAGGACAGGGTAAGAAGTCTTAGATGGGTTTGAGCTACAGCATTACAGGGAGTACTCCCATAGATGAGATCCATCAAACTTTTAAAGAAAATCTCACATAATATTAAAGCAAGTTGGGATTCAAGAATATCTAATTCAGCACGCTCATTTTACTGAAGGGATAACTGAAGTTTAAAGAGCAGTGATTTGCCAAGGTGAAGTGATAGCTGGTTAGTAGCAAAACTGATACAACAATCCAAGTGTCTATATCAACAATCTGGTTCTTTTCTCACTATATTGGGTTAACTATCTTATTTCATCTTTTCATTTTCTATGACCATTTAGGCAAAGATAAAATTGACCATAGTAATGTGGGTTATATAATGTGAACTGAATTTTTCTTGTCCTGTTGCCATCATCAAGGATGTGTTGCTCATTGTCTTGTGGACATAATCTTATATGAATACTGGTTACCTTTATATTTTTCCTCATTTCTAAATGGAAGGGCACCTTGCCCTGAAAATCACTAGGACACAGTTCATCAACCTGACATTTTAACTGTAGGTCAAATCAGAGGGTCTATGATATTTGACAAACTCTCTTTTAAAAAGGAAAATCAAAAGATAAGTGTAGTCCAAAAGCCTGAGCACTTAATGGCACAATCAATATTTAGATGACTTAGAGTTCTCATAAATGTTTGGGATTAGAAGCCTTTTTATATTTCCAAGCTCCTCAATAAAGACTTAAAGGCTATACAGGGCAAAATAATGCATCTTTTGTGAGGAAGCAGAACACCCGTACAATAAAAAACAAACAAACCCCAAAACCAAAATGTAATGTTACATGAATGTCAAATCCTTAAAATATCACTTAGGGAAAAAAGTATTTGAGATTTCCTGATCTGTTATTTTATTTTTGGTCCTAATAGGATGATATTATTTAAGTTTTAAAAGAACTAACTCGTTTAAACATTTTCAAATTTTCCTTTTACTTAAAGAAGTTATGTGTTAATTCCCTGCTAGGCTCAACATATTAAATCTGCCTGGTTAAAAAAGCCAAACCAAATCAAACCAAACCACAAAGCAATAGAACAACAGCAAAAGCCTTTTAATTCCTTATCTCATAGGTTTCTAATCACTTTAAAGAAAAAGTTGATATATAATTATCTCTGTTAATCAGAAGTGAATTAAATACACATTTAATAGGGAAGAATAACTAATATTTATATAGTGCCTTAAGCTTGCAAAGAGCACTTTATACATTTGGTTCTCATAATATCCCTTTTATTTGTTATTATTTCCCCTGTTTTACAGATGTGAAAGGTTAAGGTACCGAAAGGTTAAGAATAATGTATTAATTCTGTCCTAAATAGCCTGGCATCATGAAGAAATGGTTCAAAGAATATTGTTAACTTTCTTTTCACATCATAATAAGTGATTGCATGTATTATATTTATTAAATATATTTTCTTATTTTAGTTGGTCAGATTTTGCTATATTTGGAATTTTTTTTTAAAAGGAGAAATCATAAAGTCATTTGGTTCTAGTGAGCTTCTGGAACACATGGAATTTCCTTCCCATCTCTGCCCTAATAAAACAGGGCTTAAATTTTCTGTCTCAGTTCAGTTATCTAACAGAATCATTTAAGGCGTGCCCTGAAAGCATGAATGCTGATTAAAGGAATGATAGTGAATTTCTTCTTCAAATTTTAAAGAATGTATGAGTAGGTATTAAGGGCATAATGTAAAGCTTCCTCCTTTTAAAAATATTACTGATAGAATGTTATCGACTTTTATACAAAATACTTTTCAAGAAAGACATTAATATCATGTCTTGGATCTGAGGTGTTCCTCTAAGCCACTGGACTGGGGCATCTTATATAACTGTTGTCCCCAAATATTACTTAAAATGGAAATAGGAGCATATATTATTAAGTATAATATAATTCAGTGGGAAGCCAAAGCATTTGCTAAAGTTACCGTCATCCTATTGCTCCATTAAAAAGTATGACATTTGCTATCATTTTGTGCTCTCTGAGGTCTTTTCAATTCAATTTAAGTATTTCCTAAAAGTCTACTAGTCAGTGTCAGATACTTTTCTAGGCACTGGGAACATAAAGGCAAAAATATATCAAAAGTCCTTACTATCAAGGAGCCCATATTCTAGTCGGAAGTAAGCAATATATATGGTGGTGAAGTATATACAAAAATAACTGCATTCCTTAGTTTCAACCCCATTATCATCATGCTTCCGGGAAAATTTCATCTCCAGGAAAGTCCCATCATTCTAGAAATTGCATCAGCTTTGTTGCTTTCCCATCATGAGTACACTCAGTAGTTTTGGCTCCTTTGATTGGCAGGCTTGAGTGTAGAACAGAGAAATTCTCCAAAGCCTCCATTTAAAAAGCACAAACAGACCAGTCATTTCCCATCAGCAGAACCCCTCGGATTTGCCTCCATCATCATCATGTCCCTCTATTCCTCATCTCTTTAGATTGTGAACTCCTTTGAGGCAGAGAATTTTTTTTATTACTTTAATAAGTGTTTATGGAATTGAAATATAATTTTGGCTAAGGGAGAGTACTAACAGCTGAGGAGCGGTATCAGGAGAGGGCTAATATAAGAGGTGGCACTTAAGCTTTATTTTGGCCTATGGGACATTCAGGTGGAGAGTCGTAGCGGGCAGTTGATATTGCTGAAGATAAGGAGAAAGATAAGGAGGAGACACCTACATAGCAGTGATTGTTGAATTCATAAGAGTTGATCAGATTACAAAGAGAGGGTCTGGGCTCTGTGGTCCACAGTCATAAACTGGGATTTTAGATGTCATCTGAATCAATCTCTTCATTTTACTAATGAGGAAACTGAGATGTTGGTTTACATTTTCACTCAGCAACTTACTATCAATGGTACAAGACAAGCCAACAAACCTTTTGAAGCTTCAGTTTGCTCATCTCTAAAATGGGGGGGATGGATTAGATGGTCACTTATATTCCTTTCAATTATAAGTCTTTGACCCTATGATTGTATGATACAATTCTTTAGAATTTCGGCAGGCCCCAAGGAAACGTGCCTGCATTGTACATTCACCTCATGTTTGTTTTGACAGATTAGATTTACAGGCACCTTTTTGGGAGAGGAGGCATATTTACAACCAACCTATAATATGATTGTGTAGTAGGAGTCTATCAGGATAGATAAAAATAATCACTTCAATTGTGCCTAGAAAGAAAATTCCTTTTGGATTATCAAAGGAGCAAAAGACTTAGTGCAAATGACACTTCTTAATTGATATGGTTTCAATTTTAATTCTGTTCTCTATAATTAAATCTGTAAATAATTAAAGCAGTACTTAGCTCCCTGTTTTCTTTGATGTTTGTCTTTACCATACAGCCCTTGCTTGCTGCTGGTACTGTGGACAATGAATGCTAGAGCAGGAAAAATCTTAGAAATCACCTGGTTCAACCCACCCATTTTGCAGATAAGCAGGAGCTTTGTATTGATGGCAGTTAATTCATAAAAAATAAATTTCAAGTGCTGAGTTTATGTAGATATCTTTTTACAGCTCTCCTCAGAACTCAAATCTAAATTAGCTAATCCCAAACTGAGAGAAGATAGAGTTCATCCAGATCCACTCAATTCCATATTTTTTCTTTTGTCTGCATAGAGTTTAAGCTGGAAATACAGATCAGATAAGTGAGGCCTATAGAGAGGTTCATAGTATCATAGAATTATAGAGCTGGGCGAGACCTCAGGACATCTAGTTCAATGCTTTCATTTTGAAAGATGTGGAAATTGAGACACAGTGAGATTAGGTGACCTGCCCAAGGCCACACAGGTAATAAGCAGCAGAGCCAACATTTAAAGTTATGTCCTCTGACTTCAAATTCTGTGTTCTTTCTGGTCTGTCCTAATTTGTCTTCAAGGAGAAGCCTGCCTTTTTTTTTTTACATCTACTGAATATTTCTTAGCAGTAAGTGTAGTGTTTCTTCTCACCAGTGCCTTTCTCTCCTCTCCTATTTTCTGGTCTGGAATATCTCTGAGAGTCTAGGTCAATTTACCAAACAATCGAATCAATCGTTGCTTTGTTTTCTGCTAAAGCTATCAGGCAATTTGACTGTCTGGGAAACCAAGAATATTAATTAAATTGACCTTGGGCCTTTTAAGGTCTGGAAAAGGAAAGCCCTAGTTTCATCACAGTCTAATTGGAAAATGGGCTAATGATCCTGCCCAACTTGTTTAATAGCAAAATTATGCCTACTCTGTATCACTCCCATTCCCCTGTCTTTGACATTTACCTCTGTCCTACTTTCAACCCTCTTGGCATTCAAGGTTATCCACAATCCATGCTCTGTTTCTAAAGCCCTGATCAAGGCATATTGTACATTTTAGCTTGGTGTTTACCTGTATGTCTTGGTCTCAGAATCCAGATCTTGGAGAAGCAGATTTAAGTTTTCTCTCTCTTCAAACCCTGGCTTTTTTCCTGAGAAAATTCCTGAGAATTCTGTCATCCTCCCAGTAACCCAAATGTGCAAGCTTAGCATCATCCTTGATCCTTCAATCTCCTTCCCACCATAGTTGCAATCCTTTTGCTTCTTGCTCCCCAACATCTCTTGGATATATTGCCTCCTCTCCACTCAGACAGCTGCCACCTTTGTTCAGGCCCTTATCACTTTTTGCTTGTACTGTTCCAATAGTCTCTTACTTGGACAAACACAACAGCAGCAACTACAGCTCGCTCCGGTCCATCTTCTACCTAGCTGCCAAAGCAATTCCCCTAAAGTCACCCAACTACTTAACATAAAAAAATGATAAAAGTGCTAATAATTCCAATTGCTTCATGAATCCAATATAACCTGCTCACCTATTCCTACCTTTGCACCCTTTTTATTCAATTCTCTCCTCTATATACTCTGTAGTCCAACCACACTGGTTGGCTTACAGTTGTGCACACATGATACTTGCCTCATGTGTCTCTGACTTTATATATTTCCTATGCCCTCCTTACATCTGGCTCTTAGAAACCCTGTTTTCTTTCAAGATTCAGATCAAGTGCTACAAGAAAGGCTTTTGCATGAAGATTTTTCTGTCTCCTAACATTCTCATGGTCCTAGAGACACTAAATTTGTGTTATCTTTGATTTTTACGACTCTTCTAACTACCAGTATTGCTCATCTCTTTTCATTCTCAGTACTACAAACATGTGGTATCACATGTTTATTTTAGTTAATTATATTTTCATTTGAGCTGTTAGGTGAAACAGTAGATAGAGTGCTGGGCCTCAGGTTAGGAAGACTCATCTTCAGGAGTTCAAATCTGACCTCTGACACTTATTGGCTATGTGACTCCAGGCAAGTAATTTTGTTTGCCTCAGTTTCTCATTTGTGAAATGAACTGGAGAAAGAAATGACCAACCACTCCAGTGTCTTTGCCAAGAAAATCCCAAATGGGGTCACAAAGAGTCAAACATGACTGAAATGACTGAACCCCAACAATTATTTTCATTCCTATTATTGCCACAAAAATGTGGTGGGACAAATGATAAGTATATCATTAAGCAAAGATAGTGACAGGAAAAGCAACATATTGGCTAAGTCCAACAACGTATGTTTTATTCTAGACATATTGTTTACCACTTTTCATTACGATATTTTTTGGATGACTTGTTCTAATGTGTTCTCTCTCTATAGAACTTGGATATTTGGTCTTTATCAGATATGTTTGCATAAGAGTGGCAGAGACTGTAGTGGATAGGCTGCCTTGGAGTCAGGAAGACCTAGTTGCAGAGAAAATATCAATCTGTACTTGTCACGAGGATTTTCTTATTGGGAATCCCTGTTCTCTTCCCATCCTATTCTCATTTCTGGGAAGATTTGTTTTCTTATCATTATCTTGCCTTCTTACGTTAGTAGATTTTTTTATTAAAAAGCTTTTAAATTTATCATAAATTTGATTTTCTTTTATGCGTGTCTGTCTCTGATTAATACGTTTCCCTTTGACCTAGTTATTCAAGATAATTCTGATTCTTTTCAATTATTTTTTTCAAAAACGATAAAACCTTTTCCATTAGGTTACATATTTATTTGTAGTTTGTTGTAGTATATGGTGTAAGTGTAAGATACTGATCAGAGCCTAATTTCTGCCAAACTACTTTCCTATTTACCTAGTAATTCTTCTTGGACAGGGAGACCTACTGGACTACTATGTTTAATTATTTTAGGGGTCTTGTTAAGTAAATCTGTTCCACTGGGTAGTTTCCTACACAGCCTCCTGAAAGTGTTTTTCACATACTTCATTGTAATCTGAGTAAACCATATCTAATTCTCATTTTCTCACCAAAAAATTCCAAAGTCCAAACAGTTCAAGGCCCTTCTTAATTTGGTGACACCCAAAGATTCCCTGATTAATGCACTTGCTTATTGCTCTAGAGTCTGCAGTTTTTTTTTTAATTTCAGTCACTTCACTTGGAATTGTTTCCATTCATGGCTATTGACATTTTACCCTCCTCCTTAATGTTTTGCTTTAATATCTCTTCTATGCCACCTTCTCTGAGCACTTCTGCTAGAAGGAACCTCTCCATCTTTTTTAAAAATACCTTCTCAGGTGCTGTTCTTATAGTATTTATTATTTATCATTTTGTTATAGGGGAGATAGTTGGTTCTTCCTCTCATTTATACAAAATTGTTGAGGGAAGAAATCAAGCTTTGTCAATTGCTGGATCTTCATCTGGTCCTAGAAAAGTACCTTGCAAGAAAAATGCCCAATAAGTATAACGAATATGTTATGATGTACATTTAGCAGGCATTCTAGGAATAATTTAGTCCATAAATTCCAGGAATTGAAAGGAAAACAAATTGAAAGAAAAAAATTCATAAAAACAGCATATTTACAATAATTCTATATAAATGCGAATTATTTTCAAATCCATAATAATCACAGCCTTATTTTTATCTCTAAAAAGGTATTTTTGAAGCTTTTGCAAGACTCCAAAAACAAACCACATAGTCCTGATACAACAGACATGGAGTCTCGATATGAGAGAAATACAGAAAAACTGCATGACAATAGTAAGTATGCAATTAGTTATTTTCATTGCTCTTTTAATAAAAATATACTTTATGAAACCTATGATCTTCATTTTGGGAAATTCATTTTTACCCAAAGTTTCTAAACACATATGAAATAGAGTCATTATTATCACCTTTATATATATAACTCTCAAGTCTGTCTTGAGTCTGACATCTCTCCTGAGCCCTTGGCGTTTCTCTAAGTTTGATCTCCCATTTATGTCCCCCAGAAACTTTCTTAATGAAAACCAATAGAAAAAAGTGAGGGAATGTTGACTCATAAAAAGTACTGTTTTATTGAGGCAACCTGCAAGGCCCCTCATAGATTTTGTGTTGGGTAATTCTTGCTCATCTTTGTGAGTTTAGATAAAAACTTTACAGATATTATTTTATTAGTATTGTTATTACCAATAAAGGCTTTTTCCCTCTTCCTTGTTTGTATCAGTAATTTGCTTATAAGCAGAATAATATATGTCAAATGTTCAACGGTATTTTTCTTAATGACTAAGATCTCTTTTATTGTGAATTTGTGACTGATACTCCTATTTAGTATTCATTAAATATAGTAAAATTAATCTGACAGATTTCTTTTGTTGGAATCAACTTGGAAGAGTTGATTCTACTCATCAGGTGACTCAGTAAGTTTAATAAAATGGTAGAATAGAAAAGAAATCCCTCCAATAAAAGGTAATTTGATAGTTGTTTAAAGAATGCTAAGTTTTCACAGAAGAACATGAATGGCCCACTTATCTGACCTATACCAAAAAACCCCAAAGAACTCCATCAAAAACACTATCCTTTTTGGGAATAGCTCTAGTTGTTTTTTCTTTTCTTTACATTTTCTTTATAATCAGTCCTAAATGTACTTCTTTGTAACTTATATCCATTTCCTCCAGCTCTGGTATATGGGAGATAAGGTGAATGTCTAATTCCATTTCTCTTTTCCATTGGAGAACCCTTCAAATGCATGAAGACAGCTATCATATCCTTCCTACTTCTCCCTTAGCTTAAATATCTTAAGTTCTCTCATCTGATTCTTATATTGGATAAACTCAAGGCATTTAATTATCCTGGATGCTCTCCTCAGGACACTTTTGGCATTTCCATCAGTGAATATTTGAATATACAGTGATTAAAAATGACTTTAGCGTTCATATTTTGATGAAATAAAATAGGTAGTTAATGAATATTTTTTATAAATCAGAACACACTGAATTTAAAACCTGTAATTAAAAAAACCCTGTTTTATCAGAAACTTAACTTGCCAAGGAAATGGATGAAAATTTTAAAAAATGTTGTATGTCAAAATATGACATTGAGAAGGTTCTGTTACCTGAAGTCTTTTTTTAACAATGATAAGTTTAAATCAAGAGTGAGGAATCTGTGGTCTCAAGGTCACATATAGTCCTCTAGGTCCTCAAGTGTGATACTTTGAATCCAAACTTCACAGAACAGATCCTTTTATGAAGGGAATTTGTTTAAGTTATCATGGTGATATTTTTTCAGTTGTTATTTACTGAGTTGAAATTGAATTTACAATACAGTTTCATATACAATATGATCACCATTTTCCAGAAACGACAAGGGGAAACACTGGGTCAATGAGATTCAAGTATTGCTCAAAGAAGTCTCATTCTTTTAGGAATTTACAGGTCATGTTTCAGTTCTTTCATATTTTTTTACCTTAACCTGACTTTGAAAATCCTTCCCCAAATACCCACATTAACACCCTTCCTAATATTCTGATCTTACAACTCCTTGATTTCCTCAACTCAATAATTTAATTCAATAAGTATTCATCAAGAACACACTCTGTGCCTGGTAATATGCCAGACAATGAGCATCTAAAGATAAAAACATAAAAGTGCCTTCTATTACATTATACAGGGGAAATTATCTACCCTCATCTATTCTGAACTCTAGCCCTTCATTGTTGGCTTGTCATCTCTATATGGATAGTCCATAGGTATCTTGGATTTGATACATCTAAAAGAAAACTCATATATACCTCCAGCACTCATGGTCCTGTAAATGGAAACCATCTTCAAAATGCCCTTTTTATTCACAGCACCACTGTTCATCCAGTCACTCAGGTTTGCCACCTTGGAGGCACTACTAACCTTTCCTTCTCCATCATCCTTTATATCCAATCTGTTGCCAAGTCTTGTCCATTGTACCTCTCCAGCATGTCTCACATGCATTTCCTTGTCTCCAGTCATGCAGCATCTACTCTAGTTTAGGGTCACATCACCTCCTTCTTATTCTAATGAAATGTCTTCCTTATTGGGATGCTGCTTCTGACTTTTTCCAATGAAGCTTCCATACAGTTTTAATTTGATATTCCTAAAGCATAGAAATAATTGTCCTGTTACATCAGGAACTTCTCCCAGCTTTTCCTTCCGTCCCAACTCTTTAAAAACATGTTATCATGTGCCCTTTTCAAGTACAGCCAACAAATATGTGCCAGTTCTGATTTCGTGTTTAGTTAGAGCTATTTCCTCATCCTGTAAATACACCTGCACAAAGTCCTCACACCTACTATATTACCAAATCTTTTGACTACCAGTAGGTATGACTTCTAAATGGACCAGCTAGCTGTATTCATTTAGTGACTCCAAACTACTGCTTTAACCCAATAGATACCCTTGTATTCCAGGTGGGCACAATTTGTGCAAATTCTTTTCTTTAACTGAAAAAAAAAAAACTCAGCTCAATCTGCATTCCCTACTGTTGATAGGTCAACCCAATTACCTTTCTATGTGAAGGATGAGAGGTTAATTGAAATAACCCCTAAGAAACTCCTTTACTAGAAGGATGAATTTGTGGAAGTTTACTTTTCCTCCTTCATATTTGATGGAGGCACCTGAAGTAGAAGAATCAAGCAGAGGAGTAAAGGACAATCAAGTGGAACTCCAAAGTTACAGTAATTCCTCTTTCCTGACCTAGCTCTCAAAGTAGCACACAAAGCTACAGTAATCCTGGTTAAACCTTGCAGAATAGTAAAATGGCGACTCAACAGCATTTCCTAGGAAGTGGAGAATTTAGGCGTTCCTCCCACCTATTTATCTCTGTACTTAAAAGGATTGTTTTAGTAGTCTGAGTCTGATTCTAAAATATACTAGAAATCAATTTGGAATTTCAGCACTGTGCAATGTGGAGATCCCAGCTCTATTTTGTACTTATTAGGGTAGCTTCGTTAAAATAAAAGAGCAATGAGAGGTAGCACAGATTCTCTCACAGAATGCCTTGATTTGAGAAGTCACCCTCATTTGCAGGGGCTCTACTGAGTATGTCTTCCTGACGTGGGACCCTAGACTAGGAATCAGAAGTCACAGGTAATAGCCCTGATTCTGCTTCTAATTAGCTGTGTGGCTTTGGATGAATTGTTCAGCATCTCTGTCATAAGCCATTTTTCACATCTGTCAGAATGTAGGAGAGAACACTGGATGAGCTTGGTTATTTTGTCCAGGTGTCTGGTTCTACCACTTTACACAATTAAAGCCTGGATTTATTTGCTTGGCAGAGAAGCATGGCATTATAGAATGAGAGTTAGAAGGGACTTAGAGAGCATGTAGTTAAGCTATCTCCTTTTACAAATGAGGAACTTAGGGAAGTGAAGTTACTTGCTCAAGGTTCCACAGCGGATAATCATCAGATGCGTATGGAAACTCAGCATCTCTGACTCCAAAGTCAGTGTGCTGTTCACTATTCTAACCTGCCAGTCTTTTCAGATAACACTGGAATATATGTGCACAGCATGAGAGAGCTTCCATATGTATATTGGTCAAACGGTGGCAAGGAAAGGATCTTAAGAAAAGAGGGTGGAAGAAAGGGCCTTGTATGTTCTACCATATTGTTTTTTAGTTATTAATGTTAATTGGGATACATTTAAAGCTCAAACTGAATGAATATAAATCTCCCCTAACACCATTTTATGATAATTAAAACAAGTCTAGTTCATAAAGTCATTCCAGAAACATGGTAATAATTTGAATCAGTAAAGATATTTTGCCTTAGTCAAAGAATTCCATTCTGTTTTTAGTTAATTATTAATAAAGTCTTTTATTCTACCATAGATTTGATTACACTAAACATCCAGTCATATCCTCCATGTACATGTGCCTCCACTAAAGTGTATGCTTATGTACGCTTATACATGTTATATGCTCATATATGTACATATAACAAATTACTTATATGCACTCATATCTATATTTATCATATATCGATCAATCTGTCTTTGTATCATCTATTGAGCTGACCTATTTTTATCTGTTTGTTTTGGCTACAAAACTCATGAATCTGTCTCCAAAGAGATTTAGGTGTATACACATATACATATAATACACATAATACAAGGTACATATTATGTGTACACATATGTAATATGATATATATTACATATAACTTATCTATCTATATTTATCTATGATCTATTTTTTTGTTTTTTGGCTATCAAATTCATGAAGTTGTCTTCAAAGGGATGGAGGTATTATGATGACCATTAATAGAGAGAGCCATATATATACATATATATATATGTGTGTGTGTGTGTATATGTGTGTGTGTGTGTGTGTGTGTTTCTCTTGCATCAGAAACAGGAAAACAGCAGTGTATAGGACTCAAATGAGATATGAGTGCATTATAGGAAACCTGATTTTTGTGAGAATACTTGTCTTATTTTTAATTTAGATTTCCATTTTAAATATGTTTGTATTTTACTTTAAAATAAACAATACTTTCAGAGAGATGATGTGTACCACTTTTATGCCTTTACTTCTTTTTTTTACTTGAAGGTTTATCTTGATTATTTTTAGTGTCACTTAATAGAGGGATTTTATTTATAAGACTAACTTTTAGGCAAAGGTAATTGGTAACTTCTGATGATCCCTTATCCCTCAGCATTTCTTATATCCCAAGAGAACTGTATAAATTTTTTTCATCAAAAATTTCTAAGATTGGGCTAAATATAGCAAACGTTTCCATGAGAAGTGGTAAATTAGCATGTTGCTTTAATATTGAACAGCCTGCAATGGCTTTATAAGGCTCATCTATCAGTTTCAAAAAATCACTCCTCAGTAATCTAAATTTAGTTTACTTTATCAAAGGCAATAAAAATATTGTAAAGGTAAAAAAAATAGTTGTAATAAAAGCTAATGTTATGTAAAATGGAGTGATGTTTGAATTCAGAAAGGTAGGGGAGACAGGGAGTTTATAGCATTTCAAATGACCATTGTAAAACATTGGTATGAAAGGCCCAGTGTTTATTTGTCATGTAAATCACAAATTAGTAACTGGGGAAAATGTCGTTTAGAAAATCAATTGAAATATACCATTGTGAAATTGGAAAACAGCACAGAATGCATTACAGCAAAGTTGGAGTGAAATTACCCTTATTTGTAAAACTGGTCACATACTACAGAGAGTCTCTCATAAAAAATCAAAATGTGACCTTGAAAGTTCAGGAGAGGTGGTAGAAGTGTCTCAAAGTGTTTTAGATAAAATATTCATCATGCCTACCTATATTCCCTTATTCAAGTGCCTTCTTATGGCATAGTGGTGAGACTGGTTTCTCAGAGAACTAAAAGCTAAAAAGGATCACAGCATGTTAGAAAGATGGAAAGATTCTACCTCACTGGAAAGTCATGAATTACGGGTCTACCATTCATCATCAGTCTAGCTCTGTTTGGAGAGAATTTTTGCTAGGTTGGCTATAGGGTGCTGAACTTTCCAACCTTAGAAATTCTCAAAGACTCAAATTCTCAAAGCCTACCCTGATAAAATTACGGATCTTCACTGCATGTTATATTGTATTTGCCATGCAACTTGTGATCTTCCATATTCTAAAGAAAAGTGTCTGAATTTGTTGGTTTTTTTCCTCTATATACTCTCTCACTCGGTGATCTCATCTGTTCCCATGGGTTTAATTAACATCTTTTCACAGATGACTCTCAGATTCATATATAGAGCAATAGATTTTCTCCTCTGACCTGCTGTCACCCATAACTATGACGATTTGAATTTAATGTCCCGTAGGCATGTCAAAGGCAATATACTCTCAAGGAAGACTTATTTCTCTCTCCTTCCCTGTACTCAAACACATTCCACTTCCAAGCTTCCCCATTACTTCTTTATAATTATGGTCAATCATTGCACTAAGTGCTTGAGCTTTGCAAAATTGCTCATCTCTTACTATTTTTTTACTATTTTATTACATTTATTGCATTCCTATGACACAATTTAGTCATTCTACAGTTGATGGGCATCCCTCCTTCATTTTTGGTTATTTGCCACCACAAAAAGAGTAGCTCCAAACACATTTTTCCCCTCTTTTTTAATCTTTGGGAAATAGACCTACTAGTGGTACTTCTGAGTCAAAGGGTATTCACAGGTTAGTAAATTGTTGAGAATAGTTCCAAATTGTTTTCCAGAATGGCTGAACCAATTCACAGTTTAACCAATATTGAATTATTGTTCACCCAGCCACTTGAACATTTGTCATTTTCCTTTTTGGTCAACTTTGTAATCTGACAGATGTGTAGTAGAATCTTGAAGCTGTTTTAACTTAGATTTCTTTATTAGTGATTTGGAACTTTAAAAAAAGTGGCTATTGATCATTTGAATATTCTTCCTTAGCAAGGAACCTATTTATATCCTTTGTCCATTTGTCAGTTAGGGAGAGTTCACAAGATTCTTCTGCTGTTCATGATAAAACCATGCTTACCAAATTGAGTAGTAGATGTGTTTTTATGAGCAGTTCATCTTTCCAGTCTAGTCATTATTAGGACCAATAGGTTTTTGATAGTATTTAAGTTAAGCAAATTCTCAGACTATCTATTGAATAAATTTCTTATCTTTTTATGATGTGCGTCATGGTGCATGACTTTTTTCTTCAACATTCCATCCTTATTTAGGGATTTCTGTGATTCTGTTCCTTATATGTATATTTATATACATATATATACACATATATACATATATATTTATATACATGTATACACACACACATATATATATACATATATAACAAAGTTCATAATTTTCTTAATAAGAACAAGTCCCTTAAGTCCAATAGAAGTTAAAAAAATCTGGAACCTTTTTTGGTTTTTAATTTACAACCTGATGATGATTTCTAGATCTTATAGGTTTACCTGCACTCTTTATGACAAGTTTTTATGTTGTCCTAAATGAAAGTTAAGCTCCATAAAGAAAAGTTTTCTTATTTTCATTTTGAAATACTCTAGTCTTTGTGGGACAGTTAGGTAGTGCAGTGGATAGAGCACCAGTGCAGGGGTCAGGAGGACCTGAGTTCAAATCTCACCCTAGACACTTGACACTCACTAACTGTATTACCTTGGGCAATTCACTTAACCCCAATTACCTCATCCGGGGTCATTTCCAGTCATCCTGATGAATATCTGGTCACTGGATTCAGATGGCTCCGGAGGAGAAATGAAGCTGGTAAACTGCACAGCCCTCCCTCACTCAAAACAAAGTCAAGTGCAAGTCATGTCATTATTTCTTTGATGGCTTGGTCTTCTTTGACAACGAAGGATGAACACACTCTAGTCTTTATGTTGGTTTGCATAAAAAAGGCATTTTTTCCTTCATGGCAATGATAAGCAATTGTTATTTTCTCCTTTTTCTTTTAAACTGTTTTTCTCTATGTTGTTCCACTTACCAAAACCTATACTCTGCTGTCAATAATAATAGCTAACATTTATGTGGTACTTATTTATGTGCCAAGTATGGAATTAAATACTTTATGATTATTATCTCATTTGAAATAATCCTCATAGTAGAAGGAAATTCAACTCTTGTGACTTTCAGCTCCTTCTGAGGGTCTTCCCTTATTTTCTAAGGGTTTAGTTCTTGACATCATTTTACGTATTTGTTTCTACTTCCCTTTGCACGTTGGTGCAAATCCCACCTTTGTAGGTTTGAATGATCCATCAAATACTTGACTTTCCAACAGCAATAGTTGTATTAATATATCTAAAAACCATTTGAATGTGTTCTTTAAGAATTAAACAGTTTGCACGATTCTTTGGAGGAATATCCATTCTGAAAATCCACTGAATTAAAAACACAATGAAAAAAGATCAGTGAAATATATTTATGTGGCATGAAATCTGGTGTTCAAGTGAGAGAAAACTAACCCAAGAAAGCGCAGAAACCAGCTCAATCTAGTTCTACCTGGTTAAGGTCAGATTTTCTAAGTCATTGCACAT
The DNA here is from genome assembly GCA_023548195.1 of Bettongia penicillata ogilbyi. Lineage (NCBI taxonomy): Eukaryota > Metazoa > Chordata > Mammalia > Diprotodontia > Potoroidae > Bettongia > Bettongia penicillata. The sequence goes on along the minus strand of JAJHZJ010000476.1, from coordinate 1,222,074 downwards.
GTACGATCACTCTCCAGTTGTTCAGGGTTAGGAGAGGTACACACATGTATGCACTTACACACATACATGCACACACAGACACACACATGCGAGTGTGACTATTGTAGTCACAAAATGAAAGGCTATCAAAATTATTGCTTGTTCCAAGTAATGCATAGAACCACTGTAGTTGGTCTCCCTGCCTCAAGTCTCTCCTCACTCTAATCTGCAGCTGCTGAAACTACTTTCCTGAAGCATGGGTCTGACCTACTGAATACACTCTGGTGGCTGCTTATCACCTCTAGGATAAAATGTCAACTTCTCCGTTTGATGTTAAAATGCTTGACAACCTGCCCTCATCTTACTTTTGTTAGTGTTGTTGTTTGGTAGAATCAGTTGTGTCCTACTCTTCGAGACCCCATGAACCCTCCTACTTGATGTTCTCGGCAAAGATAATTTTGCTATTTCTTTCTCCAGTGGATTAAAGCAAACAGAGGTTAAGTGACTCGACCAGGGTCACACAACTTGTAAGAGTCTGAGGTAGGACTTTAACTCAGATCTTCCTGACTCCAGGCCTAGTGTTCTATACATACAGACACAATTACACACATATATGTATATATATATACATACATATATGTAACATATGAATATATATATATATGGATAGGTAGATAAGTAGATAGAATGTGAGATCCTGGGGGGCAAGGACTATTTCATATTGGTCTTTCTAGCCCTATTTCCTTGCATATAAAATATCCTATCCTTAATGCATTTTAGTTGCTCAATTAATTCTACACTAAAATTTTGGCCAGCTTTGTTTCATTTAGAAAAAAAAATGAAATATTCAGCATTCAGACCTTCTTCAATTAAAATTCAGCCCATTTCCTATGAAAGTGGATTGGTAAGGAGACAGATCATAATGCCAAGAATATCGGATGTCAGCTGATGCTAAAAGGAAGGCAGTGTTTCTGCTGCTAGAAGGAGACATGCTCAGATTATGGCAAGTTTTTCTGAATGTTGCATGCTACCCCGTGCCTCCAACTCCTAGGTGATTTACTTCACGTAGGACAAAATCAAGTGAAAGAAACCTTCCTTCCCCCAGCCCCCTCATCGCTACTTAGTACTCCAGCACTCCAAAGTAGCTGTGATCTCACTAAATTGGATAGCCTCTTCATTGGTGCAGAGCACAACTCCTTCATTCATGCCCATTCTTTGACTCTCTCAGTCATGGTCTTCTACAAGGTCACCATAGACTGTCTATCCAATGTTCTGGGAGTCATCCTTGACATTGCTTGGTCTCATAAGAATAAGAATAAGGTATATGAGCTGTCCATTATTCACCCCTTCTTCTCTGTATACCAATGAATCCAAGGCCATAGAAAATTTTGTTACCGGGTAGCACCTTCTATTAGTTTTCTCTTTTATGATGCCTACCTGAGTTCCCTCAGTCATGTGGAACCAAATTCAGTATAAGATTGGAAAACCATATTTGCATATCTCTACACATACAGAAAGCATCATACCTTTCTTTTTGTAATTGTAACTATGTTCACTGGGAAACAAGGCCAATATTTCAAGGCAGACAAGGTAAAATTAAATTTAAAATTTCCAGATTTGATTTGTGAATAGTTCAGCTTTTTTTGTAAGTGGAAAAGTATCAGCTCCTCTAACTTTTTAAAAATTAAGTTCCCTTCACTTTTAATTCTTTCTTATCTTGATAATATGGAACAATATCACCTATGATTAATTCAAAGGGTCAGCATCTGGACATTAACATTTTTTGTGGAATGAGGGCAAGTATTACACAAATATCATACATTTAACTACCATAATGCTTTCTTTCTTTAGATAGCATGGCATAATAGATATAAAGGCATTGTTGAATCCAAAAAACATGGTCTGAAATTCTGCTTTTAGCATATAGTGACTGTGGGACTGTGAGCAAATGTTAGCCTCTCAGTTCTTTGGACAACTAAGACTATATATTTCAGAGAAGGTCTGCATTGGTAAAGAGAGTTTCTTCAACTGGTTGTTTCCTATATCACTGAAACCACTGGCATAGTCCCCTATCCCCATATTTAGACAGCACAGTTCTCATACTTTCTATATGCACACACACAGTTTTATTATTGATATCCATATGTATGATTTATTATTTTAATAAAATCAATGCCAGGCTTCTTTATCTAACTTCCTTGTCCTTTCAAAAATTCCTTTACTTTTAAGGAAAGCTAAGTTCTACCAATTCTACATATCAAAGAAGGTTTGTTTTCCATATTAGATCAAATCAACAGAGAGCACACTACAGGGAGAATTGTTCAAATTCAATTTATTAAAGTATAATAGAACAAAAATAGGCTTGAACAGTACACTTGACCTTGACGATTTCAACCCAGCAACCACTTCTGGCAAGGATGTGAGAGCAGTAATGAAAAGGATGCTGGGAGACTGGTGACAAAAACTCATTCTCTTACAAAAGAGCAAATTGCAATAACCAGAAGAAGCTAATCAGAAGGAAATAAATATCAGCTCACATTCTTGATTGTTAAACTAGAATATTATCACATTTTAAAACATGTTAAGTAATACAAAAGGAGATAACAAATAAGTAATCAAAAGCAGTCATTAAACCCCTCATGTCATTCCAATATATGCTATGTTGTACAAATTGAGTTTAGCCAATACAATTTCTGATTTTAAAGGATTTGCAAATCTCCCAAGTCTTGGAAGATAACATTCTCTACTATTGCCAGTGATATTGGAAGTGAATGAATTAGTATTTGATCTGTCTAGAAATGGCAAGAAAATATTTATTTTTTTCCCAAATAACAGTGGCGAGTCAATGATAATTCAGTAAAATATATTTCTAGTTAGGTTTATGGGTTCTGTCATCTTGATGTGTGATAATGACCAAGTAGTGTTAGAAATCTGAGTGGATTTCCTCTGTTGTTGCAGTCAGCAGAAACAAAGTTAGGATCATAGGATTTCATAGAAATGGAAGGGACTTTGCAATCATCTGGTGAAACTTCCTCAGTTTACAGATGAAGAAACTGAGTCGTAGAGACGTAAAATGATTTGTAAGGTACCACATAGATAAAGTTATAAAATTAAGATGCAAGTTTTAATTTCCTGAATATCAGTCTTTGCCTCCCTGTCCATAGTCATAACCCTGTTTCTGTGGTCTGTGGGTAGGGTCTTGTTGGATTTAATCAGCTAAACAAAAATTGTAATTTCTAAAGATAAAGGGAAACTGCATGTGTTGTAGCATAAAACACAATGGCTATTTCATGACCCAATCTTTGATTGCTTTTCCTCTGATCACTCTCCTGAATTACAGAAATTTTCCTTCAGTCTGTACATGTTTTTGGTTTTCAAAAAGGAAGCAATAAAGGAAGACTATAAATCTACTTGATTTAGTCCCATAATGAACATTCTTATGCTGCTGCTTCAAAGTTTGCAGTTGTGGCATTTAGAAGGGCTGCAAAGTGTGACAAGAGCAAGTCTGCCACTTTAGGGAGTCTCAGGGTGGAAAGCTGCACCCAGCAGTTGCAGTTAATTACCAGACTTTTGCTCGTGCCACCTGCCGCCTTTCCCTCACCTGTGGTCTTAGGACGCAGAGTGGCCTAGTGGGTATGGGATTTTTAGTTTGACCACATACCAGTCATTTGTCCTAATTTTGCACCAACTTCAAATGGAAATTATTGAAAATAATAACTGTCTCTTCAGTCTAGCTAAGCTCTGGTGAATGCAACAGATGAGATTGCTTCAAAAAGAAAAAAGTAGTTCCTAATGTCAAAATGCAGTGAAGAGGTCATGGGAATGAAGACTAGTGCAGTATAGTGCAAAAAGTGCTGGATGCGGAGACAAAGGACCTGGGTTGAAATCCTGGCTATATTTCTTATGAACTTTTTGGGTCAAGGCCAAGACACTGGGATGTTGCATGTCTTATGAACGTTTTGGATGCTGTAATTAACAGTACTTTCCAAAGGCTCAAATCAATGGCAAATTGCCAATATATCCATTGAAAACCTTAGTTTCATGACACCTGGAAAATTGCTCTTTCAACTGGTTATTTTCTTTTTTGCAGACATCTTTTTTTTGGTCATCTTTTCAAGTCACTTAACCTTTATCGGTCTCAGTTTCCTTTTATGAAAATATAAAAGAATTGGACTAAAATATTTTTGAGGTCCCTTCTTCAAAAGTCCACTGGATACAATGATGCGAAAGTTATTGGTATAGTTTTAGATAGAATATTCTGGGACTGAGCAAGGCATGAATGAATGATCAGCAAGTGGTGTCATTGATGAGAGGTGAGGTGATACTTTCTAGAAGTTTAGCAGTGAAGGGAAGGAGAGAGATGTAGGATGACAACTTTGGGGTGGGCCTTTGTGCCCTCACACTGTATTTTATGTTAGACTTAACTTGTGTACATGCTGAATGTTCTGGTGAGTTGCAAGCTCATTGAAGGCATGACTTTTTTTGCATCTGTATCCTTCTGGTGTGATGTCTTGCACATTGTAAATGCTGTGAACTGTTGAAGCGAGTTGATGACACAGTGGGAGATTTGCTGAGCAAGAATGAGAACCCCATTGAGGTTACTTGGCATGAATTTTTGGTGGTCTCTGCTATGTTTCATATTTCCATTTTTCCAATTAATGGAGACATCCTAGTGATAATGCCTTGGCCCAAAATGGTATCTAATAATATATTTCAATCACTTCACCACATCAAACAGATAAATAGAAAATATTTGTGCTAGAATTTTTTAGATTACTTATTCTAACCCCTTAATTTTTCTTAGAAAGGAATTGATAGAAGAATATCTCCAAGAATGTTATTTATGTACCTTGTTTGAGGATAAATTTCTTCCATTTCATTTTAGTCTGAAGATCAAAAATTAAAGAATTTTATAATTAGAAGGGATGGTCAAAATCATATATTGCAATATTATTTTAGAGATTAGGGAACTGAGACCTAGTGAGGTGAGGTGACTGGTCTAAGGTAACACAGCTGGTTGGCAGCAGAGACAGCATGAGATCTAATCTAGGTCTCATGATTCTTTTATTATGATTTCCGCTCCACCATACTGCCTCTCTAAACATGTGGGCCTTTCAATACCTCTCAACCACATAGCTGTCTATTTCATCAATGCACAGGACTGGCTCTGTTCCAAAGTTTCATCCTTAAAAGTCATATGCAGTGGGTGTTTTAATGTTTTGGATGCTGTAATTACAGCACTTTCCAAAGGCTCAAATCAATGGCAAGTCAACAGTATATCCATTGAAAAGCCTGGTTTCATGACACCTGGAAAATTGCTCTTTCAACTGGTTATTTTCTTTTTTTGCAGACAAACGATAAGCAAATACATTTAATGTATTATAACACACTGACAGATCTGTCACAATCTGTGTGTCACATTTTGGGACTTGGAAAGGTATAGCAAGGAAGTAAACTGAATAACTTAGAAGAATGTAGACCCTTTTTCTTTGCTTTTCCCATCTAGGATTTAAAAAAGTAAATGCAATATGAAACATTTGCTTATTTTTCTTTTCATAGATATTATATTGTGTCTATGACAATTTGCCATTATTATAAGAAATATCTTTTACATGCAATGTTTTCATGTTTGCTATTTATACTAAGATTTGGCACTGTGCAGCATGATGGAGGATACGGTTCTTATTCTAGAGAAAATTAACATATAGAAAGAAGATTTTGAAGTGGGGCTACACAGATCAGAGGACATGAATTCAAATCCTGGCTCTTCTACTTACAACCTGTGTTATCTTGAATAAATTTGATGTTTCATAGACCTCAATGTTCCCATCATCAAAAGGGAAAAGGTTGAACAAGATGGAATTCCACTCTAAATTTACAGTTCACATTCCTCTTTAACAATATCATTATGAACATTTTAAAAATCTAAAGTGAGTTCCTTGAGGATAAGGACTGCTCAATTTTTGTCTTTGCATCCTCAGCATTTAGTAGGCACTGAAGAAAATTTTATTGATATATGATTGATTTTGTGAAGATGGGCTATAAGTACATAATTTCATCCTCATTTTTAATGTCTCTGAAATATCTAAATTCTTCACTCAATGTAATACTGAGGCATTTGGTGGAACTAAATTGGTGTTGGGGCTCCTACTACTGTTATAGATCATATTCCCTTCATACCTGTTTAAACTTTCCAATTCCTGCTTATATTTTCCCTAAAGTCATCCAGAAAGCTCCTATCCAGTACATGGAAAGCCCTTCTTCTAGTTATTTTAATGACTTTGAGCACTAATGTAGCCACTGGGCTATCTACCCTCTCCATAAATAAAGAGGAAATAAAGAAAATTATTTAAAATAGTTTTGCCCAATTATAAGCCAACAAAACTGATCACTGAGATGAAATGGACTGAATATTTACAGAAATAAAGAATACTTCTACTATATAGGAATAAGAAATAGAGAAAAAAGCAGTGGAGCCACCCATAAGTAGGTGGTGGGTTCTCATTCCTTAGGGTCTTCAAGCAGAGACTGAATGAACATATTAGCTAATATTTTGTATTTTGTTTGTTATTTTAGCTTTAGTTTTATTTATCAGTTCAGTTGAGATTTTTCTATTTGTTGTTTTAATTTTATCTCAGTTTTGATTTCACAATTTCTCTTTTTGTATTTGGTTGGGTTTTTTGATTTGTTGCCGTTAAGAAGCCTATTCATTGAATGGGTGTATCTCACCCAAAGTAAGAATGTGACAAGACAGCCTGAAAGGGCTAGGGCCGTCTCTTGTCATCCTGATGAACATCAGGCCACTGGACCCAGATGGCTCAATAGAAGAAAGTGAGGTTGGTGACCTTGCACAGCCCTTCCTCACTCAAATCAGTCAACTGCAAGTCATGTTGTCATCTTGATGTCATGGTCCTCTTTGGGAACAGGACAAACACAAGCCTACTTAATAACTTTTTGAACTCAACAACTTCTTGAAACAAGTTGGGTGGGAGCTCTCCATGATTGGACACACTGATGTCTTTTCATCTTTATTCTAACTTTTAATTTGGCATTTATGTTGACTTTTGCTTTTTAACGATTTTTAAATATGGACAGCTGAGTCCATAATAACTGCTATGTTTAATTCAAGTTGAGTGCGGTCTGAACTCACTTTTTAATGGTATTGTTCTGGTGGCTGTTATATCTAGTCCCTTCCAAATCTTTGTAACAGAAAGTATTCATGATAATGAAACATGAGCTTTTATAGTAATCTAAAAACTTTTGTTCTCTTTCATTTCTTTATTTGAAATCATATTTTGCGGCATAGTTTTTTAAAAAAAATCATGTATCTGACCATATCTACATCAAAGTTCTTGACTTAGTGTATATTGATTTTGTCTGTAGACATGTGAAGTTCTAAAAATAATATCTCTAGTTCTTCTTCTGATGATGCATGTTTACAGTCAGGTGCAAATATGTTAGTGGCTGTGTTTTTGTATCCATAGGAGATGAAGATGACCAAGTGTCTCATAAAAAAAATAGTGCCTTTGAATGTACAAAGAAGACAATATCAGTAACTTCTTCATTTATTATTTGAGTAGAGTTTATCAGTGACTCTTTCACTCAATCACAATATTTTGTCTTCCGGTTTTATTGATAGTGAGACATCAATAACAATGTAATTCATTACTATTAGTAGTGTGTCAACTCATTCTTCATTGCTCAAATATAATTTTTGTGTGTGCCAACTCTTAAGATAAATAGTATTTTAAGTGTTTCAAAATGTTTTCTTTTTTTTTTTTTAGCATTCCTTGTTCTTTCTCTTTTAAAATGAATAAATAAAGCAATCATGACAGTCAGTATATGCAATATTCTAATTGTCACTACTGCCAATAAAGAAGCTTATTTAATTATTGGTCCTTTGAGATCAAGATTAGTTATTGAAATTAATCAGAATTTAGCTACCTTTTGGTATTGTTTTTGCTCGCATTTTTCATATGCTTTTTCTCCTGGCTTGCCTTCTTCACTTTGCATCAGTACATGTAGTTCTTCCTAAGCTTCTCTGTCTTGCTCATATTTGTAATTTTTTGTGACACAGTAGTATTTTATTACAGCTATAACCAATCTTTGGGTAGCCATTTTGTTTCTAATTATTTGCTACCCTAATTGCTGCTACAAATATGTTAATATTTAATGCATATATGTATATAAATGTGAATATGTACATATATATATTTATATATGTGTATATCTATAGCTATCTATCTGGAATTTTTTTTTCTTTTTAAAAAATATTTCTTTTTGCAATGGGTCCAGTAGTGGAATTGCTTGGTCAAAGTGTTTGAATGAAGTAGTAGTGATTTTCCTTGCATAGTTCCATTTTTCCCCCCTTGGTTGGCTAACTATAGTTTTTTGTTTTTGTTTTTTGCTCTTGGCTTCCATCCCCTTTTGGTTACTCTGCCATTATCATGGAAAAAATAAAAGGGAGCCCCTTAAGACAGAGGACTGTCTTGTATTTTCCTCTATTTCATGGATAAAATGGCCAGAAAAATTCATCATCTGTCAGTCAACCTTTTATTGTAAAGTCTTTCCATATTTTAATAGACTAGTTCTCAAACACTAGGTAGAATCTGTACCCAGAACTGTATTGAAATTCTTCCTTATTTTGTGAACTATGCCAAAGTTTTCGATCTGGTATATTCTTCAGGTACCTAGGTTTATGCTCCCACACCCAAACAATTCATCAGAGTAGGACATTATATTAGTATAGTTAAAATAAAAATTGTTTTTGAGTCAGAAAACTGGATTCTAGTCCTAGCAGCTTGTGAGCATGGTTGCTAGTAGGTAGGTATTTACAAAGATGAGGTGGTACAGTGGATAGAGAGCTGAGTCTGGAGTCAGGAACATCTGAGTTCAAATCTGGCCCCAAAGACTTACTAATGGTAATTTTGAGCAAATTTCTTACTCTCTGCCTCAGTTTAATCAACCATAAAACTATAATGATAAAAATAATAACACCTCCCTCCCAGGGTTATTGTGAGAACAAATGGGATAATATTTATAAAGTGCTTAGCGCAGTGCCTGGCACTTAGTAGGCATGATATAAATTCTAGATATTGTTATTCTTGTATATGCCTATGTGTGTGTTCATCCTTCGTTGCCAAAGAAGACCATGCCATCAGAGAAATGATGACATGACTAGCACTTGACTTTGTTTTGAGTGAGGGAGGGCTGTACAGGTTACCAGCCTCACTTCTCCTCCAGAGTCGTCTGAATCCAGTGACCAGATATTCATCAGGATGACTGGAGATGACCAAGGATGAAGCAACTGGGGTTAAGTGACTTGCCCAAGGTCACATAGCTAGTGAGTGTCAAATGACTGAGGTGAGATTTGTACTCAGGTCCTCCTGACTCCTTCACTGGTGCTCTATCCACTGCATCACCCAGCTGCCAACCTTATATGTCTATATTGACTATTTAAATATCTACCTTGTGTAAAGAATTTGTGATAGAGGAATATGGAGAAAGACAAGGTCCAAGGGCATAAGGAGTCAGTACTGTTTGGCTCTGTAGGGATCAGTCTTCACTTTTTTTTTTTGTACAGAATGATATTAAGAAGTTTCACGATGAATTTAGAGGTATATTGATTAATATTTATTTTCAATTTTAGCAGATGTCAACCATAGTTTCTTTGAAATATTCTGTAGGAAGAGGCAAGCATCATATTGTGAGAAGAAGAATATATTGTGCTTCCTAACTATATTAACTGGTCAAAATGTAAATAGGAAAAGGCTAGAAGAGTTTATGATGATGAATCAACCTTCTATTAAATTTTTATGCCTAGAATTCATAGATATGTCCTCATGAATAATTTAGCTTTTAAAATTAAAGCACTTAACTAATTGTTAAAAATTGTCTTATTTGACTTATGATCACAATTATATTCATAGACTACAGTCATATCCATAATTATAATTCCCAACCATCATGTTGTTTCAAGGAAACAGGCTGACATTTATGTTCTGGGGCTATTCAACAGTTGCAAGCTCCTTTGTTAGTGGCCTTGAACTTGGGAGAGCATTGATCAGGACAACCAGATCATCCTGGTGAATTCAAAGGGCTAATAATTAGACCATTGCTTAGGACTTTGGCTACATGCTTTCCCTTGGTAGAGGAGAAGATGCTAATGGAAGGAGTAAGTATGAGCAGGAAGGTCATTCTAAGATGTAGCCCTTGAACTGTGCTTAGAAAGGAGAGCAGAGCTGAAATGGACGAGACAGTGACTGAAGGTTTGTTTTTGAATTTAGGAGCACTTCACTGTTTCAGGAGGGAGTCAAATAATTTTACTAATTATTTACTATTTATCATTATTTATTTATTTATTATCATTTACTATTATTATCATTATATTATGGTTGTTCACTTGTTTTCAATTGCGTCTTACTCTTTGTGACCCCATTTGGTGTTTTCTTGGCAAAGATACAGGAGTGGTTTGCCATTTCATTCTTTAGCTTATTTGACATATGAAGAAACTGAGACAAACATGGTTAAGTGACTTGCCCAGGGTCACAGAGTTAGTAAGTGTCCGAGGTCAGACTTGAAACAAGGAAGAGGAGTCTTCCTGACTCTAGGTCCAGCACTCTATCCATTGCACCGCCTACTATTATAAGTACTAATGATGTGAAGAAAGGCAGGAACAATCTTTGAGCTCAAGGAGCTCATCTTCTAGTAAGAGAGACAACATGCAAACACTTACGTACAATCAGGATACAAATAGAATAAAATAGCAGTAATCTCAGAGGGAAGGCAATAGCATGAAGGAGCACTGGGATAGGTCCTTATTGAAGTTGGGATTTTAGCTGAGATTTGAAGGAAGCCAGGGCATTCTAGAGATAGAGACATGGAAATAGAGCACTCTAGGCTTTGGGGAATAACCAATGTACACAGTTCCAAGGAAGTGTCTAACATGAGAAGCAGCAAAGGGGCCAGTGTTACTGGATTGCATAGTATATAAAGGGGAATAAATTGAAAGAAGACTGGAAAAGTAGGAATGGCTTTTGAGAAAGGTTATAAAGGACTTTAAGAGGCAAAAAGTATTTTATGTTTGATCATGAAGGTAATAGGGAGCCATTGGATTTTATTGAATAATGGGTGGGGGGTGTGGTGAGACCTGCATTTTAGGAGATCAATTTAATAGAGGTTTTGAGGCAGAGACTGATTAAAAGACTTCTTCAATAGGTTAGGCATGATGTGATAAGGATCTGCACCAGGGTTGTGGCAACGTCAGAGGGAAAAAAGGGGGTGCGTATGAGAAATGTTCCAAGCATCTTTAAGGCTTTATAATAGATTGGATATGAGAGAGGGTGAGGAGTTGAGAATGAAACCTAGGTTTGGAGCCTGGGCTACTGAGGAGATGGTGATACTTTGAGTGGTAATAGGGAAATTAGGAAGAAGGGAGGCTTTGGGAAGAAAGATAATGGGTTCAGTTTTGGGGATACTCGGTTTAGGGTATCTACAGGTGTCCATAAATCTCTACCACTTGGCCCTTTAGTTCCCCTCTCCATGGTTAGCATCTCTTGGGCCAAGAGACTCTTACTGGCTTCCTGACTATTATTTCTGGGGCTGTGAGATGGGAATTTTTGAGAAGCTGGAGTAGAAGAAAAATTTTAACTATAGCTATCAAATTTCTAGGAGCAGAGAAATTAATTACTGTCTTTCTTACTGAAATCAATGTGTATATGTGTGTGTGTGTGTGTGTGTGTGTTCATCCTTCTTGCCAAAGAAGACCATGCCATCAGAAAAATGATGACATGACTTGCACTTGACTTTGTTTTTAGTGAAGGAGGGCTGTGCAGGTCACCAGCCTCACTTCTCCTCCAGAGTCATCTGAATCCAGTGACCAGGTATTCATCAGGATGACTGGAGATGACCCAGGATGAGGCTAATTGGGGTTAAGTGATTTGCCCAAGGTCACACAGCTAGTGAGTGTCAAATGTCTGAGGTGAGATTTGTACTCAGGTCTTTCTGACTCCTGTACTGGTGCTCTATCCACTGCACCACCTAGCTGCCACACTGAAATCAGTATGGTACAGCTAAAAGAATAGCAATTCTGGAATCAGGTCCCAGGCTCAAGTCCTGTTTTTGATTCTTGCTACCTTGGACAAGCTGCTTGTCAACCACATGCCTTAGTGTCCTCATCAGAAAAGGCTGGACTAAATGGACTGTAAGGTGCCTTCATGCTCTACATTTATGATCAAATGAATAAGTAGTAAATCTATCTGTATGTATGTGTATATGTGTGTATGTATAGATCTATCTGTAGGATCATGTCATAGAGAGCATAATATGATAGAGACGATATTTCCATAGCCAGAATAGAATGAACCAATGAGATATAATTCAAATGAATGAAGTGGGAATTTCAAGTGATATATTTTGTGTTTGAATTTAATTACCTCCTCTGTTTCACTTTGTGTTAGATATGGCTACATAGTGAATTTCAACTAAACTGGTGTTTTCTATCTTCCTCATTAATTTAAAAAAGTTCAATGTTTTGTGGAAAACTTAATATTGAATATTAATAGTGATCTTAAAATAATTCATTTTAATAAATAAAATGCAAGTACTTCCTTTATCTGTTATTACCAACACTCTCTCTATTCTCTCAACATATTCCCTATTACATGCAAAACAATTTTTAACATTTTAAAAACAGTTTGAGTTCCACATTATCTTTCTTTCTCCTTTCTCTCCCTCCTCCCTCATTGAGAAACTAAGCAATTTAATGTAGGTTATACTTGTGTGATCATGCAAAACATATTTCCCTATTAGTTTATGCAAATATTCTTGAATTCATAAGCTATCATTATTTCAGAGTACTGCCAGAATGACTTGAATTCAGGACTAACACTTCTGCCACAAGAAAAATCTTTATATATATAGGGATTTATATTTATATATATAGGATTTATATAAAAATCTTTATATATATATATAAAGAAATCTTTGTATATATATAAAATACACATATATACACACACATATATATATGAATTCATATGTATGTATGCATGTATATATTTGAATAGCCAATGGGTCACATCTCATGTGAAATGTAACCTGCTCTTGCAAAACTTTTAAACCACGTCATATTTCAGCCACATTAGTGACTGACTCCCTTTCAAATTCAGCTTTTCATTTTCTCAAGGATTCATTTTTATTCTAAAGTATGTCTGTCCTTAGAGCCTGCCATGGAGGTTTCTTTCTGGCTATGCTTTTGTAGCTAATATCTCTATTAAAGGGCAGAAATTGTTTCTTTTAAAATGTCTTTAAGAAAAACTTGGTTCATCCAAGATGAGCATTGTTTTTTTAAATGAAATATATTTTCAGTATAGTACATAAGAGCTCTACAATCAATTTAGCATATCTTTTTCAGTTGGGTCAATTTTCCTTTTCTTTTAATATAGTTTTTATTGGATTTTCTGAAATATTCTAGAAAGAACCATTGGGTAAATGGTATATCATGATACAGATGGTAGATCGTACCTTGTTCTGAATTTCAGATTTAATTTGTACCCATACTCATTTATGGTGGCTCAACCTTGTTTTGCTGATGTTGCTTAAAATTTACTTCCTATGGATTTATTTTTTTTTTATTTATTTATTTGATTTTCTTACATTCATTTTCACAAATTTTTGGGTTCCAAATTTTCTCCCCTTTTATCCCCTCCCCCCACCCCAATACCCCATGCAATCTAATTTTCCCTATCTCCAATCTGCCCTCTCTTCTGTCATCTCTCCCTTCTCTTGTCTCCATCTTCTCTTTTCTCCTGTAGGGCCAGATGACTTTCTATTCCTCCTTAACTGTATGTCTTCTTTCCTAGTTGCAACAACAATACTAAACAGTTGTTCCTAAAACTTTGAGTTCCAAATTCTCCCCATCCCTCCCTCCCCACCCATTCTCTTTGGGACAGCAGGCAATTCAATATAGGCCATATCTGTGTAGTTTTGCCAATGACCTCCCTGATAGTCGTGTTGTGTAAGACTAACTGGATTACCATCCCTCCTAACCTGCCCCTCCTTGTTTCTCTTCTGTCTTTTGATCCTGTCCCTCCCCAAGTGTTGACTTCAAATTGCTCCCTCCTCCCTTTGCCCTCCCTTCCATCACCCCCCCTTGCAATATCTCTTTCTCCCCCACTTTCTTATACTGTAAGATAGGTTTTCATACCAAAATGAGTGTGCATTTCACTCCTTCGTTTAGTCAAATGTGATGAGGGTAAAGCTTCTTGTTTTTTTTTTTTCTCAGCTTTCCTCTTTTTCCCTCCACTAAGAAAAACTCCTACCTGCCTCTTAAATGACATATAGTTACCCCCTTCCCTTTCCCTCTCTTTCCTCCCCCTACAATTCTCTCTCACCATTTACCCTAGTTTCTTTTAAGGTATGGTCCCATCCTATTCAGTTCAATCTGTGCTCTCTATCTCTGTATGTGTGTGCATGTGTGTATGTGTGTGCATGCGTGTACATGTGTGTGTGTGGTCCCACCAACTACCCAGATACTGAAAAGTTTTAAGAGTTAGAAATATTGTCTTTCCCTGTATGAATGTAAACAGTTCACTCATGGTAAGTCCCTTAAGACTTCTCTTTGCTGTTTACTTTTTCATGCTTCTTCTCATTCTTGTGTTTGAAAGTCAAATTTTCTTTTCAGCTCTGGTTTTTTCATCAAGAATGATTGAAAGTCCTCTGTTTCATTGAAAGACCATATTTTCCCTTGAAGTATTATACTCAGTTTAGCTGGGTAGGTGATTCTTGGTTTGAGTCCTAGTTCCTTTGCCTTCTGGAATATCCTATTCCACGCCCTTTGATCCCTTAATGTAGAAGCTGCTAGATCTTGGGTAATCCTGATTGTATTTCCACAGTACTGGAATTGTTTCTTTCTAGCTGCTTGTAAGATTTTTTCCTTGAGCTGGGAGTTCTGGAATTTGGCCACAATGTTCCTAGGAGTTTCTCTTTTTGGATCTCTTTCAGGTGGTGATCGACGGATTCTTTCAATACTTATTTTGCCCTCTGGTTCTAGAATATCAGGGCAGTTTTCCTTGATAATTTCATGGAAGATGATGTCTAGGCTCTTTTTTTGATCATGAGTTTCAGGTAGTCCCATAATTTTTAAATTGTCTCTCCTGGATCTATTTTCCAGGTCAGTTGTTTTTCCCATGAGATATTTCACATTCTCTTCCATTTTTTCGTTCTTTTGGTTTTGTTTGGTGATTTCTTGGTTTCTCATAAAGTCATTAGACTCCATCTGTTCCATTCTAATTTTGAGAGAACTATTAAATTCAGTGAGCTTTTGAGCCTCTTTTTCCATTTGGCTCATTCTGCTTTTGAAAGCATTCTTCTCCTCATTGGCTTTTTGAACCTCCTTTGCCAATTGGGTAAGCCTATTTTTCAAGGTGTTAATTTCCTCAGCATTTTTTTGGGTCTCCTTTACCAAGGTATTGACCTGGTTTTCATACTTTTGTTGCATCTCTGATATTTCTCTTCCCAGTTTTTCCTCCACCTGTCTAACTTGCTTTTCAAAATCCTTTTTGAGCTCTTCCAGGGCCTGAGCCCACCCACCACCCCCCTGGGGTGTCTGGGGTACTGAGGCCCCGCCCTCCACGTCTTTCCCTGATGGCAAGGATACGTCCTCATCATCAGATCCGAAGGTCGGGATCATTTGCATTTGTTGGAAAAAACTCTCTAAAGTCTTATTTTTCTTCCCTTTTCTAGGCATTTTCCCAGCCAGTTACTTGACTTCTGAGATTCCTTTCCACCCCCGCCTGGATCTGCCCAGCTAGTGCTTGGCCTCTGAGATTTAAATGGGCTTTCCTCCTGCCGGCTGTCAATCAGTGAGCTTTAGTTCAGGTGCTGGGGTGGGGCCAGGGCCGCCTCCGAGACTCTGATCCCTCAGGGGCTTTATGCAGAGACTTTCAGGAATGGAGCAGGTGGGGGCGGGGTGGGGGGCCCCTGCCTCCTAAACCCCGCTCCCTTGGGGGCTTTAAGCAGAAGCCTTCAGTAACAGAGCGGGGTGGGGGCAGGGCCGTCTCCCAGGCTCAGCTCCGTCAGGTCCTATGCAGGAATCTTCCGTAATGAAGATCCTGCCTGCCGCTGGGGGATTCCTGGGTCCCGGTCGCTGCCGCCTCAGCCGCCGCCCACACCTCTGCCTCCGCCGCTTCCTGCCCCTGTGTCTGCCACCGCCGCTTCCTCCCGAGGGGGCCCGAGTCACGGAGACGCCCTGCTTCCCCTCTCCTCCAGCCCGGCCTCTCCCACTGACCTGTAGCTTCTGTGGGCGGAGGGACTTTCCCGGCTGCTGGAGCTTCCGTCTCTGAAGCCTGCTCGGATCAGCTTCTCTGGGGCCGCGGCCAAGGCAGCGTTGGGGGTGGGGTCCACTTTCCGGGGCGCGCCGGACTCTGGGGATGGGTCTCCAGGGCTCCCTGGAACGGAAATCTCTTCCACTCTGCTTCTGCACACCTTGCATTGACCCAGAAGTTATGGGGGACTCTTTTTACATTAATTCTATGGGCTTTTGGTTTCGGAGCTTGTAAACGTGCGTCCTTCTACTCCGCCATCTTGGCTCCGCCCCCCCTATGGATTTATTTATATCTCTTGGAGTTAATGCAGTGAAGGCTTACTTTCTTTTGTAGAATTCTTTAGTAATCTCTGGCCACTCCAGTAATAGTGTGGTAATTCTATCAGTAGCCAATGTTGTACATGTTATATTCTGGATAAAGAGCTGTGCTTGGAGCCAGGAAGACATGAATTCAAGTCCTACCTCTGACATGCTGGCTTTGTGACCATGTGCAAGGCACTTAGCCTTTCAATGTTCCAGGCTAGGAATGTCAAACTCCATCAGAACTGGAATCCACTACACCTTACATAAGTATCCCTCTTCCCTGCATGTTAACTTAGAAAACCCCATATTAGCATTATCTTTGTTCTATTGTGTTTTTATGTATTTTTTATGTATTTTGTTAAATATTTCCCAAGTTCATTTGAATCTGCTTCCTGCCACACTTGGGAGTGTTGTAGGTGGGAATGTTAAATACCTCTCCTCTAGACAACTCTTTAAGACAATAATTTGAAGAGAAACTCTCAGAATATCTTGATAGGGGTAGTTATCTCATCCAGGAGTTCCTACTGTAATAAAATGAAAGACACTATTTCCCTATCAACATTTGTTTTACCTCAAGTGGATTCTGCATCTCCTTTGGTTCTATCTTCCCTTTAGTAGTTAAGTCTGGATGAACAGTTCTTCAAGTTAAATAATCTGGAATCTGAGACAAATACTTTCTATTGTAAATACCTCACCTTCCTCCTTCTCCTTCCCTTAGTTATTTACAGCTTTATACTTGCCAGGGTGGGGAACCTATGGCCTCAAGGCCACACTAGCTTAATTTACTGATAAGTCTAAGACTTAGGTATCATGTTGTCAATGAGTAGATACTCTTGAGAGACTACTTGTTTTCTTCTTACGTGAAGTATTTATTCGTCTTTTGAAATATTGGGTCATTTTTTTTTTTTACCATTCTGTTCATATATACTCTGATTTGATCTTACAACAGTGGGGTTTTTATAACTAAACCAAAGGAATAAACAAAACATTAGGGAGGAGTTTTGTTTCCGTTTGTAGCTACATCCTGAATTTTTCTTGCACTTTTCTTTTGCAGACTACTCCCATGGGAAGATAAAAACCAATCAAGGAGGCATGCTGCTTCTCACACAGATGGCTGCTCTACTTGTGAAGAGGTTTCACCACACCAGGAGGGGCTGGAAAGGCACATTGTCAGATCTGGTGCTGCCTGTTCTCTTTGTGGCTTTAGCAATGGGCTTGTTCATGGTGAAACCATTAGTTACTGATTACCCCTCCCTCAAATTGACACCAGGTCATTATGACAGTGAAGAATCATATTTTTTTAGGTGAGAATATTAGTCTTCATGCCTGATAATTATAGGTTTTAATAGTTTTACCTTTTTGAAAACATTTACAAACGTGTATGTGATGTGTGCTTTGATTTTATATCATCAAATTTGAAAGTCTTACCCTTTGCACATATTCTAAAATTGAAGTCCATGATCTCAGAGATTTTTATATTTTGATAACTATATTTTATTATAAATTGGTTTCTTTGCAATCTTATGCATTTTGTTTTCTGTATTTACCAACCTTATTCAGAGAAGGCATCCACAGAATTCGTTATACATCTAAACAGAAAAAAGGTTAATAACTCCTTTTCTAGTGGATTTGTATTTTCTCCCACATGCCATATTTTCAAATTGAGTAGCTGCTGCTAAGTAATTGGCTAAATTAATCCATAAATCAATTGGCCAAATTTTCCCTACATGTGTATACTGAGTAAATACATAGAGTGTAATCTAGTAATTTCTTCTTTTCTCCATGAAATACTCTTTATTATTATAATTATTAGATTCTCCACTAATATCCTATTCTTATGATTCATCATTGAGTGGAGGTGACTCAGGGATCTCAAGAGCTATGCCTGGGGTGCCTATTTTTGGGAATGTCTGAAGAAAATGGAACTTCAGTAGAGTTCAAGTTGTATTTCTGTAATCTAAGGAGCACTGTACTTAAGTTGTGAAAACCTTAGCACCCCAGAGATCGCTAGTATATGTTAGATTAGAAATAGCAAAATGACATTTATATAATACTTTCAAATTTACAAAGCCCTTTTTATATTGCTTCATTTGATCCTCATAATCCTGTGAGATAGATGTTACTATTTCCCTCATTTTATAGTTGGGAAAACTGAAGTCAAGAAGTTAAGTGAACTTCCCAGAGTCATAGAGATATTAAGTGTCTGAAGCAGGATTTGAACTCCGGTCTTCCTGAGTCCAAGTCTACCATTCTATTCAATACACTATGTAACTGTCTGGAAACGTTTGAACAGTATAGTATTATAGAACATATAGAACGGATGGAATCTTTATCAATTCATGTTGTACATGGTTACTTAAAATCTTGGTCTCTGTTTCATAGGATAGATTATTATTTTCTAAACATAGAGAAGGTGGTGTTGGCTTCTTAGTGCACACCCTATTTAATCTAGAATTTTACTTCTCCTTTTCAAGGCAGCTACAATGTGCAGTGATCAGAGCACTGAGACTATTGTCAGGAAGATCTGAGTTCAAATCTAGCTTCAAAATCATCTGTGTGGCCCTGAATAAATCACTGAACCTCTATTTGCCTCATTTTCCTCAGCTGTAAAATTATCCACCTTTCAGAGTTGTATTATGAAGATCCTATAGTATAGTATTTGTAAAATGCTTAGCATAATATCTTGTACATAGTAGGCTCTGCATAAATACTTATTCCCATCTCCTCTCCCCCAACCCCCGTCTTGATCCTTTTAAGTGAATGTTCATATTAGAGCTTGGTTTCAACCAGGAAAATTTTTGATGACCCTATATGTCTCATGAGGTTAGTTTTCCAATCAGGATTTCTTGGAATACAGCCTTGCTAATTTGTTCTAACTCTTTTCTCTGTGGGAAACTAAAACTTGCATTGAATTGGAGAAATTTTTTCACTAGTACCTCATACACAACCTTTGTTGGCTCCTAGCCATAGTTACAGCTTTGCTTTATAAGGTGTACCCATTCTGTTTCTGATAGTTTCATAGAAATCTACATTTCAAAACACATTCAAATGGAAAAACCCCATACTTTTAAGTTGCAGATTGTCTTTCTCTCTCTCTCTCTCTCTCTCTCTCTCTCTCTCTCTCTCTACCTATCTATCATCTATCTATCCATCTCTCTCTCTCTCTATATATGTCTGTCTATCTATTAACTATCTATCTATCTATCTATCTATCTATCTATCTATCTATCTATCTATCTATCTATCTTTCATCTCTCTACCTATCATCTATCTATCCATCTCTATATATATCTGTCTGTCTATTATCTATCTATACATTCATCTATCTATCTATCTATCTATCTATCTATCTATCTATCTATATCTATCTATCTATCTATCTATCTATCTATCTATCTGTCTGTCTATCTACCTACCTACTTTTCTTCCTCAGAGTGTCTGTCTCTCATTTCTCTATCAAGTATCTTATACTGGAGATGGAGCCTGTTGTGGTGCAAAGGGCTCTGTACTCTGAGTCAGAAAACTTATATTTGACTTCAGCTTTGTCACCTGTTAGTGGTGAGTTCTTAGACAAGTTATGTCACCTCTCTGCCTTAGCTTTCTCATTTTTAAGCTAGATTGTCCTCTAGTAGTTAATACTTGTACTATGAAAACTCCAGGTTTTCTGTGAGCATCAGTTGAGATGATGTATGTAAAGTAAAAAGTGATATATATGCATATATAAAATCCTTTATTATTATTTTTCTCCTTATAGTAATTCCCTCTTGATAATTGTACAGCCCAGTCCTGCTAATTCTTAAAAAAATTAGGTATTTAAAATAGATATTGAACTTGCCTCATTTTATCAGTATTAATTATCTTTGTGGCCACTCTTAATAATTTCTGGGGCTGCTTTCATCACTGAACTAAGAGAATATAAATAATTGAGTACAAAATAACAATGACCACTAATCTATTTTCTAATCTACTTTATTCCATAAAATCAGAGAAAAAAGAAACAGTTCTAATTTTTCCAAGGAAGTTTTAAACCCTTGAATGGTCCAATGGGTCTGATACTCATTGACCCAAATTCCACAGATTTAAATGAAACTTGGCAGATCCTGGGCATATGACAAATCAAAAACAGATCTTTATGTTATTTAAGTTGAAAACTCTGCTAAGACTTTTGAAAAACTCTTTATACTCTTTAGCACTTCCAGCTTACTTACAATGTCTGTGACAGCCAACAAGCATTTATTCGGTAACAATTAGGTAAATTGCTTAGTCTCTTAGTTTCTTTATGATAAGAGAAGGATGGGCAAGGATCTGTAGCATCTTATCTAGCTCTAAAATCATGATGCATTGTCTCGAAAGTCAAATCCAGTATGCATAGATTCCTTAATTAGACTGTTGTAAACAACTAGTGCTTTCCGGGAGCAAGGCATTACCCTAGTCCTGGGATGGGAAAGGACATTCCTCCTAAAACATAAGCCAAGTAACTTTAACATTTAAATTTTTCACTTTACCATGATTCATACAGAGTTACAGAGACATTGGATTTAGAGTTTGGAGTGCCCATAGAAATTACAAAGTTGATTCTTCCCATTTTACAGATGAAGTGACTGAAGCCCAGAGAGTAGGGATGACTTGCCCCAGTAGGGGACCTAAACCAGTAGGAGTGTACTAGTTTATGTTTAACAATCATCTTTCAGGGGAAAAAACTGTACACCCAACAAATTTTTAAGTTTAATACTAAGTTAATATTTTCTCCAGCACTTTTTTAAGTCTAGGGAATCAACAAAACGTTAAATCAAGTCCTAATTTGTGATATGTACAAATTTTTAAGATGTAAATGCTCACACTAAAAGTTAAATGACTCACATTTATATGATATGGTTGTAACTAGTGTGGAATGAATGGATCTTTGCCTCATGATGTTGACTTGGTCCTCGAGGCAGGTGTTAGGAAAGAACCACAGATTGCTTCCTTCTTTTGGTAACCACTATATCTTTTTTGGTACAACCCATCACTGTGAAAGTCAGTTCCTGCGAGAGGGGTAGTTTCCTTTCTTTATATAAGCACCTCTAAGATTCAAAGTGTCATCTGTGTGTGTGTCCCTAGATACACAAGTCATTTTGAGAGTTATGGTGCTGCTGCTGCTGGTGTGTGTGTGTGTGTGTGTGTGTGTGTGTGTGTGTGTGTGTGTGTGTGTGTATGGAAAAAGTACATACATTAAGTGGCTTCTCTTTCTGAAGTTTTCCTATAATACTTGATTAATATAATACCACCTTCCTAGCAGAGGTGCCATGTTAGTTGTACTTTAAAGGATGAGTAAGAATTCAACAGATGAAGAAGTGCAAGGAGGACAAGGTACATTAAGCTTTTGAAGCTTTAAACTCTCAACCCCTATAACTAGGCTCTAGCTGATAAAAACTGGTACCTCTGATCCCAGTGGTATCTGGTATCTGGTATCTGGTATCACACTTAGAGCTTCTCTGGTATCACACTTAGAGCTTCATGTTGCATCTACTTCATGTACTTATCACATATATCTTTGTATAATAGCAACTACATATGTCTGTTGTCCCCAATACTAGAATAGAAGTTCTATGGGGACATGGGCTCCCATTATATCACCCTAAGGCTTACAATAGATCTCTGCACAAGTAGGCACTTCAAATTGTTCGTTGAATTAAATTGAATAGAAACTCTTCAAATTGCCTTAGAAACTGAAATGAAATATTTTAGATGCCTAAAGTCCATTAAGGGCAAGTGCTAAGGGCAGTCTTTCAATTATTATGTCTTCCAAAGCTTCTTTTCTGTCCTCAAAACCCACAAACATGTTATAATTTAATGAATTGGATTTCAAGAGGAACATATCCCCCTTGAAATGAAAACTTTGTATTACTAGTCTCTGAAATTATGAAAAAAATGTAAAAGATAAAGATTGTTGATTTTCTTATGGTTACTTTTAGTAATTTTAGATGAAATATGTTGTACGCATCAAAATATCTTTTGAAGAAACTTTAATCCTTTTTGAAATTTCCTCTTGGATTCATGACTCTCAGAAATCAGTTACAGAACATTCCCCAAGATGGATATAAACACCTTCTCCTTCTTTGCAGAAGCAACAATCTAGGAGAAAATATTTCTCTTCACTTATAAAAACATCTCCTGCTTTGCTATAAAGTTTAAGACTGTTTCCTCGCAGGTAATACTGCATAGTTATCAGAAAGATCTTTACTGCAAATATATATATATATATATATATATATATATATGTATGCAAGCTTTGTATATGACTTGCCATATCTGTGAGGAATCTATAATGTCTGCAGTGTTACCAGAAATTCTTAAATTCTTTAAAATTATTTGAATTTTTATGCAGTACAGGAAGAGTTTCTCTGACTAATAATGCCTTTCAGATCTCAGATGCTAATGTATAGTTACAGTTT
This sequence comes from Bettongia penicillata ogilbyi, assembly GCA_023548195.1. Taxonomy (NCBI): domain Eukaryota; kingdom Metazoa; phylum Chordata; class Mammalia; order Diprotodontia; family Potoroidae; genus Bettongia; species Bettongia penicillata. The sequence goes on along the minus strand of JAJHZJ010000476.1, from coordinate 1,199,034 downwards.
AGAAAATTGCTGTTGAGTAGCTATTTCCTAGTGTGTAGACTTTTTTTTTTATTTCACGTGCTTTTCAAGCTGTTCACAGCAGACTTTCTAAGCTGGGACTCTTCCTCATGGCGTATGATGTATAACCGATTGATATAACAACACCATTATTAAAAGTAGTTTAAGTCAATCATAAGAAGTAGTATGGCAAAGAGGATAGAGCATCGTCCCTGAAGTCAGGAAGACTTAGGTTTCAGTCCTGTCTCTGTCATATACTAGCTAGGTGACCACTTAACCTAGTCATATCTCACACATCTTTCTAAGACTAAGTTTCAGATGAATCGTACATCTCCGTTGGCAAAGAGAGTTTCCACACTGGGAAATCCCTATGCTAATAGGACAAAAAACCCTAGACATATTGAATATACTACATATGTCATCCACTTTCTGCCAACAAAGACTTTGCACTTATAATCTCAGGCTTTGAGGATGAATACATTAATGTATACCTCAACAGGTTTAGGTTTTCTAATCACTTGGGCAATGATTATATTGAAGCTTATCTTTGTATTATGTATGAACAAATATTTACTCAGAAAAGTTATGTCATAAATAGGATGGAGGATAAGGTCTAAATTCCCATGATGTATTTAAAACATAACTTCTTACTGGACAAAAGCAGTCTGATTCTCTGCCATAGTACCTGTAGTAACAATAATCTAAACCGCTTTCAATGCAGAACTTTCTTTAAGTAACTGACAAACTTCATCTTGACGTTTGCCAAAGGTAGAATAGTAGGACATAAGAAACCAAGTATAGATCAATTGCTGGCGTGCTTAAAATCAAAAGCTTATACTAACAGACCTTCTATTTTATTACCTTCCCATACAGCAGTGAAGGTGAGGGTGCAGATCTATCTAGCGTCCTTCTGAGAAGCTTTGATGTCCAGGATCCATTGTGTGCAAATTTTAGACCTGATCTGTAAGTATGAACAGAAAACCATTACTGCTTCTTCTCCAGACCATATTAGCTATTCTGTGCTGTGAATTCTGGTCATTGAAATGGAAATTATTAAAAATAGCTAAATTATTCCTGACTTGGATTAATGGTTATTACCATGGGTTATGAACTGAAAATAAACAACGTAATTACTATTTTCATTTTTTTGGTAAATGCACAATGTATGCTAATATAACACTGATTAATTAATAATAATATTAGCATCTAATATCTTCAAAAGTGCTAAGAGCTAAAAACTTTGAAATATTCATTAAACATTAAAAATGAGCTCATTTTTATTGACCCTTATGGAATACTGGTACATAAAATAAGATTGAGCCTAGAGTTATTGAAAGGCCTAGTAAAGACCTTTGGGACCTTTAGCATTTTCATGTTTTCGTTGTATACTTTTAGATATATTTTTAGTGTTCAAAATGGTAATAAAATGGTCACCTTTCAACTCAAAGTTCTACAAGGGATATTTTTCTTCATAGTTGGCATTTGTCACTTTTTTCTCAGTTTGAAAATATTGTGGTCCTCATAAACAAAAATATATGTGCATTCCTTCCTACTAGGAATTTATAGGAATTTATAATCTATCAGAATAAATATAACACACACATACACACAATGCTAAGCACTAGATTTTAAAGCTGAATGGAAATGCTTTGAAATATAAACTTTAAAATCCCACAAAGAGTGCAATTTTAGGGATAACACATTGAATCATGTAATCATTGACATTTCATTTAACATTCTATCAGCAATATTACTTTGTTTATATTTGAGAATTTAGGTAACATCACCAGTGTTAGAGTGTTTGCTGAGCCTAACAACTCTGATATGAAATGGGGCAAGTAGAATGTAAATGTAGAAAGGCAAACACAACAGTGTTTACTCATGGATATAACCAAAGTGTGGAGGAAATGGACAGGAGGAAACTTTTTTGGAATAAATAACTAACTTGCCATCAAGGCTTACAATAAAATCTAGTTAATTGATTTGTGAATTATCGTTCCGTACTGGAGACATTAGTTTGCACTCGTTGTCAGTCAGGGTATGTGTTTCTATATAACAAATAGCATTTTATTTTTGGAATTGTTTTTCTGGTAAGAAGTGTGCAACTGAAAGGATTTTGGTACCAGAAGACTCTGTCTATCATCATAACTGATTCTTTTACTTTTCTTACTTAACTAGATGGGTGATGGATGAGAAAAAGTTCTGGTATTCTATTGCTTTATAGATCTGTTCTAAAATATGAGTTTGCGCATTCAAGTATGATGGTGCAAGATACAAATTTTAAAATGTACTAGAAGGCATCCAACAGGTAGATTTAAATATTTTGTGTTATTTTATGAATATAAATCAAGCAAGAGTCTGGAGTAGAATCTCATAAGAAATTGACCATATCTTGATAAAGAGTCCTGCTCAAATTTAAAAGAAAAAAATTTGCATCCCCATGTTTGGATCTGAATGTCTGTCAGAGCATAAATAATAGTTGACGGTTTTATATATCTCTTTAACTTTAAAAGTTTGTTTTTGGGGAATTTTAAGAATCTCAGGATACTTTTGAGAAACTCATCATTTTGAATAGTTTGTAGAAAAGTAGAAATTAGATTTATTAGAGCCCTAAACAATCCTATTGCTCTGTGTCCCTAAAGGAGTGGAAGGATCCAATGAATACTCTCCCATACCAGGGAGCCTGTAGTACTTAGAGTACCATTCATATTCGTTATTTTTAATATATATTTTAAAGGGGATCCTGAAAGTCTTAGTGTGATTCTAAGCTTTATAGTCTTTTTATGTGTATGTCTTATCTTCCTACCCAGGGCAGTTGGCATGTATAGGGCAGAAGTGATGTTTTATTTATTTTTTTATTTTCTTAGCCTCTAGTACTTCACAGAGTATTTTGCATCTGGAATATGTTTAATAAGTGTTTGTTGAGCTGAGGAACAAAAGAAATATTTTAAAAGTGCCATTTGGTCTAATACATTACATTTTAATTTTTTTATCTGATTTTTTCTATAAGCTATTTTTATAATAAGATGTGTGCATAAGCTTTTTCTCAGAATCCACAATCTATTCTCCTTAAGTTATGTTTTTAAAATGACGATTAAATTATAGTGTCCAACCATGAATAGGAATGAGCAACACAGGGTGTTTGTTAATGGACTTTTGGTGTTTTCCTAATATATCTGAAGGTAACTCTCCTTGTGCATTGTGGCTCACAGAAGCCCCAACAGCCATCTAATGGAAACCCTGGAGTGACTTAACACTGTATTAGGTATGGGGAAAAAAATGAGCATTATTTGCTATAATGGAGATATTGTCATTGTAATAAAACATTGTCACCAGATCAACAGCTCAAGCTGTGAAAATAAATGTGATAACTTTGCTTCCTAACCAGTGGGAGACCATTACTTTGTAAGTGGTGTCCCAATCATGTGGTACATTGATATACAAAAAGTACGGGTGAGTTACCTTTTATAATCATTCTGACTTTCTGCTTTACTTCATTAGAAAAAACTTTTCATGCTGGCGAAGTGACCCATTTGCACCCAGAGAATTCCAGGACTCATGTGCTTGTTTGGTAGGTCTTTTAAAAGACTAAAGCCCTGGCAAAGAGGAGCATTTACTCCTTTATCTGTAGGGTTCTAGCTCCTGTTAAATGAATAATTGTCTATTTCTTCTTTGTTTATTTTCACATTGTTTTTCCTTCCTTTTCCTTGACTTCTCTCTCCTTCCCTTCTCTTCCCTTGGCTTCACTCTCTTTCCTTCCTTTCCTTTGCCTTCCCTTCTCTTGTCTTCCCTTCAGCTGAATTCACCTGAAATAAAGACATCTCAAATGCATGAAAGAACACTAGCTAGAAAATATAGCTATCTCTAAGACTTTGGAGGACCTTGAATGTTAGTGGTTGCCCTCTTATCAGGGATGGTATAGATGGCATTTCATTTTAGGTGAATTATGTGAACTCTGGTGTCCTCCAAAGAAACAGTGGCTCTATGGCTCGTCAATGTCCTATATCTTAATAGATGAAGGACCTGAATATTTGAGAAGTCAAATGACTTATCCAATGTCACAGAGCCTGAAATATGATCAAAATCTCTAGACTTTCAATTTAATGCTTTCTTCTAAACTTTCTGGCAAGTGTCTTGGTAATTTAGTTTCCTTTTACAACCTCCATCATTCAGCTTTTTCACACATAAATCCTAGATTTAGGGAACTCAATACATGGACTGAATGTCGTCAAACACTAGGCTCTATATGTTTATTTAGATGTAGATGATATAGAATAATTTCTAGTTGTTCAGTTGTTTTTCAGTGGTGTCCGACTCTGTGACTTCCTTTGGGGTTTTCTTGGCAAAGATCTTGGAGTGGTTTGCCACTTCCTTTTTCAGTTCATTTTACAGATGAGGAAACTGAGGCAAATGAGATTAAATGACTTACCCAGGGTCACAGAGCTAGGCCAGGTTTGAACTTAGGAAGAAGCATCTTCCTGATTTCAGGCGTGGCACTCTATCTACTGCTACCTGCCTCCCTATAGAAAAGAAAAGAATCAATGAAATTTGGGTAGGAAAAAAATAAAACTTCTAAGAGGTAGTATGTGCCTTAAATCTCTTATCAAAAGCAGGGAGTGAAATGATTGGATCTTAGGTTTAGAACTAGAAGAGACATTACAGGCTCATCTACTCCTAACCCTCATTTTGTAGATGAAATTGAGGACGAGGAAAATTAAATGTTTGCCTAAAATCACCCAGTTAAGAAATCACAGTCGGTTTTTGAATTCAGGGCCTCGGACTCCAAATACAGGGCCTATTCAACTACACAGTGTCAGTACTTTTTTAGCATTGTACTTTGAACCTGTTCAATTTCCATTTGTTCCTACTTTTCATGTTTCATGTTTTAGAGTTGATTATTTCTATTCTCAGAACCCATGAAGTGACTTCAGATCTTACAATTGTAGACCTAGAGCTATGGAAATGACCTCTGAGGCTATCTAGTGCAAATCTCTCATTTTACATTTGAGGAAACTGAGTCCAGGAGAGGTTAAATGACTTGGTAAATATCACACAATGAACATCAGAGGTAACATTTAACTTGGGGCTTCTGACTGCAGAGTCAGAACTCCTACTCTCATCAGAAAATTAAAATATGTTTGCATTGCACGTATCTCCTTTATATATTTTTGAAAGAAACTCATTTCTTTGGACTTTGATTGCTAGGAATAGCAGTCCTCCTAGCAACAGCTCTTCTTTCAGGTTCATTAAAGTCATTACCTTTACTGTGAAAACAGTTTTTGTTTTCAGTTTGCACTTAGGAATTCCAAATTCACATGCATAAAAAGGTTTGTAATAACTAATTAGTAAAATTGCAGTGAGAAATTCTGAAATTCAAGAGATCTTTATAAAGATTTTAGTTATCTGAAATATACAAAATCCCCCAAATTTGTTTTAAAATGATAAATAAAAAAAGTCAAATTCAGATTGGAAGTATAGAAATAAATTTAAGGAGTGATTTTCTTAAACTATTGGCTAATCTGTAGGATTTCTGGTTTAAAAATGAATTCTTCTTTATTTCTTCTTTTAAATTTCAGAAATGTCCAAAAGAGAACACCAGTGCTCCCTACTTGAAGAACAGTAAGGGAAATACTCTATTTAATCTTTCAGCATTTGATGTAGAAGAATATTTATTGTGGCCTTCAAAAAAACCAAGGTAACTTTAAAATAGTATATAAATAATTTAAGCTGTTTTAGGAATCTAGATATTTTAAGAAATGGCTGCATACTTACAAATTCAATTGCAGAGATACTTTGAGGTCTAATGTAGTGCCCTATTGCCCATCATTGATCATATGGGTTCTAGTGATATCACCCAACAACACTATAGTAGAAACAAGAAGTCAAGCATCAGTAGGGTATAAGAGTTCATATATGATAACTAGAAAAAATAACTCACAAAAAATGATGAAATTCCCTAAAATGACACAGAAATCATTAATGTTTATTCAATTGATCAGGCTTCAACCCATGACAATTTTTTTTTCTTTCCCTTTGGGTACAACATTCAGATAAAAATCTTTTGTTTTATTCTATATTACCTTTATCAAAGGTGGCAAATTTAACTGAAGAAAACAGGAAAAAACCAGTTTCTCTTATTTCTGGAAATCTCTTTACTGAATTTTCCCAGACATGAGTTATTTTTTATTCATCCTACATTTTTTCATTCATTATCTCCTACTTGGAAGAGAGTATCTTTCAAGAAATAGCAGGAAAACAGGCAGGTAAAGCAGAAAACTAGTCTGTGGTTATTTTTTAACTTCTCTCAACTTTGTTGGAAAAGCCCCATTCTTGGAAACTAATAACTAAACATTAATAATTTTTGCATGCTGAAGATCATGATTTTTTAAAATAGCATAGACTTCTACCCAGGTTTAACAAATTGTGCAAGTTTTAAAAATGCTATGCCTTACTTGACTTAGGAGCAATTCAAGGTAACAATTTCAACTCCGCAGACTATTGTTAGGTAACCTGCTGTGTGGAAGGCATGTACCAACTTCTAAGGAAGTCATTCATGATTCTTCTAGTTTTTATAGCTTTCTTCCCCCACAAGCTGAATGACAGCTAAGTGTTATAGCGAAGGGGGTACTGGACTTAGATTGAGGAGGACTTGAATTCAAAATCAGTCTCAACTACTTACCAGCTGTGTGATCTGGGGAAATTAACCGATGCTTGCCTTAGTTTTCTTAGCTATAAAATGGGTGAATAATATTACCTTCCTCCCAGGATTGTTGTGAAGATAAAATGAAATAATATTTTCAAAGTGCTTAGCAAACTTTTAAGTGGTATATAAATGCTTACTATATGATTACATTGCTAGTATTATATCATCATGTCTTTTTAAAAAAATATATTTACACATTATATTCTCAAGTCCTTCAAGGCATGAAACATTTCATTTTTCTCTTTTTTTCCCAGGCACCTAACACAGTGCTAGTACATAATAGGGGTCCAACAAAATGCTCATAACATTGAATTCAGTTGAAAGGTACCTAATACGTGCAAAGTTTTCATTTAAGACTGTTATATCAAAAACGTGCAATTATAAACTTCTTCATTTCTGTCAATTTAGGCTATGATCTTTTATGAGAAAATACTTTATTATTATATTGATACTGTATTGCCTAGGTACCTGATGTATGTTTTACATTTTTAGGCTTGGAGGTTGGTCTTTTGGAGTGACAATCCCTAACCAAGGTCAAGATACAAATATAAACATGTCAAAACCTCAAACTTTGGCAAAGGTAAAATATTTCTTAACTTTTTAAATGTGATTGTGAAAATGAAAAATCAAGATAGTTACAGTCAGTAACATTTAAGGAACCAAATCAAAACTTTTTGGAGTTACCCTTCTCAAATCCACTATGTTGCTTGAAAGCCATCTCTCCTTTGGGAGGCTATAGGACCGGGTGATGTGGGACCAAAGAAGCATTTACCTCTCCTAAATTCTGCTTTGGGAACTAGAATCAATAGAGAATGAGCAGGGACTGGAAAAACAGTTCTTTTTCTAGCTTAACTCCCATTTACTTTTTCTCTCCATAATCAATTCCCTTTTGTAGTTTTCTAAAATAGAGGACTCAGCAAATACTTCTCTCCTTACTTGTTCTCTCTTCTCTGTCACTTCTTTTGACCTCCCTTTTAGTTGCTTAGGTACAGCTGATTAGCTATATTTTGTTACCTCAAACTTGACCTGCAACAGGAGGGCTTCAGACTAGGTGTAAAGAAGGTCTAGACCCCTAGGACTGTTGGATATTGGAACAGGTGATTCAAGGTATATCTTCTTGTTTCTTTGAGGTCATTTAGATCTAAGTTCTATCCAGATTAGAACTTATTTTATGGGTTGACCTTAAATTCAAAAATTTCTACTAATCTACCTCTCATAAATACTTAGAGATGTTTATTATCATCTCAGCTTGGGCTTTCCATCTCAAATATTTATATAATGCCACACTGATTTCTTTGACTCATTCTCTTCATTATTTATCTTTCTTTCTTTTCTGTCTATTCTAGATGTTTAATTTTTGGTTTATGGCCCTTACTCTTTTTTTTAGTTCTTTTTTAGTCTCTATATTCCTTCCATCCTTGTCTTTTTTTTTTGGTACATTTAGAAAGTAATCTCTTAATGGTTTCCTTGTTGTATTTGATTACCCTTCTATTTCTGTTGTCTGGGGTTTTTGAAAAGCAAATAGTTTCTTCAGTTCTAATTTTCTTTCTAGAACTGTTTCAAATGCCTTTTAAAATAAATTGAATATTCACTTTTTTTTCAATAATGGTTGAACTCAGATTTGCATAATAGGCCACCTTGTTTCCCTCTTGATCTTTGTTCTTCAGAATATGTTATTTTGTTCTCTGTGTTTCTGTTGGGTGCAGAATAGTCTCGTGATATTCAAATTTTCTTTCTTTTGCATTTGAAAGTCTTTCTTTTGGGTTGAGAGCAGAATTTGTCATTTCGCAGTGGAACTATTAAACTTAACCACCATGTGTCTTAGAATTTGCAGTATTGGGTTTGGTTTTTGTTCTTGTTTTTCCTTCTGTTCAATACAACAGAGGCAACCTGTGGATTCTTTGAAGTGACACCTTGTTTTCTGTGATTAGAAGTTATTGTCAATATTCTTATGTTATTTTTTGTGTCATGATGTTTAGGATTTTTTTATTTTTTTGATGGATCTTGTTCTGGGAGACCTATAATCCTTAAGTTGCCTCCTGTCTTGGAGAGCAACATGTTATGCTTGCAATGAGATAATGTTTTCTTTTAATGTCATTGCTTTTTGCTTCTCTTCTTCCAGATTGTCCTTTATTTCTGTGTTTTTGAATTCCTAATTAGTTATTCTTTTGTGAGCCTTACCATTATGGATACAAGTTTTTCTGCTAAGCCAATTATTTTTGTTGCTCAGTCCATAAATTGTACTTTAACAATCCTTGTTTTTCTTTTAAATCATTCAGGACAATCTGCTGTACTTCCAGGCTCTTTTGGATATCCAGAAGGTCCTTTGCCTCATGAGCTGTTAATAGATTTTTCTTTGTCTCACAATATTTGTTCTAGCTCACCTGGTGGCCACATTTTCTTCTATTATTAATTCCCTTGTTTTTCTTTACTTGTCTTTGCTCAAGGTCTTTAACTGAATTTTCTTCCTCCTGAGATCTTTAGTAATTTCACTCCCCACCTTTGCCCCTCTATTTTCTCCTGTTGCTCACTTTCTGATTCCTGTGGTTTCCCTGGGGACTGTATCTCAAAACTTCATAATTCACTCACTTGAGTCTCTGCCCCTACTGACCATTTTTTTCTTTTGTATCCTCTGCATTTAACATAGTGCCTGGCATGTAGTAGGCCCGTAATAAATGTTTATTGATTGCTACCTTCTTTTCTTTTAGGACTTTGTAAATCAATCCCTCATATCTCCAAAATTGTGTTACCTTCAGTGTGGGCCTCCTTCTTTTAAAATTCTTCTAGTCCAAATGCCTTTCCCCATCTTAGTTTTCTGCAATGACGTATTCACTTCCTTTCTGAGGAAATTGAAGAATGTGATGCTAGAATCCAAATATTTGAATTGCTTCATGACAAAATGTATGGTATAAAATTGTTACAGATTTTTTTTTGATATTTAACCCATTTAAAAAAAATCTTCATTTCAGTTTCATCTTTAAATGTTTTCAGGATGACTTTATTTATTTAGCTCTCTTATCAAGTTTTCCTTAAACTATTTTTCATCACTGCTTTATAATGTCTTAAGAGGCGATACTGTTCACAAACAACCCACTTTCGCCATAAGATTTTACAAACAACTTTCCATTCTGAATTGGTATTGTCTTTTTCTAGCCCATCTTCTTGGCAAATAAGTGGCATCTGTTCACTAAGGTGCTTTTTACAGTCATTTGTTATTGATTTCTGAGTTCCTCTTCTGGATGAAAGAAGTCAAACTTCTTTGAAATTATTTTAATTGATTTAATTCCCTATCTTTTCTTCCAACCATTTTTCAAATTTTGTCATCAATAACTTTTAATATAAGTGGTATCAGAGTTATTTTAATTGTTACTTCTCTTTCACAAATTTATTCTTCTACATTTGAATATATATATATATATTTGCTCAAAAAAATGGATAATGAAATTATAAAAAAACCTGATTCAAAAATTACTCACATAAGAAATGACTTATTTTTTATGTGTCCAAATAGAATCTTTTAATTTTTATGATATCACTCTCTTCTGTGTCTGGTGCCTTCCAATTGTTTTCACATGGAACAGATATGTCTGATATTCAGGTGTTAGGGTTTAATATAATCTACATGTCTTTGGCCTATCATTCATTACTTTGGATCCTTAGTTTCCCAAATATTTTTGGTGCATTTCTCAGGTTCACTTTTGAACTCAAGCCCTGAAATATTAAAATATGTGTTGTTTTAGTTTGGTTAGTTTTCTCTGCTCAGAGAATGAACTGCAACAGATGTTGGTATATAAGCTGCAATTATTTTCATGGTATCTTTTTTACAAATGCTTATCATAAGCATGCATTGCAAAGGACAAATGTTAAATAAAACTATATTTCCTATTGTATTTGGACACAGGAAAAACAATTCCAATAACTTCTTTAGTGATGTCTTCAAGGAAAACCTATGAAACATCCTTCCTTTTGGCTGCATCTTTTCTTTTTTTTTCCTGCTTCATTCATAACAAGAAAGCCACAATTTTTGAAATTCGATTTCTCCATCAATATGGCCACTAATTGGTCATTGGACAAGTAACTTGCATTGTGAATACCAATAATGAATAATAATGTTTGATGGTCTAAGAATGAAATGCCTCCCATTCTTCTTTTCTACTATGCTGTTGTGGGCACTGTAGAAGTGGAAGGTGATCACCTAGCTCTGAATCATATTTTGCGTATTTATTTAATGGATAACTGTGGCCAAAAAATTCATGATCAGGTATTCAGTCTCTGGTGATGAACCTCTTTGAACTTAGGTAGATTTGTGGTTTGTCTTTCATTCTCAAAGAAGACCATGACATCAGGGAGATGATGACATGACTTGCAAATGAATTTGATTTGAGTGAAGTGGGGCTGTGCAAAGTCACCAGCCTTACTTTCTCCTTGGAAAACAGATGCAGAGTATGTTGTCAAAAGAATAATCAAAGCTTTTTCAGCATGATAGAAACTTGTAGAACCAGCACTCCACTGTCATGGTCTTTGAAGTCTCAGGGTCACTTCCATTTTATGATGACACATCCAAATAAGACCCTATTAAGTGTTTACACAAACATGAATGCATTTATTTGATCTTCACATTAAAATGAGAAGAATCTTATTACCTTAATTTTCCACATGAGGAAATGGAACTTTAGAAAGATCTCATGATTAATAAGAGACAGAATCAATGATTAAATCCCAGTCTGTTGATTCCAAGTTCAGCATACCGCCATATTGTTTTTTTTCTGTGTCAGGAATGTTTGTCTGATTGATTTTTTAATATCCTCAAAGGTAGAGACAGTATCCTGAGGTTTTTAAGCTTCCCATTCCATTTAGATTCTCAGTAAATGTAAATGCTGGGCTAAATTGAAGCATTTAGGATTTAAAATACAACCTGGAGTAGCTTGTCTCCCTTGGCTTTTCTTTAACTTCCACTTGAGCATCCTTCCCTGTGTGCCATCATTCAAATCTCAGAGGTGCCTAAATAAATGCTCAGTGTTAACTCAACAAATACCTGTTTAAGGAATGAATGCAAGCCATGAACTGACCCTGTTTCTTTTGTAAAAGCTGCCAGTGATAAAAATGACATTAAATGATTATAGCCTTTGAGCATCTGTCTCTGTGAGGGAAGGGGTTACTCCATTAGCTTTCATTTATTCAGGACTTACTCTACATTCATCACAGTTCTAAGGATCCTAAGGCTACAGTGAAAGAATAAGACAAGGCCCCTGGACTCAAGGAATTCACACTGCAGTTATGACTGCCTCTGGTACCAAGTTCTCTCTTCCCTGATTTGCAGCTTCCAATGTATTGTAGGTTGAGATGACAGATACCCAGATGTGTTAGAATTATGTCTAAAAGAAGAGTTAATGGACTCACTCCGAGTACATAAAATGTGTGGCAGAGGCTATAAATTCTGGGGGAGCTCAGTCGACAAGGAACACCAACGAATGACCAGAATAGTCAGGGAAGAATTCATGGAAGTGGAATGGAACTGAGCTTTGAGGCTGGAAGGAATTTACCCAGGGAGGGAGGCATCACAGTGTAATAGAAAGTGCACTAGATTTGGAGTCAAGATATCATTTCAAATTTTGATCCTAGCTGTTTGAGCAGATTAATTAACATTTGTGGGCCTCATTTAGAAAATCAAAATAATGATACCTGTTATACCCATCTCATAAGGTTGTTGTGAGACTCAAATGAATTACTGTAGATCAAACATTAAAATACTGTAATGATGTATATGCCAATTATTTCTATTATTAGTAGCATAATTCTAGACTAAATTTCTTCAAGGTTCAATTTCCTTATGTATAAAATGGGAAAAATTACAAAGCCCATGCCTTGCTTAACTCATAGAGTGCCATAAAGTACTAGATAAACCTTAAATGTGATTTGTTATTGTAATACTGTGAGATCTGAGAAAAAAAAAATTGAGGGCTCCTTGTTGACACCGTCACTTTTGAAAGATGATGAGTCAGGGAAGGTTCTGAGGTTATGAACCTAAAGGATAGAGGATGATGACAATGCTTTCTACAGATATGGACAAGTTTGGAAAAAAGGAAAGTGTGTGTGTGTGTGTGTGTGTGTGTGTTAATAAGTTCTGAATAGGACTGTCATTTTATTTCCAGTGCTACATCCTGCCAGATAGATGTAAAGGATGTGTCAATTAAGAGAGAGTTCAAAAGGGAAATTTGGACTAAAAGTGTATTTTGGTAATCATGTGTATAGAAATAGTCATTGACTCCATGGGAGAATATGGAATCACTTAAAAAAGTGTAGAGAAAAATTAAAAGGACCCACAACAGAATCTGAAAAGTTCCTGCATTAGTAGATAGGATATAAATGTTATGAGACAAGAGACTAAGGGATCGTTAAATAAGGTAGGGGGAAGAATTCTGAAAGAATATGTCAAAAAAGTCAAGTGAGGTGAATGTGTACAGGGAGAGGAGGAGAAGCTGTAGAGAGATTAAGTAGGTGAAAGGGTGGGAAAAGGCTATTTGCCAACTAAGCTGAGAAGAACAGTTTGTGTAGAATTTAGAAACCATTTTCTAAACGATCGGGAATGGAAGATGAAGTGAAGGCAGTGAGTATAGGTTGACTTTTTAAAGATGTTGGATTGTGAAGAGAAAAGAAAGCGTAGGACAAAAGTTGGAAGGAATGTTGAAGTCCAGTTTTTTTTTTGAGATTCTGAAGGACCTGACCATATTTGGAGGCAGTATGGAATGAAAGGGTAAAGTACCTAATAAGTATTTTCCATGTGCCAAACACTGTGCTAAGCTCTGGAAATACAAATAGAAAAATTAAAGAGTCTCTTTCTTCCATGGACATCACAATCGGATTAGAGGATATGATGGACTTCATGCCAGACAGTAATTGGAATTTGTGGAGTAATAGTAGGGCAGAGGGATCTTGGCCAATGAATTTTGGGAAGGTTATAGTGAGGCCAGAGGTTTAAGTGAAGTGGGATTTTGAATGACCTCAGGATAGAGGTGGGGATGGTAGGGTCAACTGATAGCTGAGAATGGGGACTGAGCAAAAAGGATACCTGCTCCTGCTGCTCTTTCAGTGCCTGTTGACAGGTGTGAGGGCAGCAACTGGGCCAAGTTAGGGGCAGATGCCAAGCTCTACTCTGTGGGGAACTGTTCCTGCCAGTATTTGGGCCATCCATTGGCAAATGATTATGATGGGCAATGATTATAATATTAAAAATGATAATATTAATAATCACATCATTTTATTATATGTTATATGTTATAATATATAATATAACACCATGTAATATTATAAATTTTAATGATTATAATAAGTTCTGGCCATTCTTGCTCATACCTGTAATAACTCCTCGTCCTCATCTCTTGGCAAGATTAACTTTTTCTGATCCCTCTTAATGTTACTACCTTCACTTTGTTGACATCCTCTAATTTATCCTAAATGGAGCAGTGGGAAGAGCACGGACCCGGAGTCAGGAAAACCTGCTTTCAAATTCCACCTCAGATACTTATTAGCTATGTAACCCTGGGCAAGTGGTTTAATCTCTGATTTCCTCAGTTTCTTCATGTGCAAAATGGGGATAATAAATTGGCAGAGTTATTGTTAGGCTCAAATGAAATAATATTTGTCAAGCACTTAGCGCAATGCCTGGCACATAGGTGGTATTATATAAATGCTTATTCTCTTTTTCATTTTCTTATTCTGCACGTATATTTTTATAGATGGGTGTTAATGTATTGTCTCCTTCATTAGATTGTAAACCTGTGAACCTTGAGACCAGAAACTGTCTTTTGCCTTTCTGTGTATTTGTCTTGTGCTTGCCTTTCTTAACCACAGTACTAGGCACATAGTAGGTACTTAAGAAACATTTTCTGATTGGAGGCAAATTATAAGTTTGAGGAGAAAGGAGATTGATGAACTTGGAGACCAGGGGTTCAAGGGCACATCAACATAGATATTTGTTATAAGCATTAGAGTTTGTACTGAAAACAAAGACTTATTCGGAACTCCTTGAGAAAGGAAAGTCAGTGGGTTGGAAGGTAACAAGTACCTGGAGGCAAACAACTATGTGGATCTGAGTGATACAGACAGATGCAGTGAAAAGGAATTTACCCAGCAGGAGTGCCTCACACAGGTGGGATTATAGTTCTTGACTGATGGAGAACAGCAACCATAGAAAAACTCAATAGATTCAGATAATCGCTCCAGTGGTGTGTATGTATGTGATTGTCCTTCGTTGCCAAAGAAGACTGCCATCAGAGAAATAATGACATGACTTGCACTTGACTTTGTTTTGAGTGAGGGAGGGCTGTGCAGGTCACCAGCCTCACTTCTCCTCCAGAGCCATTTGAACCTGGTGACCAGATTATTCATCAGGGTGACTGGAGATGACCCAGGATGAGGCAGCTGGGGTTAAATGACTTGCCAAAGGTCACATAGCTAGTGAATGTCAAATGTCTGAGGGGAGATTTGAACTTAGGTCCTCCTGACTCCTGCACTGGTGCTCTAACCACTGCACCACCCAGCTACCCCTCCAGTGGTGTACATTTTTTAGAGGGAAGCTATTTTTATTTTTTTATCCTAAGATATTTTTATATTTGGATTTTAATTTCTGATATAAAATTGGGTTTTCTATTTTACCGTTATATTCAAAGTGATATCTTTGCTTTAGAAATCACTCTCTCCCTCCTCCTATTTTGTCTGTCACTTGTACAACTCATGTGAAGCCCTTGCCTGCATCACTGGTTGTTTGATGAAAGTGTTCTATGATTTATGTATTTCTCTGACACCTGCTCCTTTTTGTCATTGATTAGATTAGTCTTTTGTGTTGACATGTTTGTGCACTGGCTTTTGTTAGTATTTCTAGTGTTATTTGGCATGAGTGAGGGAATAAATTATAACTGCATGATCAGTGAGAAAGTGCCTCCCTTCATAGCAGAACATTCTCACAATGTTACATGAGGCTCAGAAAGGGCAGTCTGTTATCTGAAATACCTCCTGGAAGCTGCTGATGTCATGTCAAATTATTGCATTAACCTTTCAGTAATTAATGACCAGTCTTTTACTTCAACCTTTAGGGCCTGTTCATCAGACATACAATGTACAATTTACATAGCCTTTTTGAAGGGAAAATGAAAATTTGCATATGAATACCCTTAGTGAATGATTCATTATACTATAGAATGTCTCCCACTGAGGACCCTAAAGTTATTTCATTCAGCTGGTGACTGTATGAGCCTCAATGTCCCATCTGCCCTGAAAAGTATACACCTTCCATAAAACATTGAAATATATTGAAACATTTAAGCTCTTGGCTTTGCAGGAGAACCACCTCCTCATGAAAACAGAAACAATGCACGATTCTCTAGTCTATTTAATTGCTAGATGATGATTAAATTTTTTGCTCTATATTCTTAAGTCTGGTTTTCTAAGCTTCAGTAGAAGTTGGAAAACTTCTGCTTTTCACTATTCAGCACCTCCTTCTCAGGAGTCCTTACCCAAGACTATACATTTCTGCAATGAAATCCAAATGGGCAGCCAATGATTGCTTGCCTTGAGGTGCTGTACTTAATGTTTTGTATATGGAGGCCAATGTTCATTAAATTTTATGGAATTTAGGTTTAAAGGGAAGTAAATTCCATAGACTTTTCCTTAGATGTTTCCATGGATTACATATCTCACTCTTAAAAAACAACTATTCTTCTGATCTAGCCTAAATTTTAAAGGGATCTTATGTATTTCTATCATCACTCATAAATTGCTTTGGGACTATTTTATTAAATCTTGTTTTTATTAACTTCTCCTCAAATTTCTCTCTTATAAGAGAAAAAAAGCCCTGAGTATGTATAACACGTCATATAATGAATTAAATTCTAAAATTCTATCAATATTTGGTGACAGTGAAATTTATTAGAGTGGTAGTGGAAAGAAACTATACAATCAATTATTAGTAAATTGAAGGAAAATTTGTCAAATATCCCGAGGAGATAGTTGAGTGAAATCAGGTTAAGTGAAGACCCCCTCAGGCATGGATTTCCCAAAACCCTTCCTGCCAAAGCTAAAATAACTAAGTATCTCCCTTAGGCAAATAAAGTGCTCCAGGATGGAGGAGAACCACCAAAGTTCCAGTCACATGACCTGGCGTAACCTTCCCCTTTACCAACCCTTATGCCAGCCACATCAGCGTTCTTCCCTTAGGTTCTATATTTGGTAACAAAACCCTCATTGGTGAGCAACTATCCTTTTTGTGTTCTTTTTCTCTGGGGTAGATTCCCAGGCTTAGACTGTACACCTAGATTCCCAGCCAATGAGAAGAGAGGCTAATGGGCTTCCACGTTAGGGACTATATAATGCTGTACTCTGCTCTGCTCAGGTGCACTCCCTTGCTGACACCACCTATGGTCTCATGGGAGGTGCCCCTTCTCATAAGATTGTAATAAATTCCTTTTTGCCTTTCACCTTGAGTAAGGGTCACTGTATCCCACACATAGTGGACCTACTTCTTTAGGCTGTGACATTATCACTTAGATGGCAGTCTTCCTTTGAGCCATTGGTGACCTCTTTTCATGAATTTAGGACTGTCATTGGCTTTCCTGATTTTGTTGAAGGGGATTAATCCAACCTAGAAGCTATTTATGCCTTCTGGGAATTATTTGGCTATGTCCAAGATGATCTGCATCTTGCTTCTGGTGTTCCCAAGCTCTTAGACCTCCTACTTGGTTCCAATAATGTATTGACTTCCAGTTTAGATTCCAGTTCAGTCTAATCATATCCTACAAACCTTTATATTATATGCAAGGCATTGTCATAGACGTATGTACATATACACACATATGGGCACATGCATACAGGTATGTATATTGATTTGACCATAAATGAACGAACACTAAAAACAAGTCAAAAAGTTTCCTATAGGTGATGTCATATGAGATGTCTTGCAAGAAACTCAATATTCTAAGAGATAGAGATAAAGAAGGAAACTGCATACAAAAGGCTGATATTGTGTGATTGTGAGGAATTTAAAGGGGTTTCTGAATTAAGGAGTCCCAGGTACAGGAATCTGTACATAGTTCTATCAATTTAAAGTTCTGTCAAACTGGATTATTTGGCTTATAGGACAAATAATCAACCAGAGAAATGAAAAGTTTCATCAACTAAGTTATGGCTAAGGCTTGAATAAATTGACTATTCTTATAAACACTTGAAAACTTCCAAGCTGAACAATAATTATTTTTTGTGTTTTACTTTTCACCTCATTTCAGACACAGCCAGTTAAATGAACCTTTCTCTTTAATGCATATTATCCAACTTTTAAACCCTTTCTTGCAGTGCTTTCAAACTAGCAAATTTTTCTTCATTATTGTCACATGTAATGGTGGCATGTTATTCCCTTTGCCACTTTCTGCAAATGTTTATTTTAAATAACAATGCTTAATGTGAAATATTTATTTATTTTGGAAATTTTTTTCATGATGCTCTCATGCACAATTAATTTGCCAGTCAAATTTTATTTGCATAAAAATGGAAAATAAAAAAATGCTTGGAATTCATGCTTACTTTGTGAATCTAATTATAAGGTTACATTCAATTGTATCTGGAAAACATCTATTTTTAGCTGTAAATTTTATTTAAAATAAAGTTTGCTGGAATCTATTGCTTCTTGTCAGAGCTCAGTGTCTGGAACTCTGAAATCTATGTGAAGACTTGAAGGAGGCAATCGGTATAGAATGGAAGGAGCACTGTATGTAGGCAGAAGACCCAGGTTCTGGATCTGACCACCACTTAGTAATAGATGTCTGAATTTCCATGAAAAAACCCCTGTATATTTACTGAATTAGATGTGGGCTTAGATTATATTATTATGTACTTTTCATTTCTAATAAAAACTAGAAAGCACTTTTAGGTTTATAAAGTGCTCTTTCTCCATTTTAACTTATGAAGAAGGTAGTATAAGTATTATTATCTCCATTTTAAAAATAAGGAAACCAAAGCTCAGAGGAGTTGTATGATTTTTCCATAAGTGTTGGACCTGAGATATGAATCTGAATGCCTTGCCTCCAAGAACAGTGCTCTTTTCACCACCTGGGGGTACCACTATGAGTTTACAATGTGAAGTTCATTGAAATTTCTCTCCTTTTTAGGTCTGGTATAATCAGAAGGGGTTTCATGCCTTACCATCTTATCTAAATCACCTAAACAACCTAATTCTGTGGCAGCATTTACCACCTTCTGTGAACTGGAGACAGTATGGTAATTATTTACAAATTATATTTTACCATTTAAAAGGATAACAGGTTAAAATGAAAAAGAACCTCGAATCCCTTTCTACATGAATGTGGAAAGCAGTACTGATGTTTATCGTGGTCTCTTAACCAGTAAAGGCACACTGAATGTAAAGGGTTCTACACCTTGGGTTACTCATCTTGGGCAAAGTCACCACTTTCCTGGGACCCTAAAGTCTCCTCTCCAAAGTGAAAGATTTAAAATAGATACTCTCTAAAGTCACATCAAGTTCTAAAAATTCAATGAGTTCTATGATTTTACTATTTTTGGCAGTCAGGATGAGTCTAATTTCTATAGATGAGTTGTTTTTGCAATCATTATTTTATGTATTGGTTGAGAAGAACACAAATCATCTCATTGCAGCACTCTTTAAAGGTGAGTTATAAATTCTGAGTTATGGTATACTTACTGACTAGATTTTCTACTAATGTCATCATGATGGAAAAGTTGAATATAAATTAGCTGTGTTATTTTATGTGGTTGGAGAATGTAGATTTCATCTTAGAATCTAGAGTTAATTGACTGGATTAATGAAATGCAACTTTGGGTTGTGCTAGTTTAAAAAATGTGTCAGGTTTGCACAGTTTCTTACTTCAACACTTCAATATTTCAAGGATCTATAATTTTATACACATGAATACTCTCCCTATGAATGCATATCACAACTTCTCCATGCCTTAGCAGATGGTTTAATGAGGTGCTAGAAAAAAACCATCACCTGGTGGCCAGTCCTCTGGCAGTGATACTGTGAGGAAAGCTATGCTAATCCTCAGCCAGTGAAGAGTTTATTGGGACTGTTAGAGCTTACAGCCTGGAAGTATTGCTTTCTGGAAGCCCAGGTCTCATCCACATCATAATGAGGCATTAGAATAAGCCTTTAACAGAGTGTGGAGCTTAAAAAAATAAAATAACAGAAGAAGTGAGGAGAATGAAGAAACAGAAAGTGACATAGACATGAGACGTGGATGGACAAGAAGTATAGACAGATATATTTTAATAGGATCATTAAGTTTATCTTCTTTACTCATTTCTTAATTCATTTTCAATTGACTCCTAGTCAGATGCTCTTTAAGGCAATTTAACCCTCAATGTCCCCAATTAGCTTGAAATACGCATGCTAACATCACACTATGTAAATATTGATACGATTTAAAATGTGACCAATTTATTCCTTCTTTAAACTGTTGTTTTATCTTCTAAAATTATACCTTTTGTCTCTATATCACACATATAGAAGGGAAAACAATTTTCTCCTCTTTCCTCCACCCGGTCATTGAACCTTCCATTATAACCTTATAACATTATAACCTTCCTTTCCAAATAGCAAAAACTTAGCAAAAAGCTCTGCTAGAGTGAGTACATCTGCGAATGAATGAAAAGTTCTGCCCTAAAAAGTCCCTACTTCCCTTCTACGGAGTATGTCTCCTACCTTATTTTCTGGGGGTGTCAAAGATCTTGTTTACTTAAAATGGAGCTTCCTTATAATGATTTTTTCCCGTTCACATCATTGTAGTTATTATACATATTTGCGCTTTGGTTCCGATTATTTCATCTAGTATAAGTTCATGCAAATTTTCTTTGAATCCCTTACATTTATAATTTATTTTTTTCACAATAATAATTGATTACATTATAGATTACATTTTTCAGCTTCCCTCTATGGGGCAGTGAGTACTTTTTGTCTAGTTATCTTGCTACTTCATTTAATGCTGATGTGAATATTTACATATGTACATATATTTATATCTGTATTTAATCTCTTTCTGTCATCTCCATTCTTGCCTCTCTGTATGTCTTTGTCTCTCTCTTTTTCTCTCTGTATCTATCTCACTTCTGTGTCTAGTAGTGGTACCAATGGATTACAATATAATGACAATTTAGTCTTGTCTCTTCTTAAAGTTCTAACATGATATTGAAAATGATTGGAGTAATTCACAACCACGTCAAAAGTACGTTTATGTGACAGTCTTCCTAGAAATCCTCTAAATAGGAAATTTTCTATTTTTAGGTAATATTTATGTTAATTTTTATTTCTCTTTCTATTAATCATCTTAGTATGTTTTAAAGAAGTCATCTATAGTTTGCAATTCCTTTAAAATTTGTTTCTCTGCCAAAGAGGAGACAAAATTATCACTGATTTTTATGGCTTACTTACAAAACCCTAGAGGATCAGGAAAGAAATTTAAACAATTAATAGATAACAAAGCATCATGATGCAAATGAACACACTAAAATCAATAGCATTTTCATTTAGCAATAGTAAGATCCAGAAGGGGATGATAGAAGAGGAAATTATATTCAAGATAATAATAAAATATATAAAATACTTGGAAATAAATCTACCATAGCATACTCCAGACATATGAATACAATCATAAAACAGGCTTTAAAGAAATTTTTAAAAAGACAAATAATTGGAGAGAGATGTAGCACTAATATTTGGTCTGCACCACTATAATAAAAATGATACTATCTAAATTAAGTTACAGATTTAGTGCTATATCAATCAAACTACCAAGAGGCGACTTTATGGAGTGAGATAAAATAATAACAAAACTCATTTTGAGTTACAAAAGATATAGTCTCAAGGGAAATTATGAGAAAAAATAAAATAAAGAAGGAATAGCCTTTCTGGACTTCATTATTTTTATAAAGCAGCAATCATCAAAACCTTGTGGTACTCTTTGAAAAAATCGGAAAGTAAATTGGTAGGATATATTAGATAGGAAGAATCTTAATCAACTGAGTTCAATAACCCAATCACCTTTCCATTTGACATAAATTGCTGGGAAAACAGGAAAGCAATTGGTAAGAATTAGAATTAAACTAACGTCTTACACCATATACTAAAATTAAGACGAAATAAGCTGAATATGAAAGTATATGCTATAAATATGTGTCTACGTTTGACTATGTGTATATATGTATATATACATATATATATATATAGACATACACACACACACACACACACATACAGACAAACTCACCAAAAGTATATTTGCGTGATGGTCTTCCGAAAGTCTCTCTAACATAGATATTTTCTGTTCTTTCATTAGGTTACACCTGTTTTAATTTTCATATTTTTACAAGTGGTGATTTTTAGTATGTCTTCAAATAATCATTTATAATTTGTAATTCCATTTAAAAAATCTTCCTTTATTAAAGAAGAGGCAAAATGCATGTTTTTCTAAGGTTTTTCCATATTATTATAATAAATTAGGGTCAAACAAGGGTAATGGAGGTATGGATAGGGACATGAAAAGCAAACATATAAGAAACTGAGTCCAGGACTCAAAGAGAGCCACCAAAAAATAGAGGCAGAAGGCAGGGATTGTGGTAGAGAATGGGTCTGTCACCAACCTACCCAGTCAAAAACTATAGCAGGAGGAGCGTCCACTCTATAGAGAGACCAGTAATGCCTAATGATAGCTAACATTATGTAGCACTTAGTATGTGCTAGGTACTATGTTAAGCCCTTTTATAAATATTGTCTCATTTGACCTTTATAATAACTCTGAAAGGCAAGTGCTGTTGATATCCCATTTTACAGTTGAGGAAACTGAGGCAAATGTAGTTTAAGAGATTTGCCTAGGTCACTCACACAGCTAGTAAGTGGCTAAAGACCAGATTTAACTCAGATCTTCCTGACTTCAGACCAACAGTTCTCTATCTACTGTACTAGCTAGCTACTCTAGACCAAAAAAGATCTGGAGTCACCGGAGGTGGGGGGTGGGGTGATTGAATAGGGAAATGAAATGGTTAGATCTGTACTTTAGGAAGATCATTTTGGTAGCTGATTGGAGAATTGAGCAGAGAAAGAGGATACCAACCAGTAGGCTATTGCAGTAAGATGAAGAGGACCTGTTCTAGGGTAGTATCAGTATTAGAGATACAAGGGGACATAAACAAGAAATGTGGCAAATGTAGAAATCAACATGACAGCAAATAATTGGATTTGGTGGATGAGAGTGAAGAGACAAAGTGATGATTAACCAGAGATGATAATTGAATTGATGGTGGCCAGTGAGATCATCAGATGAAATAGTATAGGAGAAGAAGAGAAGAGGTCCCAAAAGAGACCCTTGGATGGGTATTCCTGGATGACTAACCAGCAAATATATCTGAGAATGAGCAGTCAAAGAGGTGGAGGGAGAACCCAGATAGAATAATATCACAAAACCCTACAGAGAAGAGATGCCAAGGAGAGGAGGGTAGATAACAAAGTTAAAGACTACAGAGAGATAAAAAAAGAAGTTGATTGAGAAAAGATCCATTTTACAATGGAGACATCATTGATAACTTTGGAGAGAATAGTTCCAGTTGAACGAAGACATTAGAAGCTGTAGTAAAGAGAGTTAAGAGAGTGAGGAGAAAAGTGAAAGCACCACTTGTGGTCTCTCTTGTTAAGGAGTTTAACCATGAAAGAAAAGAGAGATAAAGGATGGCTGGACAGGATGGACAAATCAAGAGAATTAATGAATTTATACTAAATATCATATTGAACACATATTAAATATAACCCAGTCTTTAAGTGAACTGGTGGATATATGTGCGTATTTAATAATGTTGGCACTAAATATTTTCCTTGGATCACTGAGCTACTGTCATTATTAGTTAAGATACTTGCTGAAAATAACTATGCTTCTAGAACTTAAAGGTAAATCTTCTTTATAAGAAGTTCAAGGTGAAAGGGAACTTTGAGACTAAGGACCTGTTAACCCACTTGGTGACACCTTAACCCTAGATGGAAGTCCCTCCTACTTACATTTTTTTAATATAAGGCATGAAACAATGTATAAGGGATTAAAAAGGATATATTAGATGAGTTCCAGAATTATATACAGTACACATATGTATATAATTCTAGAACTCATCTAATTTTGAGGCTCAGAGAAGGGAAATGACTTCCCCAAGGTCACATGACTACCTAGTGAAAGAGCTAGAAATTAGTCTCCAAATCTCCTAACTTGTTGTCTAGTGGCTTTTATAGTACATTTTCCCCCATGTAATTTCTAGTAAGATTAGAACCATGCTTACACTATGAAAAGCAGTAGGTTGAAAAAAGAATTTTTGAGGTTTTCATTCCTCTTAATAAGTGGATTAAATTGACTATGCCTTCAGTCTCATCAATTATGTATGTATTCTTCATCAAGATGGAAAAAAAGAATTTGACAAACAAAAGTTTAAATCTATGGGTATAAATAATTAATACCAGCTTGTTTTTGTATAACACTTCAAGTTCCACAAAGAACTTTGCTCCAAGGATACTGTGAGGTAGGTAATGCATGTATCTCTACTTATAGATGTGAAAACAGTCACAGAGAGATTAACAAACCTGCCCAGGATCACAGAGCTAATAAGCAGAAGAGGAAGACATTGAACCCAAGTCTCTTGATCCAAAGTAAAGAATGTTTTCCACTGCCTCATACCTCTTCCTTACCACAGCCTCACTGTCAGTCCAAAGCAGTTTGAAAATTGGATTTTGCCCCTAATTCCAACCTTTACAATTTTAAAGGTGACATTGAAATATTTTTATCTAAACTTATTTGGTGTGATCTCTGCTTCTAGTCTCTAACTCAGCAGTTCCTCATCTGCGGATTTGCTTATTTCTACGGTTTCCTATTTATCTTGGAGGAAACGCTAACAAATATAAAATTTTATGAAGGACTTCTAAGTTCTCTCTGTGAAGAGCTCAAGCAGAAACCTAAAGAAACATTAGTTCTTCTGATTTGTCAGCCTGGATGTCTGTGACTTCAGAGGAATAATGATGGGCCCTCTCAAAATACCCAGTCTACTAATAAACCAAGTTTCAGCATAGAAACTCGAAATCTCACTCCATCTCTGCAAATTTTGAAACTTTCTAAGTCACATCACAACTTTTTTTTATCTGTGTAACTGGCAAGACATCTCTTCCTGAGTAACTCACCAAAGTCTTCAATTTAACACATCCCAAATGGACATAATTATTTTTTTCTCCTAAACCTATTTTTCCTTTTTCCTACATTATTTTTGTTTAAGGCACTGCCTTCAACATACAGATATTCATCATCATCCCTGATGCACCTGACCAGAAGGACATTTCCTCCCTGAGATTTCACTCTCCATGGTTTTTGATACCTTCCTCATGTTTTTTTAAATCACGTAATATTTATAATGGCTATCTGGTTTGATGTCATACCTTTGCTAGACTATAAGCTTCTTCAAGGCAAGGACAGACAAATTGAAGTTTATAACCCTTTCTCCCAAAGTGCTTTGCATATAGTAGATCCTTGATACACATTTGCAATTGTGATACTTTAGAGATTTTTTAAAAAAACGGTGTGTTTGAGAAAGCTAAGATATTAAGCTCTTCTGACCAACTGTAAAAAAATCTGATTTCATTCTTTGGGTCATATTTTAAATTCTAATTAGCATTGCTTATAATTATGGTGAGAAAAACAACACCATACAAATGGGGAGATATTGAATGTGTTTTCCATAATGGCTGTTATAAATATAAAATTTTAGAGATTTTTTTCCTATAGGAATTATGAACAATTCTGGAAAACAGTATAGTATTGTTATTTATTTTCTATGGGGCTTCAATGTTGACAAATAGAAGGCAGAGTATTTTTACTTCAGCAAAATATAACAATTTTAATATTTTACATTTAATATATAGAGAAGCAACATAGCACAGGGGACAGATGTCTGGTCTTTGAATTAAGAAGATCCATGTTCAATTCTGACTTAGTTTATTAGCTGTATGATCATAAGCAAGGCACTTAACCAATCACATCTCCAATCTAAAATCTAAATTTTAAATGAGTAACTGATCTGTACTGTTTGAAGGGATCCTTTCACTGGATGAGGGAACACAGATGAAATCATAGATCAGGACACAAAATATAATAAATATGATATGAGATGGTGCAATAGTATTTGGCATATAATATGACATACCACAATGTAATAGAATGAAAAATAATATAACATGGAATTGACTATGACATACCACAATGTAATAGAATGAAAAATAATATAACATGGAGTTGACCCTGTATGAAACAAAAAAAATGCTAACCTTAAAAAATGTTTTTCAGTGATTTCCTTTAGCCACAGACCAAAATAAATTAATTCTCTTAATTCTCTTAATTAATTAATTCTCTTATCAGTGGGCCTGATAGTCATGTGAATTTTCTGGCATTTCATTTCTCACTAGGACACAACCAATATTATAATAGAAAGAACATCAGTTTTTAGAATGAGAATGTCCTAAGTTTGAATACCAGTTGTGTAGCCCTGAGTAAATTTCTTCAACAATACACACATCTTTAACTTCACAGGGCAGTTTAAAGATCAGATTATATTTTTATATATATGTGTTTTTACCTGTTTTATGATTACATTGTTTTTTAAAGTTACCAAACATTGACCACATGCCTACTATGCACAACACACGGTGATAAGTTATAGGGATATAAAGATAAAAATTCCAAACAAACCATCAAACATTTCCTGTCTTCGAGATGTTTATATTCTATCATGATTACCGATTACTCTCTTATGGATATATTACAATTCTCAACCACTAGCTAGTGGTATGACCTTGAACAAATATGTCCATCAGTAAACATTTGTGAAGTCCCTGTTATGTGTCAGTGATCTCTCTGGGCTTCAGTTCCACATGTTGAAAATGAAGGAATCAGACCAGATAGCATCAAAGGTTCTTTCTATCTCAATCAAAGTTCCTATGATCCAAGATTTACGAAGTAGGAAATAACATTTTTGTAGTACTTCACTATTTAAAAAGTGATTTATGCATACATAAATATATACAGGTATGTGTTGTAGTATATATCTATGCTTCCATTGGTATAGGGAGCTCTCAGTGAGGAATTTCCTCTTCAGCGTAGGTGAGTACATTCTCTACAACTTCCAATCTGAGAGAATTACGAGGACATTGAAAGGTTAAGTCCCTTACTCAAAGGTCACACAGTCAATATGTATTAGAAGAAGAGAAGGAACTTGAATCTGGGTTTTCCTGAATCTGAAGCTAATTTTCTATTTACGCTGCCTTTCTCAAAATACATCGATGCCCAATATAATAAAAAAGACATTTCAGTACATTTATATTCATACTCATATACATGAGTATATGCCACTCATAAATGACTATAACAAATATAGACCTGCAGCATACTTAAAAAAAGGTGACCAGGGATAATGATAGGACATAAACTCCATGAAGACAGGAGTTGTTTCTACTTTCCCTTTTTCTTTTCCTTCTCCTCTTCCTCCTTCTTTCTCCCTCTTATTACATTGGTCTTTATATCTATTACCTTCACAGTGATTTGAGAATAGTAGGTTCTCAATATCTGTTGACTTGAATTAAAAAGGCTTTGGAGGTTCTTTAGAACAATTCTCACTCTTTCAACATGTAGAGTCTTGGAAAGGATAGGAGACATCCCCAGTATTTAACTCAAGTTAATAGCTGAGTGGAGGATGGAACCCAGATTTCCTCTCACACCAGTGCTCCTTCAACATCTTGTCTTATTTTATAGGTAGCTTGTTTTGCATCTCTGCTGAGTTTCTAAATGACTTTAACTTCAGAGCTTAACTTACAAAGGAGCCTTGAGATCCTGTGGGACCAGAAATAATTAAAATTTTAGCATTCCAGCTTTATTCTCATTACCTCATGGATATGAATAATGATGAAGGAAATTTTTTTTGGTGATACCAATTGGAGCTATATGCAGTAGAAAAATAGGCATTGCATCTTTGGAAAGTAAATGTACTATAGAGCTTTCTTATGACATTGCAGCAGAGTCACAGTGATTTTCAGATCTGACTAAGTTTTGTTATTTTTGTATTTTGTTGATTTGGTGTCTCCTAAGAGATTGGTTTAGACTGAAAGAACTCAGAAACATTAATTTGAAAGTACTGTGGAGGCAGAAATTATATTTTTTTCTGTTTATGTTATTCTATTTAAAGGCCTAGTTGGATTTCACCTTGGGAGATATCTTACTCTTTCTTAGGAGGTAAGACTTCAGTGGATTCTGATGTTCCAGAAGAGGGCAAGATCTTGTAGGTTCTACCAAGACGGGAAATCCTTCAGTGTAGGCACATCAGTAGACTCTGTATCTATTATTTAGGGCCAGCCTAGATAAACTTTTATGGGCTCATCATCACCACCTCATTTTTTCCCCCTTCAGTAACATCATCTACTCAGTAATAGAGGAAGTGCATTTTGTCAGGGTGCAAGTATACTCACGCTTTGGAAATCTTATATCTTTGAGGTATTATTAATTAGATTTGCTTCTTGTTTAAGTTGTGATTTTATATCCTAATGGAGTTTATGTTCTTCTAATAGGAGCATGTGAGACTTTAGAAGACTGCAGTATTATGGCCATTCTTTAATCTTAGTACCTGTGGCTAGATTACAGCCTGGGACCTCCAGTAGCCGGACACAAGTGCTTGGCTGAAGCCACGGGAGGCTAACTTACACCAATCCCTGTTCTCTACTTGCTGTTGCCATTTTCACTGACTTCAGTGTTCTGAGTTCCATTGTCTTCTCAATAGAGGAATTAAGCTTCCATGTACTTCATTCTGCCCCCACCTTGGATATCTGAGGAGTGACCAGTTTCACTTTTGGCTCTAGTTTCTAGGTTAAGGTTCCCCCTTTCCAAAGGGAGAAGTAAAGGAAGGTTCCAGTATTTAACAGGTGTAGAACATGTACTTATTCTCACATACGAAAGGGAATGACAAAGAATAAAGAATCATAAAATGATTACAACAAAATAAATGACAGAACAGAATCCAGAAACATGATTACTAGCCTCACTGGGAAAACAAATAGTTTCTTTCCTAGGTAGTCAATTAGCTATTTTACATTTCGCCATAGCTGAGCAAAGGGCAGTTAGGTGGTACAGTGGATAGAGCACCAGTGCAGGAGTCAGGAGGACCTGAGTTCAAATTTTACCTCAGACACTTGACACTCACTAGCTGTGTGACCTTGGACAAGTCACTTAACCCCAATTGCCTCATCCTGGGTCATCTGATGAATATCTGGTCACTGGATTCAGATGACTCTGGAGGAGAAGTGAGGCTGGTGACCTGCACAACCCTCCCTCCCTCAAAACAAAGTCAAGTGCAAGTCATATCATTACCTCACTGATGGCATGGTCTTCTTCAGCAACGAAGGACAAACACAAGCAAAACAACTGAGCACCATTATACCAAACTTCAAGCAGAACCTCCTTTCCAGTAGCCTTTTTTTCTTTCTGGAGATAACTCTTTCCTCGTCACCAGTGTACTCCTAAGGCTGTTGCATTTGCCATGGCTCCAGGAACCACTATTGCTTTTGAATACTTCCTGGCCTTCCAGGATCTTTTGATATATGCAAGGCTGGTGTCAGAGGAAAGGAGACACAAAAAGAGAGGCAAGACATTCAGAGGCCCCCAGTTTAACCCTGACCAGTTAAGTTTAATTTTCATGTAGTGAGGAGGAAGGACACACACCTCTCTTTGCCCCCCCTCACCCCTGATCCATCATTATACCAAGGTAGAGAAAGTCCTTTCTCCATCCTCAACCAAAGTTCCATTTTCCCTTCTTGATAACTCCCACTCCAGAGACCCTCAGCTCAAAACTGCTTATTTTCCCCGCCCTGGTACAGCACCTGGTGTCATCAGCTTTTCTGGGTCAGAAATTATCAAGGAGAGGGATGAGTATCTAGGCGGCTTGGGAGATAGAGTGCTAGGCATAGTTATGACAACATGAGTTCAGATTATGCCTCAGACATCAGCTGTGCGATCCTGGGCCAATCACTTACCTACTCTCAGCTTCAGATGCTTCATCCATAATATGTGAATCATAAGAGTGTTAGGGTGTCTGGGCCTGATCTCTCAGGCCCACAGGCCTTATCTGACCAGCAGTGCCTGCAGGCCTTGGTGGAATGAGCTGTAAGCAATGACCGAGGCGGGAGACAAGATAGTGAAGAACTCCGTTCGTTGTAGCAGCAAGCAGTGCTTTTATCTCTTTCCCGACACCAGAGCCCTAAGTGGACATATCAGCAAATAGTTTGCCGTAATAAGGAAATACTATACCTATGACCAGGACTGCCCAGGGCTGACACGTAGCCCCTAGGAAGTAAAACATCTTGGGCCTTCTTTGTTCTCCAAAAGCCTGGGAAAATAGCCTTGAGCAAAACAGGGGCGGAACCCTTCCTCCCAGCGCCATCTTGTTCATGCCTTACCGGTCTCCCCTCAGTTTGCCTGAGTCGTGACCAGTGAATGCCGTCCAAGAGGCTGGGGTTGGCGATTCCCTTACATAATAGCACTTAACTCACAGGGTTGTGAATTGCCATCATCATCTTCATCATCATCATTGTCATCATTATAATCATACCTAGTATAAATATCAGTTATCATCATCCTAGTCATCATCATCATCATCATCATCATCATAATCTTAGTCATCATCATCATCATCATCATCCTCAGTCATTCAGAAGTTCAAGTTTCTATGTAATCTTTGGGGAACAGGCACTGAATTGACAGTGTCTGACCCACATACTCCAAAGGGTGTTGGGGAAGTGCATGAAGTTGACTGGAATACTTTTTAAGGAGTGAGTGGCATTACAATAAGAATCTGCTCTCTTCTTGGATATGGCTTTTCAACTGGAAATTTGTTTATTGAGATATGTATGCCCTATTGAGAAGGGTTTTTTTTTTTTCCTACCCTTAATTTTGTGTTCTCATGATCTCTGAGTGGACCTATTTTTTCCAATGGTGTCAGATTCCCTTTCTGTTCTTTTTGTGTGGTGCTCTACATATGTTCATTTAGTAATCTTTCTATATGAGGATGAATAAATATGACAATGGAATACACATGTAATTTGTGTGGATCCCCCTCCATTCTTTCTTTCCTTTCTCCCCCATTAAGTCTCCAATAACCTGTCAAAGTGTCTACATTTTTACCCTGAGGGTTATATTCTATTTTTTGTGCTAAATAATTTTTGTCTCTAAACTTAATTTGCAAATATCCTTGGAAGGGTAACAACTTAAACAATTTATCATCCATTTAATACCTCAAGGAAGATTAATTTATCAGCTCCTGGTGAACTTGAAAAGGGATGCTGTTGTTAATAAGGCAAACTTAATCTATATCAAAATGTTTCCAATGTCCAATACTTTTGTGTTCTATTGGGTTTCAGAGAACATTTTCTTCCTGAGAAACTGAAGCAAATTTGGGTTTCATTTGATTAGTGCTATTTATTTATTATTTTAATATTCTAGAGGACTAATAATTTCCTTATAATGCAATCTTAGTTGTGCATTCATAACCTTTGAAGATTAAGGAATAATAGGAAGGTTTCATTCACATTGGGAAGATCTTATATGAAGAATTTATGAGGAAACAAAGATAAGCATCACATATTGGAATGGGAAGGGATAGAGATCTTGGAATCTACATTGGCTTGCCTCTTCTGTTGCAAATAATCTCATATAAAACACAATTATATAAATATATACATACATATATACACAAAATAGTAACAATACTCATATTTTTACATTTCTTCTATAGGAATAACATTGTATAGCCACCCATATGGAGGAACCTTACTAAATGAAGACAAAATGTAAGTTGAAATGCCATTGTAAAGTGCATTCCTAAATAGATGGAATTTAGGAGTACTTTGTTGACTTCTTTAAATCTTTTCTTTGAGAATAAACAGATTTTTCTTACTTCCAAATACTTCATTTTTGAAATTAAGAAATACATACTCTTTAAAAGTAAATACAAATTATGTACCTTCCCCCTGATGTATACTGTGAAGATTACTTTAGAGGAGATATACAGATCTTTTTCTCTGTCTGGTGAAAACGAAAACATACAAACAAAAGACAAACTAAAAATAAAATAAGAAGGTCCTTATAGTTACTGTTTGTTCTTCCATATATTTTAATGCTGACTTTCAAATTGATAGCATTGCTAATAAGAAGAAAAATGACTAGGGAAGGTAATGGACAATGAATGAATGAATTATTGATGAGAAAGCATTTATTAAACTTTTACTCTGTGTCATACACAGACACAAAAGAGAAATGGCTCCTGGCCTCATGGAATTACATTCTAATATGAGGAGAGAACATACAAAAAAGAGTCATGTCTAGAGTCTTGCTTTAACTCATAAATTCAGAGATAATGAATGAAATCATAAAACATTTTATTGACATGCCCTTTGAAGAAGCATTGGTACCAATTGTTCCTGGGGTGAGAGGTTCGAGGGGACTGTGTAAAAACAAGGACCCTGACATACAGAGGAGAGCCTGCTATCACAGGTTCTCAGATCTGCATTTATAAAAGGAAAGGCACCATTTGAGGGGTTAACAATCCATTTAATCAAGCACATATATCATTCATTTAGTTCAGGGGAAAAAGTCAGCACCTTGAACTTCAGAGAAAATACAGAAAAGTAAAACCAATAGACAGGGACTTCCAGCTGTGTGACATAAACAATACATACATCATAGATCAACAGACAGTGGATCTGATCATTACATACATACATAGTTACCAGAGAGAGTGAAGCAGCAACATCTGGGTTTTCAAAGCTCAGGGGCTTCTTAGTGGCTGTCCAGGGTCTCATCTGGAACATGACCCTTCTTCCAAAGAGTAAGCCCCAAAGTAAAACTGCACCTCAGAGCCTTTATACACGTTTTAGAGCCAGAGGGCATCACAACCCTTGAGAACCAGTGTCTCATTCACAAACGGTGAGGGCCTTCCCAATCAAGCTTTTCTTAATGGGCAGGTCCATTAATGGGTGGGAAAGACATTCTTTAATCACATTATTCAATCAGAGGCACTTAATTATACTAAAATAAAAAATACATTATCAATACAGGTTGGCCACTAGGTGAAAGTCAGTTTTCACCATTCAGGACAACATGGTCTCAGAGGGAAGCTGGAGGTCCATTTGGAAGAAGACAATAGTGTGTCTCACATGGTGACATGACAGGAAGATGATGTAAAGTATTGTCAAGTAGCTGGGACTGGATAGATATAGTAAATTTTCACTAATCAGGACAGGGTATGAGGTTGTACATGTTCATTTATTCATTCTTTCATTTGTTAAACATTTATTAATTCCTATTATGTGCAAACCCTGTACTGGAGGCAAAGTGAGACAATATCTAAGTAAGACATGGTCCTTGACCTCATGGAGCTTACATTCCTGTAGAGGCATAAGGTACTAATGTAGTAACATAGTCATACATAGTAGATGACCTAGAGATGCTAAAGAGATGCTTTTCTTTTGTTGGATTAGAGAAAAAATGATTGCAAGATGTCATACCTAAATGGAATTCAAACAAAGAACACCAAACTCTTACAGTCCATCTAGTCTTTGGTCTGGCTTGCTCACCCCAATATTCCCTCCTATGGGAAGATCTGGCATCCCAAAGGAGGACTGCTACTACAGTGCCATGAACAAAGACTCTTTAAGTCCTATAAATGATGGTATTGTAGAGGAAAACACTCTGGCTACTTACTACTTTAGCTGTTAGTGAGTATCACTAATGCGATTCAGTTATACAAACATATTCATTCACAATGATAACAATTAAATGTTAAACATAACCATGTACTTAAGTTGAAAACAAGAATGATTTTAATATTGGGGTACTCGTGTGAAGCAAATAGAGGAATAACATATCACAATCTACACATGAACCTGAATCATACTCTCCCATCAACACATTCAGTATTTATGGGAAAGAATGGGTGTACACTTACAGAAACTTGACAGGAAAGCACATAATTGAGGATAACTAATATCCTCAGGGTAATTTGTGAGTCTGGAATGATCAACCTGTGTCCTGTTTCTATATGAAGAAAGGGCCATAAAATTCTTGGACAAGATTCTTTGTTGAAAAGATGCTCTCATTGGTAAGCTTAGTGTATCCACGTTGTGCCTGACATCCTCATGGGATGTGACATCTCAGATAAACTAGTCAATCTACTTGGTGAATACTCTGATTCCCAGCTATTCTTCTGCTCAGCTAAACTTCCTCAACAGCAACTGTCATTATCCATCACTTCTAGCTTAAAGGATGTTGTCAGCTTAAGGAGTATTATTTTATTTTGAAAATTTGCTGATCTTTATCCGAAAGTTGGCAAAAGCCTCTCTAACTCTTCCTTTTTAGCATTCTTCATTTTCTCTACCTCTAAGCAATAATAAAGGAAAATATAAAGAAGAAAATCAATTGCTGAGTGTTTGCCTTTTCTAAGAAACTGACATATGCCTCAGATGAGCAAACTGTCAATGGTTAGTCCCTTATACAAGAAAAATGTTCTTTGTCTTTAAAAATAGAGGTGCATGTCAGGAGTTATATGTCTAAGTAACAACATAAAGTCTTCATTTGTTCTGATAATTCTCCTCCTACTTTTCCCTTCTAATAACTAATTTTATGTCCATAGTTATTAATGTTGGCATCATTAATACAGTTAATATAGAATTTTTACGTAGTAAAGTCAGTAGAGTATATGTTCTTGGAACTGTTAGATTTTAATGAACTTCTCCCTTGTATTACGAGGGAATGAATACTGAAAATACTTTTGAGTCCAAACATATGAATATTATACAGAATTTCATTGTGTACTAGGTAGTGTTATACAGTAATAATTGAATAGAGGTAAAAATCCCAGAAACTCAGAGTTGGAGGGAACTTCACAAGCCATCTGGAATGATATGTACAAGAGTCATCATAATCGTTTTTAATATTCCATTTATCACCAGTTTTAATTTTAAGTATAAAAGAAATAGTGATGCCTTTCTTAAGTCTACTCTTTCACTTTCATGGTTCTCAACTTTAAAAGCACTAAAAAACTTCATCAAATGTAGCCCTGATTATTTTACTTTGGTTGTAGACTGGAGAGCGTCCGCCAGTGTGGAGTCGCACTCTGCATCATGTTGGGTTTCTCTATCCTCACTGCATCGATTGGCAGTTCCATAGTAAAAGATCGAGTGTGTGGAGCAAAGAGGTTGCAGCACATCAGTGGACTCGGTTATAGGACCTATTGGTTTACTAATTTCATTTATGATATGGTATGTTACTGAAATAGGATTTGTGGATATGGGCTAGCAGACTAAGTGGGCTGGGAGATTCGATAACCTCAGAACAATTTAGAAAATAAGGTGCAATTTCATGGACAGTATTTATAGTTTTATTTCAGTATCTGACAGTTAAATAGGTAGGTTTCCAAAGGACTCTTAGGATTTAGAGCTGGAAGGGACCATAGAGATAATTTAGTCCAGCCCCTTCCTTTGATAGAGGGGAAAACTGATAACTTTTCATCACCAGGAATTTGGAGATGGGGCTTCTTACAGCTCAGATTTTCAGCTAAAATTAATCCCACCTTAGAAGAATCTTAAATCTGACTCCACATGTTTCCACAGGCATCATCAGCCTTCTCTAATTTTACTGAATGGCTCTCTAAAACTTTGGACCTGAATCAAGAGTCAAGAGACCTGAATCTGTATCTATTACTTAGAAACTATGCCACTCTGCTTGTTTTTTCACCTTTTGAGTCTCAGTTCCTTTGTCTATAAACTGGGTATAGCAGTACTTGTACTTGACAGTTGTTTGTTTTTAGGGAAATTACTTAATAAAATTGAAATATTATAGAAATGTCAATTTTTATTATTGCTGTAATTGAAGGAACCCTGTTTCCTACACAATAACTTGGCAGTTGGATCCAGAAGGATGAATTTCCTCCCACTTTCCAGTTAAACTCTAAAATGCAAGCAAACTGCAAAGACTGTGTATTTTCTACTTCCTGTTCTTCCAGGATTGTGCTGGCACTCACCTTTACAGGTCCAGCAGAGTTGATTTAAAATTTTTCAGTGTGAATATCTATACCTTAGAAATCAGCAAATACTACCAATCACGGCTTGATTTACTAGTGTGTTGTTTGTCTAGAATTAAGAAAACGGTGGGAAAATGCTTATAATGCACATTAATCTTAAATGCATGTCACACATTAATTTTTTCTAGAGAGCTGGTTGTTAAACATTTACCAGCATCCCTTGCATTATAGTCCAGCTCAAGAACCTTTGCTAC
This sequence comes from Bettongia penicillata ogilbyi, assembly GCA_023548195.1. Lineage (NCBI taxonomy): Eukaryota > Metazoa > Chordata > Mammalia > Diprotodontia > Potoroidae > Bettongia > Bettongia penicillata. The sequence goes on along the minus strand of JAJHZJ010000476.1, from coordinate 1,162,929 downwards.
CATCTGGATTGTCTTGAGAAGCAAATGAGGCTTGCTTCTTAAGCACTTCTAGGTTTGCTTTCGAATTGTCTCATTACTTCCGGGCCTTCCACTCTACTCTTAGAAGAAAAATTTCTGTGCTGTGCCCAGAAGTTTCTAAGATTTGCAGCTCAGTCATTCTTTATGAGGAAAATAGTGATTGCTAATAAGCAACATTGTCATTTTAAAACAGATAGTAATAAAATATTGCTTTTCCCACAGGAGGAATGAACCCTTCAGAGTAGAATGAGCCAAGTCTTGGGTTCAAAGTCCACCTCTGTCCCTTATTACCTCTATGATTTTGAGCAACTCACTTACCATCCCTAGACTCCATATTCTCCTCTATAAAATGAAGGAAGAGATTGTATTGGATCATGTCTAAGTGTTCTTTTAACTCTGAAATCTATTTTAAAACCAACAAATCAGGTCTAATTCACTGGAGCTTGCAAAGTAACCACAGAATGAATACTTAAAGTGAAGTCAGATAAAAAATTCTATTTGCTTTTAAAGCTTGTATAAAATTATTAGAACTGTGTTTTCTTCTTAATGTATAACTTCTCCAATTTGACCTCTGGTCTCATTGCAATTAAGTAAATATGTACAGAATTTTAACTCCCATTTACTTATTCAATCAGTACAGAAAAACTTCTGAATGAATTCTTTCGACATTTGAAAGGATAATCAAAAGGAAATTGATGGATGGATATACTTTTTTTTTCATTTCTAAGGAACTGAGCATGTATAAAAAAACCTTGAGTGTATGAAGAGATTTCATCATTAATATGTACCCTCTATTCTCAATCTTGGCAGTCTCCTGTGAATGAGAAAAGGGTGTTCAAACATATCACAAATAGTATTGACCTATATGTAGAGTAAAGCTTGATAACATAACCTTAGTCATATGTGATATTGTTCAATATTAAATGAAATTTATCAAACTGTTTCAAAAATTTTTAATAATACATATTCCTTAAGAAATGTGCAATTATTTAAATTAATTGATGGTATAAATAAGTTCTTTGGTTCCTAATACATTCCTAAAATAGGTAGCTTCTTAAATATTATACTCGAGGCCTCCTAAATGCTTTTGCTCAGGTCATATATAAAATTATAGACATTCAAGTGGGAGGATAACCTTATTGCTTAAAATGTCTCGTAAGGAAAATATTATGAATGCAAGGTGAAGGGATGCCTCTAAGATAAGTAGATAATGATAAATAACTTGTCTGATCTGCTGTTTCTTTTTTTTCTTTCTTTAAGCTATTTTACCTGGTTTCAGTCAGCCTGAGTATTGGAGTTATTGTTGCTTTCAAGCTAACAGCCTTCACTTTCCGAGAGAACTTGGCAGCCACTGCCCTCCTGCTGGCCCTTTTCGGGTATGTGATTGGAAATGCCACTGTGGAATTATGGCGTGTTCCTTGCAAACGAAAAACTCTAGGATTTCTTTGAAACTGCTGTTGGGTGCATGATTTTCTCTCTCTTCCAGCAATTATGCTTCTGCAAGAGATATTGAGAAAACAAGCTCCAGCATGATGCGGAATACTCTGTGGGGGGAGGGAGAGAATTGATATACACAGAATAAGAACTGTGCTGTCCTGATCTCAGAAAGGCCTTCCAGCTGTTTGATAACGTTATACTGTATGAAACAGATTCTGTCTTATCATCACTTGGAGACTAAACTAGGAAATTGTTAGTCCTGAAATTACAGTGGAGGTGTTTCCATCATGAACGTCTATGCCTTGCAAATATCCTACTTTGCTTCCTCTGATATTAATGATCTGTAGCTGAATGCTCACTTTTCTTACTTAAAACATAGTACAAACAGCATATACTCACCTTATGATTCCCTAATTACTTTCCAGAAACTAATGGAAGATTAATGGTTCTCAGTGGATTGAGCATTTTATATTTCAGATCTCTTCTTCATCAAGTAAAATATGTTGACCTCTAGTACCTAAATCACACATATACTTATATACACACATATGTATATTTATACACATGCATATATATATGTATATACATATGCATGCACATATACATATACAAAAATTATGGTATAGACATCCTGAATATGATCTTGAATTTATACACACACACACATACACACAAACATATACACACACTTTTCCTGCTCCCCGTGTAAGATCTAAAATAAATAATTATCTAATTTTTTTTTATCTTAGCAAATTAAAAGTTATATAAAATCTTAAGTATCAGAAAAGACTTTCTAGGCTCTCTATTCTCACTCCTAACAAAATTCAGTGTGGTAGAAGGAATACTATATTTAAAAGGAGAGGAGGTAGCTTTGAATACTGGTCCTGCTTCATACCATCTGTGTGACATTATACAGTCATTTAACCTTTATAAGCTCTAATTTCCACCTCTTTATGATGACAGGGTTGGACTAAAGAGGCCTATAAACTAATACAAATTATATAGTTAGAAAGGACAGGTAGTATTCAGATCAATACAACTCTGCCTTTTAAACCATTTTTAAAATAATAATAGTATTTATATAATTCTTACTATGTGCCTGGCACTGTGCTAAGTACTTTTCAATTATCATCTCACTTGATCCTTGCTGTAACCTTGGGAGATAGGTGCTGCTATTACCCCCATTTTAGAGCTGAAGAAACTGAGGCAAATAGAATAAGTGACTTCCTTAGAGTTATATAGCTAGGAAAAGTCTGGGGCACAGATTTGAACTCAGAACTTTCTGAATGTAGGATAGAGTTCTACCCATTGCGGCACCTAGCTGCAACTTCCTGCTCATTAGCTCTTTTAGGGAGGAAGGTAGTAAAAGTATTATTATATTCAATTATGCATAAGGAATTTGAGAATCACACATGTTGACTACATGTGTTGTTGGAAATGGGATTATCATTCAGATCTCTCCTCTTTATTCAATGTCATTCATGTTGTATATTGAAGTCTTTCGAGGTCAGATTCTATTTCTGCTCATTTCTGCACTGATACAATGTTTAAGGTGGGTGGAACAGACAATGAGACAAATCAGCAAATAATTGGTAAGGACTCTGAATATCATATAATGAAATGTTAAAAGATTTTGGGGAAAATCTAGGTAACTTTGAAAACTTGAACGACTAACGTGGAAAGGGAACAAAAAAGTATTCTTCTATTACCAAATATGAAGTTAAACCAGTCATTGGAAACTCAGTGAATCACATTTTGATTTACTAAAAAGAGTAGCTCTCTTACAATTCAAGCTGTTTAATAATGAAAAAGATTGATTCATAAAGTGATGGGATCTTTGTCACTGGAAGATTGTTGACTATAAGGGATGCTATGGAGAGAATTCCTACATTCAAAGAGAAGTAGGAGTAGATGCTTAATGAGGCCCTTTTTAATTCTAAGATTGTTTATCAATTTACTTGTTAGAAGGAAAAAATAATCACAGCTAACATCTATAAATCAAAAAAGATTATAGGTAGAATTAGAAGGGATTTCAGCCGCCATCTAGTTTAATGACTTTGTTCATTTTACTGATAAGGAAATGGAGATCAGAATGATTAAATTAAATTGTACAAGATTACTCAGATAGTGAAAATGAAGTGAAATTTGAGTTCAGGTCCTCTGCCTCTACTGTGGGTAATTTTTTCATTGATTGCTTACGTAAAGCACTTCCCCCTTCTTTCTCTTTGTATGTAAATAGTTTGATTGTTGAAGGAGAACAAAAAGAACATTTACTTATTTCAGAAGACTGATAAAATCTGCTTGTAAAGTAACAGAATATTGAGATAGACTATTCTAAAGTCCAAAGAACTGCCCCTCAGATGAGTGTACAGAAGACCTTTTTGAAGTCAGAGTAACAACTGACATCATGGTGACTGCAAGGTATTATGGTCCAACAGTTCATTTGCATTGTCTATTTTTAGAGTTTTAAAGTTTATAACTGTGAAGTCACAAGTGAAATTGCTTTTGAGGACTATGGGAAGATGTTACAAAGATTAATGAGTTATAACTCAAAATCTGTTTCTTGAGTTTACCTCATAAAACATAGATAAGTAACTGACCTCCAGAAGGATTTGATTTGAGACTTTGGAACTGATAATGTTTAACATAGATTTTGGACTTTAATAAGGGCCAGAACTTGAATTAAGAAGAGCCTGGACCTAACAGTCTTTCTGTGCTCTGAAGTAAACTCAGAAAATACCTCTTCCTATGTCAACAAAGTCAGATGGGGCTGATTTAGCATTCCTTATGAAACCCTTACACTATCTTGAATAATGGAACATTTTCCAGTTCCTATGGCATGCTAATGGTAAAGAAAACACAGATTCCTGGGTCGTAATTTCAATCGAAACATTGTCAACTCTGTTAAAAATACCCTTTCTTGTACAAGCAAATTCAAATACCTGTTAGGACAGGATGCCTACAACCAATGGTGGGATCTTCTCTTTATTGTATGTCACAGAGACATATGTTACAGAAAAGAAATTCACACATCCTGGAATCATAAATTCCAACTGATGCTGATTTCTTAATTGTCTTGTCTCACTAAATTTAGAATTTGTTCAACTAAGGGAGTTCCTTTCTCACGGTAAAATGCATTTAAGCCTGATGGTTCTTGTACTTAACAGTCAGAAATTTTCATTTCTGGCTCCATGATCATGCATTGTTAGCTAAAGGGAAAAAAATTTATGCATTTAGCCTGTTGCCTTTTCTTAACCAAACTTTCAGGTTGACAGAACATATAGGGCAGGAGAAGACAGAAGAAGAAAGAAAAGCTAGAGAAAAAAATAGAAGGATTTAATGGAAGAAACTGAGAGCATGGAGGAGTTAGAAGAAATCAGAGGCAGAAGATATTGAAGGCTAATGGACAAGCTGCTAGCTGTAGCCACTGATTCATCAGTTGCCATGTTGGGAACATGTTGACTGAAAAGAGGCAGGTCCTGCTTTCATGACTGAATGAAGAAAGATTGCTTCAGCTGAGGAGCACTTCAGCTCGTACATTGACTGGAGGAGAGTTGAAGCCTTCTGATACATTTAGAGCTGTTTAGCTTAAAGCTCTTAAGTGTCATCTAATCTTAGAGAGGGGAGACTTTAAAGTTCCTTGCCTTCTGTGGTTTCAGAAGGAGAAACTGAGAGAAGACAGATTTTGCATGTTATAGTATGAACTGTGTTTTCTGAAGAAGAGGTTTTTTTCTCTTTGTAGAGGCTGATTGGAGGAAACTTTTTTTTGAGTGAGTTGGCTCAGAGAACCTTGTTAAGGATGGTCTTGAGCTTCATTGAGAGAGAGAGAGAGAGAGAGAGAGAGAGAGAGAGAGAGAGAGAGAGAGAGAGAGAGAGAGAGAGAGAGAGAGAGGAGAAAGAGAAGAGGAGAGGAGGGTATTGTATTCTGCTTGCATGAGTATATCTAAGAACATTCCAAAGCTGCATGTTCCTTAAAATAAAATTTTACTATACACAAAGATATTATAAATTCCTTGAGAGCAAAACCCCTATCTTCTGGCTCTCAGTGCCTTGCCTAGTGACTTTCTCAAGGTAGAGATTACTTTTTTAAGTTTGTTTATGGAATAATGAAATTTTTGACCTCCTATATTTTTTCAGTTTTAAGATTTAGAGTTTTAAGTTTGGAAAACTCAACATATGTTTTCTAATCAATCAATTATTGATCATCTGCTTTATCAAGAACTTTGTTAAGGTGTTGAGGATACAAAGATATGAATGAGGCAATTCTTGCCTTATAGGAGCACACACATAAACATAAGAAAATGCAATTATATATACAAGACAAGTATAAGATTAATTTTTATTGTAAAGTTCTTGACATGGAGAGGGAATCAAGATCTTATGAGTTGACTCTTGAGCTACATCTGAAAGTGTCTAGAGTCTAAGAAGAGAAAATGAGGAGAGACTACATTCTAGATGTAGTGGACACTGTAGACAGAGAGGAGATATAGATGATTGTTTGTGAAGTTCGCCTAGTAAGCCAGTTTGACTGGAATGCAGAGTATATGAAGCAGAGTAGTGTATAACATGGTCAAGTGGACCCAGATTGTAAAGTGATAGTGTCAAAGTCAAATAGAAATGGAGGTGATTCACCTGTACATAAGAATTCCTGTGGGCTACGTATTGGCTTAGAAAACCACATTAACGCTGTCTGTGTTCTTCTGCATTGTTATTTATTTTGTTAAATATTTCCCAATTACATTTTAATCTAGTTCAAGAAGGGAGCAGCCTGCAGCCACATGTTTGACATCTGTGCTGTAAAAGAGTTTAATGCCAAATAGAGGAGTTTGTATTTTATTCTAGTAGCAGAAGGAAGCCACTGAATTTTTGAATTGTACAGTGATATGATCCAAACCTGTGCTTTTGGAAAGCGTGGATTCAATTTATACTTTTATGCTTCTAGAAATGTCATTATGTGTTATGGGCTTCATTTCAGACAGTAGTATTTGCATTCCTATTTATCTGAAAGTCATGATTTAGTATTATGTTAGTGAATGTCTTTAGCTTATTTCCTAATGTGATTTTTTTAACATAGTAGTTACTTTAAAGCTTTTCTGCTGAATACATTCTCTGTTCTCTATGACAGCTTTATAGGTAAGCAATTTCTAAATTTTTCCTCCCTTAATTACGAGACTGATGGACAGTACATGTCATTTACAAAAGATCCATATAACTTCAACTGTGACATTTCTGGCTTGTTAGTTTTTGAAATGTGTGAATGCCACAATGGGACTGATGAATGAATTCAGAATATAATGGATGTCTTAAGAATACAGGGAACATGGCTAAGAAATCTCTATCTTTGGCAGCTCTTAAGGATTCGCCATCATTCACTTCATGATGTACTGTCATCATTTTCAGGGATGGGTAAAACATTAGTAAAACCTCAGTTATTTAAACCACCCTGAGATTGTGCAGGCTAATGCAATAAATCACTCCGTGATAAAAATGACAAGCTTATCCTGGAAGTACTGTTATCTTGTGCGTAGGTGGGTGGGTAGGTGGGGGCAGGGGAAAGGAGAATGGAAGACTGATATATGGAACTCTAAGGGAAATGGCAATGCTTTCAAAGCTAAAGTCACTCCTCAGGTGGCATTCTGAAGGAGTATAGTTGCAAATGTCAACTCCCTGTAACTGGTTGAAATGGTTCTGAAAAATAAGGAAACTGAGTGGAAAAGCCAAATGAAGGCAGGACTTCAGATCCTTGACTCATCCAGGAAGTTATTATTATTATTTTGAAAACTATTTCCTCCTTCTTCATTTATTGAATACTTTCCCAACTCACGATAGGGACAATTTTTCAGAGAATAGTATGACTAGGTTTCAAAATGCAACTTTTTAATCCACCTTCATGTTGTCAAATTTGGATTTCAGGAAACCTGTGGGTAATGTTAGAGATGGGTTTCTCTTTTATTTGATGAAAGGAAAAGCTATTTAGACACCATATAAATGCACTATTTTATGTAGCTTATAATATTCTATTATGTGAGCAGTATTTTATATATGTATCTATATATATTTATTTATAAATGATATATAAAGAGACAACATATTATAATGGATAGGAGATAATTTTAGACTCAAAAAGACCTGAGTTCCAGTCCTGCCTCTGTTACATGTTGCTTCTCCTTGGCCATGCCATTTAAACTCTCTCTGTCCCACTAAAATGTAAGTCTTTGATGAAGCTGCTGATCTATGTTTATGGAAGCTATTTACAATCTGACAATTCCTTATGTCAGTAGAATCACAGGTCTAATTTACATATAGATTAGTTATAAATATATTATAATTGAACTCTAGTAATTGTCAAATAACTCTATATTCTTGTCCATTTTCTTTTGTAGTTATGCAACTCTACCATGGATGTATCTTCTCTCCCGAATCTTTTCCAGCTCTGATGTGGCTTTCATTTCTTACATCTCTTTAAACTTTATCTTTGGCCTTTGCACCATGTTAATGACAATAATGCCAAGATTACTTGCTGTGGTCTCCAAAGCACAGGTGAGTGAATCTACTTCTCCCAAGGGTTTGACAGGCCAGAGTAAATGTTAATAGTATAAAGGCTCTGAAATCACAAAACCTAGAAAGGTGCATTGAGTTTCCTTTTGGAAAATAGTACTATCTTAAGAGAGTGGTTACTTCACACCTGAACAATTTTCCTGGAGACATGTATGATTCTAACTTAGATGAAGAATAGGGGGTGGTTCAGGCTGGCATAAATATGCTTTAGAATATTTAGAAAACATATAGAGACAGGAGTAGTATCACCTTTGATGAAGGTGCTCTAACAGTATGGGTGGTGCCTACCCAAAGGCCCAGGAAGTCTGGAGTGGGGCAGAGTTCATAGGTTTGTAGGATTTTTTGAGATGGACTTCATTTTTCTTCATGCTTTTGTCAAGGGCTTTGCGACATAGTTTCTGCAGGGATGTATTAAAATAAAATTCCTTTGTTAGTGGTCACCTAGGTGGCCAGCAGCTAGGGAGTTTCCTCTGCAAGAGAATAAGCTTTGTTCGCTGCCCCCAGCCACCTCCCTTAATTGATTATCATGAGCAAGCCTCTAGACCAGGCTCACTCCAGACTGATTCTCACCAGGGTAAGAGGGAAAGAAAGGCAACTTACCAGAAAACACCAAAGCAACACATTGATGCTCTAGAAATTTTATTATTTTTTTTTGAGACTGGTACTCTACATCTTTTTCTCTTGCTTGATTTGGCCTTATTGCTCAATACTTGTGAATCCTTTGGTTCTTTAGGGGATAATTTTGTGTAAAAATTATTGAATATGGAATTAGAAAACCTAGGTTTGAGACTTGACTTCTTCCCCTACTAGTGACCTAAGGAAACAATTCTTAACTACTTTCTGGGTTTTAGCTTTTTTGCCTACAAAACAGGAAATGGAGAAGTTCTGGAACTGGGATTTGATAGGAGTAGGGAACTCCCAGCTGAAGGTGTACTCTCCACCAATATAAGTTATTACACTGTCTGCAACTTAAAATCTTAGAATTGTCTGGAGGTAGCTAGCTGGCACAGTGGATAGGGGCTGGATCTGTGTGGAGTCAAGGAGACCAGAATTCATATTTGGTGGCTATGTGACACTGGGCAAGTCACTAAACCTGTCAGCCTCAAGTTCCTCATCTGTAAAATGGATGGGTGGAGAGACTAATAATGACACCGTCCACACAGGGTTTGTTGTGAGGATAAAAGAGCCTGTTTATAAAGCACTTTGTGAATGTGAGCTGTCATCATCACCATCACCATGTTTATTGTTACTACTGTTGTTTTCTAGAGCCGTGGAGTAAATTCCAAATTAAAAAAAGGGGGCACTAATACATTCATAAGGATTTCTGTGAGACATATATCAGCAATTTTAATATGTAATGTTAATTCTATTTTATTGTATTTTCATTTATTTGGTTAAGTATTTCCCAATGATATTTTAATCTGGTTTAGGAATGATGCTCTCCTCAAAGTTTGAGGGGTTTGATACCTGTGGTCTAGAGCACTGAAAGTGTGAATTACTTTCCCAGGGTCCTGTAGAAAGTATATGTTAGAAGCTGGGCTGGAACCCAAGCCACTGTGGTCAGCATTCGACCCCTCATTCCATGCTGCCTCCCTAATATTTTTGCTACTTGCTACATAGGTTTTCTGTGAGTCTCAACTGAGATATATATGAAATTATTTTTAACCAATTATTGTCAGTACTATAAATATAAACCATGACAAAAGCTTCCTTCAGGGATTGTTTCACAACACAAGTGAAGGTGTTTGCTCAACCAGAACAAGAGAGAGCAAGTTAAAATTTGGAACAGACTTTCCATTCTCACAACATAGAAAATGATAATTGGATGAATTCAAGTGACTGGTCTTGTACTTAAGGCACATTGTGAGTTAAGTAGACTAGAACGAGCAGAACTGAGAATCTAAGCACCATTTATAGCGCTGCTTCTGTGAAAATGTGCTCCAGGTGAGCCAACTTACAAATGGACAGTTTGAAAGACACCCCGTTGTAGAGTTAAGGGCCAGGATATCAATCAAACAGTGCCCAATGTGTATAATTTAGAGTCAGCACTGCCTTTCTATTCTTTACTTTGTTGAGAGCCATAAGGTAGCAATGCCCCTAGAGTGTTCCCTTTGAGCTTTCTAGAGTTAGTGTTTATCAGGAAAACCTTTCTTTCAAAACAAAACCTTCTTGCTATGATATTGTCTCTCTGGAGCCATACCTCTTTCTTTTTAGCTTCCTTCCTGGAGTAAAGATATTACCTGACACTGGTAGGTTCCCTATTTTCTCACTGATCTTTCTGATTACATGTAAAAAAAAAACACATGAAAGTCATTGTTTCAGCTGATTGCAAGTAGCTACTTGAACTGGAGCTCATGAATGACTCAACTTGGAGACTTTCTGATAGAGAAAAACTTTTACCTTTTAGATACAAAACTGACCCTTTAAAATTAACAAAAGATATATCTTCATGCATTCTATGATCCTAAATATTTATAGCTGTTTGTTCATCTGGTTCTTTCCTTGGTAGAGTGCCTTAAAATGTGGTAGTAGTAGTAGTAGTAGTAGTAGTAGTAGTAATAGTAGTAGTAGTAGGAGTAGTAGTAGTAGTAATAGTAGTGGTAGTAGTACTAATAGTAGTAGTTAGTAGTAGTAGCAGCAGTAGCAGCCCCAGCAGCAACAGCAGTAGTAAGTAGTAATAATAGCTAGCATTTCCCTAGAGTAGAAAGTCTCCCTGATTTGAGACTCTTTGTCAGAAGTTGACTACTGATTGATAGGTATTTTTCAGTCATGGAACTTATTTTTAAAAATTATCTGCTCAGGTATAAAGGGGTGAAGACTTTTAATCAGTGGAAGAAGTGAGCACTATGTATACTTTCACAATGAAATCAGAGATTCTTGAAGCATTGAGATGGACATATACACACAGAGGCATATTTTAAAACAAGACATTCATATGATTATTCTCTATGCAATACTTAGCCAAGTGTCTAAGGCTCAAAATATGCAACTTGAGAGAGTGCCAACTTAATGCAAAGGAGTTGACAGTTATTACAATTGACAGTGGGACTCAAAGAATTTTTACAAAGGAAATACCAAGTTCCTACCAATAATGACTATATTACAGTGAAATAAGAACTCAGTTATAAACTATGGATGTACTTATTCTAATTGCTGTAGGTCATGGCTAGTCTGATTCTGCCTTCAGTGTTTGTGGAAAAAAAAATGCTATCTCAAACATCACGTATCCCTATTCAGACTGGTAATAAACTGTTGTAGCAGACTAATAAATGTCCCTAATCATTTTAATTGATTTGTACAAGTTTGGTAAGTTTTGCTTTCCAATAATAGTCATATTATTTTCATCTCTTTAATTTTAGTTAAACAGGATGATTTATATGAAAATCCATTGTAACAGATATTTCCATCATTTACAAAAAAAGTAGAAAGAAATGGTATTTAGCTTCAGTAGTATTAACAAGGTTTGCTGTACCTCTTTTGAACATGAACAAAGACTATTATTTTAATCACTTCTCTCCCACCAATTTTACTGCCTAGATAATTGCCTATTCTTTTGTATTTAAGTCCTGGCATATACAGTGTAGTGAATCATATATAATATTATGCAAATTTACTATAAGAGAAATCTTTTTTAAAAAAATTGGGGGTGATGATTAAGCAAAATCAAGGAAGAATGGGAGTAAAAGAGTATAGCTATAACTCTCATTCAGAATGTACCGTGTTCATATGGCTGTGAATGATGCTTTCTTGAGAGTTTGAAAAAATATTAGAGTTGTTTTGTTTGTTTTTAATCACTTTTGCCTTGCTTGTATTACATTAACTTGAAATGTCATTGATGAAATTCTAGACTGGGGTGCTGGTTTATTTTATGTCTCCTTTTCTGATTCTTTAGTTTGCTTCCTTTACTCCTTCACATTCCAAGTGGGAACATTCCCTAAGGCTCTGCTCTTAGCCCTCCTTTTCCCCCAAATGCTTCCCTTTGGTGATCTCCTCTCCTCTCAGGGTTCCGACTGTTATCTCCATGCAAATGATTCCTGCATCTCCATTTCCAGTTCTGACTTCTTTTCCAAATTCCAGCCTGACAGTCCCAGATACCTACTATATGTCTCCAGTTGGATGTTTTTCCTGCACCTCAAGTTCAATGGGTCTAAAATGAAACTCAAAGTTTCTTTGTCCTAAACTTGTTCTTGTAGAGGACTACTCTTTTAAAATATTTTTTTTTTAAATTACATATAAATTTTTTTTAACATTTTGTTTTTTTTAATGAGTTTCAAATTCTCAACACCCCTTTCTTACTTCCATTTTTGAGGTGAGCAACTTGTAGGTTATACATGTGCTATCATGCAAAATATATTTGCATATTAGTCATGTTGTGAAAGAAAACAAAGACAAAAAACCCAATAAAGGCAAAAGTAAAAAACAAGTATGCTTCTATCTTCATTCAGACTCCATCAGTTTTTTTTCTCAGAAGGTGGATAGCATTTTTCATTGTGAGTCCTTTGAAATTGTTTTAGATCACTATATTCCTGAGAAGAGCTAAGTAACACACAGCTGATCCTGATACAATATTGTTATAACTATGTACAGTGTTTTCCTGGTTCTGCTCACTTCTTTCTGCATCTGTTCATATAAGTTTTTCCAGGTTTTTCTGAAATTGTTCTGCTCATTGGATTCTTTTTTTTTTTGAGAATGAAGGACAAACAGCAGTTTGCTCATTATTTCTTGTAGTACCATAGTATTCCTTCACAGTCTTATATCACTTCTTGTTCAGCTATTCCCCAACTGATGGATATACCCTCAATTTCCAATCCTTTGTCACCACAAAGAGAGCTGCTGTAAATATTGCATATATATATATATCTTTTTCTTTTTCCTTCCTTCCTTCCTTCTTTCCTTTCCTTTTTTTCCCCTCCTTTCTTTCATCTTCATGTGATACAGACATAGTAGTACTTTTGATGAGTCAAAGGGCCCCTTTTGGACAGAGTTCCAAATGGCTCTTCAGAATGTTTGGATCAATTCAGAACTCCACCAATGGTGCATTAGTATCCCAATTTTCCCATGCCCCCTCCAGCATTTATCATTTTCCTTTTCCATCATGTTAGCCCATCTGAAAGGTGTGAGGTGGTACTCCAGAGTTGTTTAAATTTGCTTTTGTCTAATCAACAGTGATTTATAGCATTTTTTCATATCACTGTAGATAGCTTTGATTATTTTATCTGAAAACTGCCTGTTTATACTCTTTGATCATTTTTCAGTTGGAGATTGACTAGTAAGTATCCTTATATACTTGACTCAGCACATATTTGAGGAATGAAGCCTTTATCAGGGAAACTAGCTTTAAAATTCTCTCCCCGCTGCCCCCACCCCAGTTTGCTATTTTCCTTCTAATCTTGATCACATTGGTCCTGTTTGTGAAAACCTTTTAATTTTGATGCAAACAAAATTATCCATTTTACATCCTATATTTCTTGTTTGGTCACAAATTCTTTCCTTATCCACAGATCTAACAGGTAAACTATTCCACAGTATCCTAATTTATTTGTGATATCACCTTTTATGTCTAAATCATTTATCCCTTTTGATCTTACATTGGTATATCATGCAAGATTTTGGTCTATACCTAGTTTCTCTCAAAATGCTTTCTAGTTTTCCCAGAAGTTTTTGTCAAATAAAGAGTTCTTGACCTAAACTCTTAGACAAACTCCTTCGGGTACCTCTAAAAAGAGAATCTGATCAAATTTTGGAGAGGCAGAATGCAATAGGAGACAGACTGTGGCAGATTCACAGCTCAGGACAGACTGGAAGATTGATGGGAAGGTTTTGTTCTGTGGGAGGGGAGAAGCACACAGCATACAGCACACAGGCTGTACCAGCACATCTCTCTTTGGTAGGGCTGATCAGGAAGCCCCAGGTAGTTTGAGGTAGTGGCTGCCCTGAGGAATCTCAGACATATCAGCTCAGGATCAGAGTCCAGTGGAACTGAGTGAGTGAGAGCCATGGAGTCCCAGGTATCTGCAGTGGCTACTCCTGAGACTATCAGCCCACAGATTAAATGTCACCTATTTCCAGGAGCCAAAACTTCCAGGAGTCAAAATGACAGAATGATCAGTAAATTCTCTCTCCCTCTGCCCTTGTTGACTTTGAAGAACCATAAAATATTTCCCCAGAAAAATCTTGGGACAATGGGATTAGTGGAAGAGACAAATAGTCTTGTAGCATGTGAGGCTAGGAAAATTGCTAAGGAGGATGCCTCTTGCTGTGGTGTAAGGGGACCAGGACAGGACCAGAGCTGTCCCAGATAGCCCCATCTCAGCAAACCAAGAGGAGATCCATAGGCTGAGTGGGGTGGAGCCACACAGCCACCAACAACCCTATATGTGCCTCAGCCCTCCAGGGGAATTGGGAAGACACTAGGGCAGCTGGAATCACCTACCACTGAGCTTGCTCATGCTCTAGCTCAGAAGAGGAGATGTCCTGTGGCCAGACAACCCCTCCCCCATACTTAACAAGCTAGCTCCAGGGTAAATTCAGAGAAACACCAAAAGATTTCACCTGGCTCTGCTTTCTTGTGCCAGCCAACTCAGCACCAGATAAACTGTAGCACTTTAGCTTCTAGCTGAAAGAACCAGAGGCCACAACGCAAAAAGCCTCATCATCTTGAGTAAGAAGCAAAGCAAGAAAGAAAAAAACCATAGAATACTTCTATGGGGACAAGGAACAAAATAAAGAGCACTCTTGGAAGAGCTGAGGAAAGATTTAAAAAGCCAAAGTAGAGAAATAGAAGAAAAACTGGCCAATGATTTTAAAAGTATGAAAAAAGAATTCACTGAAGAGAGCAGCTCCTTAAAAAGGAAAACTGGGCAAATGGAAAAGGAAGTACAAAAACTAACTGGAGAAAATAACTCCTTAAAAGGAATAATTGGACAGATGGAAAAGAAGATGCAAAAATTAACTGAAGAAAACAAATTTGATAAAAATTAGAATTGGGCAAGTAGAAGCTAATGACTCTATGAGACATCAAGAATCAGTCAAACAAAATCTAAAGAATGAAAAGAGAGAAGAAAATGTAAAATATCTTATTGGAAAACCAACTGACCTAGAAAATAGATCCAGGAGAGAAAATCTAAGAATTATTGATCTAAAAGCCATGATGAAAAAAAGAGCCTGTACAATATCTTCCAAGAAATCATCAAGGAAAACTGCCCAGAAGTCCTAGACCTAGAAAGAATCCACTGTTCACCTCCTGAAAGGGATCCCAAACTAAACATACCAAGGAATATTGTTGTCAAATTCCAGAACTATAAAGCGAAGGAGAAAATACTATAGGCAGTCAGAAAGAAATCATTCAAATATTGAGGAGTTACAATCAGGATCATACAGAACCTTGCAGCTTTTACATTAAAAGGAATTTGAAGGAATTGAAGGAATTGGGATATGATATTCTCTAAGGCAAAGGAGCTGGGACTACAAGCAAGGATCAATTACCCAGCAAAGTTGAGCACAATATTTCAGGCAGGGAGATGGACATTCAGGGAAATAAGGGACTTCCAGAACTTCCTGATAAAAAGGCCAGAACTCAATAGAAAATTTGATCTTCAAATGTAGACCTCAAGAGAGGCATAAAAAGATAAACAGGGGAAAAGAAACTTGTTACTCAATATGGGCAAACTCTTTACATCTCTATAAGGGAAGATAATACTTGTTAATCTTGAGAATTGTATGTTCATCATGAAATATAAAAGGGATATACATAGATAGAGGGAGCAGGTATAAAATAAATGATGTGATGATAAAAATGTTATTGAATGGTGCAAAGGGATTGTAACAGGAGATGTGAAAAGGAGGAGATAGTAAATGGTAAATTACATCATAAGAAGAGGCATAAAATTATTTTGCAGTAGAGGGAAAGAGGGGAGGGAGATGAGCAATGTTTGGTATTTGCTCTCATCTGATTTGGTTCCAGAAGGGAACAACAAACTTTGTTAAGTATATAGATCTAACTAGCTCTATAGGCAGTAGCAGGGGAAAGGGGAAATAAAGGGTAGGGGAGGCTAAAAGGGAGGGAAGAAGTAGTAACAGTAAAGGGGAGTAAAAGGAAGGGTGGCTGAAAGAAGTAAGGGAAGACTGTGGGAGGTGGCGATCAAAAATTAAAACTTTGTTGTGGAGGCAAAGGGAGAAGGGAGAACTAAAAGCACAAATGGGTGGGAAAGAGGACGAAGGGAAAGAGACAGGGAGTAGTCATAACTGTGAATGCGAATGGGATGAACTCTCCCATAAAACGGAGACAGATAGCAGAATGGATTAAAAACCATAATCCAAACAATATCTTGTTTACAAGAAACACATTTGGAAATGGGGGGATGCCACATAGAGTAAAGGTAAAAGGTTGCAGCAGAAAAATATTGTGCTTCATCTGATGTAAAAAAAAGCAGGGGTAAGCAATTCTAATCTCAGACAGAAGCAAAAGAAGAAATAGATTCTAATCTAAAGAAGATAAGGAAGGCTAAAAGGCATCATAGACAATGAAGCAATATCATTACTAAACATATATACTCCAAGTAGGATAGCATCCAAATTCTTAGAGGAGAAGTTAAGGGAGTTACAGGAAGAAATAGACAGCAAAACTATATTAGTGAGGGACCTCAACCTGCCCCTCTCTGAACTTGATAAATCTAACCTCAAAATAAACAACAAAGAAGCTAAGGAGGTGAGTAAAACTTTGGATAAGGTATATATGATATCTCTCTGGAGAAAACTGAATGGGGATAGAAAGGAATATACCTTTTTCTCAGCAATACATGGCACATATACAAAAATTGACCATGTACTAGCACATAAAAACCTCACAATCCAGTGCAGAAAGGCAGAGATAGTAAATGCATCCTTCTCAGATCATAATGCAATAAAAATTATTTGTAATAAAAGGTCATGGAAAAATAGACCAAAAATTAATTGGAAACTAAACAATGTAATCCTAAAGAATGAGTAGATTAAACAACAAATCATAGAAACAATCAAAAACTTCATCCAAGAGAATGAAAAACAATGAGACAACCTAACAAATCTTATGGGATACTGCAAGAGCAGTTCTTAGGGGAAGTTTTATATCTTTGAATACCTACATGAATAAAATAGAGAAAGAGGAGATCAATGACTTGGGCATGCAGCTGAAAAAGCTAGAAAAAGAACAAATTGAAAATTCCCAAGTAAATACCAAATTAAAAATACTGAAAACCAAAGGAGAGATTAATAAAACTGAAGTCAAGGAAACTGTTGAACTAATCAATAAAACTAAGAGTTGGTTTTATGAAAAACCCAATAAAATTGATAAAGCTTTGACCAATTTGATGAAAAAACAGAAAGAAGAAAAACCAAATTAGTAATAATAAAAATGAAAGGGTGAACTCACCTCTAATGAGGAGGAAATTAAAACAATAATTTAGAAATTACTTTGCCCAACTGTATGCCCATAAATTTGACAATCTAAATGAGATGGATGGTTATTTTAAAAAATATGAATTGCCAAGATTAACAAAAGAGGAAGTTGAATACTTAAATAACCCCATTTCAGAAAAAGCAATTGAGCAAGTCATCAATGAACTCCTTAGGAAAAATCTCCAGAGGGATTTACAAGTGAATTCTATCAAACATTTTAAGAACAGATAATTCTAATACTATATAGACTAGTTGGGAAAATTGGGGAAGGAGTCCCTTCTAAATTCTTTTTTTGATACAAAATATGGTTTTGATATCTAAACCAGGAAGAAACAAAATGGAGAAATAAAATTATAGACCAATTTCTTTAATGAATATAGAGGCAAAAACTTTAAATAAGATTTTAGCAAAAAGAATACATCAGCTTATCATGAGACTAATACGTTATGATCAGGTAGGATTTATACCAGGAATGCAGGACTGGTTCAATATTAGGAAAACTATTAGCATTATTGATCATATCAATAACAAAACTAAATGAAAATACAGGATTCTCTCCAAAGATGCAGAAATTGTTTTTGATAAAATACAATACCCCTTTCCCTCTTGAAAACACTGGAGAGCATAAGAATAAATGGAACTTTCCATAGCATAATAAGCACTCTCTACCTAAAACCTTCAGCAAGCATTATATGGAATGGGGATAAGCTAGATGCATTTCTAATAAGATCGGGGTGAAACAAGGATGTCCATTATCACCACTATTATTCAATATGGTACTAGAAATGTTAGCTGTAGCAATAAGAGAAGAAAAAGAAATTGAAGGAATTAGAATAGGCAAAGAAGAAACTAAGTTACCACTTTTTTCAAATGATATGATGATATAACTTAAGAGAATCCCAGAGAATCAAGCAAAAAAAATACTTGAAATAATAAAACAATTTTGGCAAAGTTGCAGGTCTACCAGATAAACCCACACAAATCTTCTGCATTTCTATATATTACTAACAAAGCCCAACAGCAAGAGATAGAAAGAGAAATCCCATTTAAAGCTCGGGTGGACACTATAAAATATTTGGGAGTCTATCTGCTAAAAGAAATCCAGGGACTATATGAACACAATTACAAAACACTTTTCACACAAATAAAGTCAGATCCAAGTAAGTGGAAAAACATCATTTGCTCATGGATAGGCCAAGCCAATGTAATAAAAATGACAGTTCTACCTAAATTAATTTACTTATTCAATGCCATATCAATCAAACTATCAGATAATTATTTTGTAGAGCTAGAAAAAATAATATCAAAATTCATCTGGAAGAACAAAGTGTCCAGAATATCAAGGAAACTAATGAAAAGAAATGCTAGGGAAGGTGGCCCTAGTTCTTCCAAATTTCACACTGTATTTTAAAGCAGCAATTATCAAAACCATTTGGTACTGGCTAAAAAGCAGAAGGGTAGAACAGTAGAATAGTTTAGGCACTCAAGACACTGTAGTCAATGAATATAGCAATCTGCTGTTTGATAAACCCAAGGACCCCAGCTTCTGGGATAAGAACTCACTGTTCAAAAAATATTGCTGGAAAAACTGGATAACAGTGAGGCAAGAACTAGGCTAGACCAATGCCTGACACCAAACACAAGAATAAAGTCCAAATGACTACATGATCTAGGTATAGAGCTTGATACTGTAAACAAATTAGTGGAGCAAGGAATAGCATATTTATCAGATTTATGGAGGGGGTAAGAATTTTTGACTAAAGAAGAGAAAGAAAACATAAAGTACAATATGGATAATTTTGGTTACATTAAATTGAAAAGTTATTGCACAACCAAACCCAATGCAACCAAGATTAGGAGGGAAGCAGAAAACTGGGAAAGAATTTTTGCAACTGGTGTCTGTGATGAAGGCCTCATTTCTAAAATATATTGAGAACTGAGTCAAATGTACAAGAATACAAGTCATTCCTCAGTTGATAAATGGTCAAAGGATATAAACAGGCAGTTTTCAGAGGAAGAAATTAAAGCTATCTGTAGTCATAAAAAAATGCTCTAAATCACTATTGAGTAGAGAGATGCAAATCAAACCAACTCTGAGATGCCACATCACACCTATCAGATTGAGAAACGTGACAGAACAGGAGGATGATATATGTTGGAGAGGTTATGGGAGAGTTGGAATGCTAATTCATTGTTGGTGGAGCTGTGAGCTGATCCAGCCAATCTGGAGAGCAATTTGGAAGTATGCCCAAATGGCTACAAAAATGTGCATACCCTTTGACCCAGAAATACCACTTCTAGGATTGTACCCCCAAGAGATCATAAAATGGGAAAGGGTTCCACATGTACAGAAATATTTATAGCAGCTCTCTTTGCGGCGGCCAAAAACTGGAAATCAAGGGGATGTCCATCAATTGGGGAATGACTGAACAAGATGCGGTATATGAATGTATTTAATACTATTGTACTATAAAAAGTGATGAACAGGAAGACTTCAGAGAAGCCTGGAAAGACTCATATGAACTGATGGTAAGTGAAAGGAGCAGAACCAGGAGAACTTTGTACACAGCAACGACCACAGTGTGCGAGGAATTTTTCTAGTAGATTTAGTACTTCATTGCAATGTGAGGAGTTAAATAATTCCCAATGGTCTCTTAAGGCAAAATGCCTTCCACATCCAGAGAAGGAACTATGGAATTCAATTGTAGAATGAAGCAGACCATTTTATTTTGTATTATGTTTTGGTTTGTTTTATGATTTGTCCCATTCATTTTAATTCTTCTATGCAACATGACTAAAATGTATTTAAAAGTAAATATATTTACATTTAGTTTAAATGAAAATGTATTTAATAGGAATGTACTTGTAGAACCTATATAAAACTGTATGCTGTATCAGGGAGGGATTGTGGAGGAGGGGAGGACGGGGTAAGGGAGGAGAAAAAATATAAGATACATGGAAGTGATTGTAGAACACTGAAAACAAATTAGAAAAAAAGAGTTCTTGTCCCAAAATCTTGGATCTAGGTTACTATGGTCATTTACTGCTGTGTATTTATCTAACCCATCCCACCTTTGATCCACCGTTGTATCTCTTAGCCAGTACTAGATTGTTTTGTTAATTACAGCCTTGTAATACAGTTTGAGATCTGGTATGGCTAACCCAACTTTCTTTTCATTGATTCCCTTGATATTTTTGACCTTTTGTTCTTCTGGATAAAATTTGTTAGGTTTTTCTGGCTGTATAAAATAATTTTTTGGTAGATTGATTGGCTTAGCATTGATCAAATAAATTAATTTAGGTAGAATTGTAATTTTAACTTAGCCTACACATGAGCAATTGATATTTTTTCCAGTTGTGCAGATCTGACTTTAAATGCATGAAAAGTATTTTGTAATTTTCTTCATGTAATTGCTAGATTTGTTGACAAATACACTCCTAAGCAGTTTTCAGTTGCCCACATTTATTTATTTATTTATTTTTGGCATCTATGTGGTACAGTGGATGGAGTGGTGAATAGAGTTAGGAATATTCCTCTTCCTGAGTTCCAATCCCACCTCAGACACTTATTACCTGTGTGACCCTGGGCAAGTCACTTAACCCTATCTCTGTTTACCTTAGTTGCCTCATCTGTAAAATGAGCTGGAGAAGGAAATGGCAAACTACTCCGGTATTTTTGCCAAAAGAACTCTCAAATGGGGTCTTGAATAGTTGATCTGACTGGAAATGGCTGAATACAATTATCTTAAATGGAATTTCTTTTTCTATCCCTTGCTGCTGGACTTTGTTGGCAATATACAGAAATCCTAATGCTTTATGTGTGTTTGTGTTATATCTTACAACTAATTTAAACTTGTTAATTACTTCAACTGGCCTTTAATTTGATTCTCTAAGTTTCTCCAACCATACCATCATAACATCTGCAAAGAAGGATAGTTTTGTTTCCTTCTTGCCTATTCTAATTTCTATGATCTCTTTTTCTTCTCTTTTTGCTATGGCTAGCATTTCTAGTAAAATACTGAATAATAGTGTTGATAATGGGCATCCTTGCTTCAACTCAATCTTATTGGAAAGTCTTTTAGCCTATCCCTATTAGAGATAATGCTTGCTGATGGTTTTAGATAGATACTATTTATCATTTTAAGTAAAGCTCCACTTATTTCTATGCTTTCTAGTGTTTTTTTAAAAATAGGAATGTGTTACATTTTGTCAAAGTCTCTTCTGCATCTATTGAGATAATCGTGACTTTCGTTGTTTTTGTTATTGATGTGGTCAATTATATTTTTAATATTGAACTAGTTTTACATCCCAACCTGTAATAGTGTATGATATTTGTGATATATTGCTGTAATATGTAATATGTTGGAAAATCATGGCAAAATGTGGTTGACAGAGAAGTTCACTACTGTTATACATCAGTTTCATGATGGTATACTTACACAGATCTGCATAATGGATGGTACTCTCACACTTTTCTTGTCACTGGTGATATAAAGAAGGCCTGTGTGCTTACTCCCATGCTTTTTAGCATGATGTTTTCAGTCACGTTGGATGTCTTCAAGGAAGACAAAAATAGCATCAAGATTAGCTGATCACTGATGGTAAAAGCCTACAAACCACAACTAAAGTATAGGGGGGTTGGTGCATGGTGTTTTTTTTCTTTTTTACAGATGATTGTGCATTTGCTGTAGTCTCTGAGACTGAGATGCATCAAAATATGAATTAATTCTCAGCTGCTTGTGCTAATTTTGTTCTACCAATTAACACAAATAGAGGTTCTCTACTAGGCAGCACCACACCATTCATAAGTGGAATAATTGGGTATTGCAAATGGAGAAATTTTGAATGCTGTGGATAATTGCACTTACCTTGGCAGTAGACTTTCCAGAGATGTACATAGAGATGATGAAGTTGATGAACACAGTACCAGACCTAGCTCAGTGTCTGAAAGGTTCCAAATTAAAGTGTGTGAAAGAAGAGGTATTAGACTACCTATCAGACTGAAAGTCTCTGGAGCCATTGTGTTGACTTCATCTTTGTTTGCCTGGGGAATCTGGGCAGTATACCAGCACCATGTTAGAAAACCGAATTACTTCCATTTGAATTGACTTAGTATGATTCTTAAGATCATCTGTCTAGATAAGACTAGATACTGAGGTTCTTTCCTGAGCTAAAAATCCAAGCATTCGAACTCTATTGCAGAGTGCAACTCCAATGGGCTGGCCATGTTGTTTGAATACCATACATATGTTTGCCTAAAATTCTGTTTTATGGAGAACTCACACAAGGTAAGGGCTCATAGGGAGGTCAGAAGAAACACTTCAATGACACTCTTAAGGTCTCTCTGAAGAACTTTGGAATTGATTGTGAGACGTAGGAGAAACTGGCACAGGACTGATCAGCATGTCATGCCTGCATGAAAGAAGGCACTGTGCTCTATAAGCAAAGCAGAACTGAAGTAGTTCAAAAGTAATGTGAGATGCACAAATTTGGAGTCATCTCTACTTCAGATGTTCAATTTGCACTACTTGTAGTCAACTTGTGATAGAGCCTTCCAAGTTGTATTGGTCTGATCAGCCACAGTCAGACACACTGTACCTTGACCCCAGTGTAGTGATGTCATTTTGGTTGTCTTTGAGAATGAAGGACAGCAGCCACTACTTAACATTTTAAGGAAAACTTTTTTTTTTGCTATGCTTTCCAATGTTTTTAATAGGAATGAGTGTTTTATTTTATTAAATGATTTTTCTGCGTTTATGAAATGATCATATGACTTTTATTATTTTTGTTACTGATATCATTAATTATGCTCATAGTTTTCCTAATATTGAGGCAGCCTTATATTCCCATTGGGTCAAAGTATAGGATCTTTGTGATATATTGTGGCAATCTCCTTGCTAGTATTTTTAAAAAAATTCTTTTTATTTTAAACTTAAATACACAATAAGAAAAGAAAAAGAAACATATTATAAACTTAGATAGTAAGTTAGAAAAAGGAAAAAAAAACATTGCCATGTGCACAGCATAATGTAAGAAAGGATTCAAAATATACAACACTAAATTTCCATTTCAAGAAAGTCCATATAATAAATACTACACATTGTGTTCTGAACTGTCCATCTTTTCTTTGCTTCCTTGTAAGTTTTTTGTTCTCACTATGCACTTTTTACTTTGTTCTTTCCCTCTCACTACTTTCTCTCCTCCCCCAAGAAGGCTCCCTTTAGGTATAGAGATACATACAGACACGCACAGACAGACAGACACACCCACATACAAATGGACACACAAACATACATATATACATACACTGTAATCATATTAATATATAGGAAGATACATTCATATCCATCTATGTAAGACCATGCTATACTTGCTTATCCTGTTTCTCTGAGGGTGAATAATATCTTCCTTCCTAAATCCAGGTCTTTCCATATTTTTCTACGTTCACCAACTCAGCATTTCTTATACCACAGCAATAGTCCAACCTTATACTGTGTAGCTATTTTAAATAGTCTAAAACAACATTGATTAATATGGCTGACATATAGTGTAGTTTCCCTGTTTTCTCTTTTGATTAAATTTATTTTAGCTTTAACTTTGTCTGACATCATGATTACTACCCCTGCTTTTTACCCTAATAAATTCTATTCCTGATCTTTATTTTCATTATACCTCTTATTTCCTATTCCTCCTGACTCCTCTACTTTTATTTCTACCATTATTTAACCTATGCCCCCCTCCAAAGAGCTGTCCCTTATCCTCTTCTCCACCTCCCTTCTCATTACTCTCTTGTTTGTATCAGAATGTAGAAGACTTTTATAGCCTTATACTCGCACACACACACACGCACACACATAATTCCCCCTTTATCTCATTCTCATTAATCTAGACACCCTTCTGTACCCCCCTTATCCTATTCCCTCACCCTCTTATTTCTTTATTAATTTAGAAGACTTTTATTCCCTTGTAAATATATATATATATATATATATATGTATTGTTCTTTGACCCAGATCTGATGTGGGTAGAATTCCCTCTAAAAATCATTCCCTTATCCTCTCTCCCCTTCCTATCACCTAATCCCCATGAATATTCTTATTTTGAAATACATTTAATTATTAAAAACTGACATTTAGATACTATGTAAAGTCTACAGATTGCTTACCATACATTATAGAAACTATCTTTTACAGTAAATCTACTACCATTTTACAGATGAGGGCACTGTGATACAAAATGATAATACAGCTATAAAGTGTCAGAAACCCAATTTGGATTCATGCTTTTCATCACTCAAAATGCAGGGGTTTTTCTTCTACACCATGCTTTCTTTTAACCAGTTTCTCATTTTTTGGTTTACAATATAGTGGAGCTACATGTTTCTTTTGTACAGGCTTCTCTAGACAGTTACATTATGTTATGGTCTGGGTCAAATTGTCCTTGATAGATGGCCACACTGATACTCTATTTCTGATTAACAATAAGAGATTTATGGATAAATGTAGCTATTTAGGGTAGTGATTGTTGTTTGTGCAAGTATTTAATGATCTCTCTTCTCCTTTACTTTACAGAATTTGCAGGATATCTACAATGTCCTCAAATGGGTCTTTACCATTTTCCCTCAATTTTGCCTGGGCCAAGGTTTAATAGAACTTTGCTACAACCAGATTAAGTTTGACCTAACCCACAACTTTGGCATTGATTCCTATGTGAGTCCTTTTGAAATGAATTTCTTGGGTTGGATCTTCGTGGCAATGGCCCTCCAAGGCACGACTCTTCTTCTTTTGAGAATCCTGCTTCATTGGGACTTGATTCAGAAACTAAGGTATGTTTTCCTTTGTGTTTACTTTTCAAGTGGCCCAATACTTGAATCTGAACGTTGGTTATACTTGTAGCATCTAAAGTGAATTTAGTGGATACTACATCATTTTATTTTCATTGTTTAACATTTCTGTAATCAACCTTTGGAGGCAGTAGTATTCACTGGAATCCAATCAACTTCAATATACTTCATCTTCCAATTATTACTCTTTCTTTAGGAAATACAGTGTTCTCTTTCTTTGCTATAGGAAAACACGAAGGAGGGTTTAGGAAACTCTAAGGAAGAGTTAGCATTTATGTAGGAGTTTAAGTTTTGCAAAATGCTTTATATATACTATCTCATATGATCCTTACAACAACCAAGATAATAGGTAATAATAACAAAAGCAATAGCATTCACATCTAGAATAGAAAGACAAAGATGCAACACTCCCTGTAATGTGTGTGGCTAGAAAAGGAAAGGGTATACATGGACTATTTTAATGCTCCATTCATGTTCTTGAGATACAAAGAGCAGGATGAAGACCTCTTGCACTAGTTATGCGTTCTCTTCTGAGCCTCAGTGGTTTCATCTGTGAAATGACGAGTTCAGTTTACCATAAAGTCATAGAATTTAAGCGTTAGAAGGAAATTAACATCTAATTCAACCTATGCGTGAAAGGAACGACTACTATAATATACCTGACAAATGGACATGTAGCCTTTACTTGAAAGTCCTCCAAGGAAAGGTAGTGGTGATACACTGGCTCTTGAGGCAACCAGTTCCACTTTGGAAAACTTCAGTTGTCAGGAATTTTTTCTAGACATTAATCCAAAGTATGTCTTAAGTAGACATTTAAGATTCAAGTAACCTTTCACCATTTGTTCTAATTTTTAGCTTTGGGATCAATTAGAACAAGCCTAATGCCTCCCCTATATGATAGTCTTTCAAATACCTGAAGTCAGCATCATGTCCCCCCTGAGCTTTCTCTTCTCTGGACTAAACATGTCCAGGTCTTCCAAGTGGTCCTCATGTGACAAAGATTTAAGACCCTTCAACGTCTCAGTTGCCCTCTTTTAGACACTTTCCATCTTATCCATATCTTTCTTAAATTATGGTGCCCAGAATTGAATACAACACTCTAGTCAAGGTCTGTCAAGGACAGGGTACAGTGGGTCTATCATCTCCCTATTCCTAGAAGCTTTACCCCTTTTAATGTAGCCTACAAGCATAATGTAGCCTTTTTGCCTGTCTAGGTTATCTCTTTGATCTTGAAGGCATTATGGGGAAATGGAAGCACAAACCACAAGGGATGCATAAGAAGGTGTTGAAAAGGTTGTGATTTTCATGGGGGAAATACTACATGAGAAAATATTTCTAAGGTATTAAAATCGCAGTTAACTAGACTCTCTCCTCTATACTCACCCCATCTTTCAGCAGTCATGTGACAAGTCAGAGAATCTCTGAAACTGTGAGATTTCTGTCATTGGTAATCTGTTGAAAAACCCTAGGCCTGGTTAACGCATATAACTACAACTATAGTGGAAGTGAGATTTTGCTGTTGTGAGGAAATAGTCTCTTCAAAGAGAACCCCAGACTAAGATTTCCTTTAAATTTTATTTTTATAGTGTTATCAGCATAAATTTGAGACTCTTAACAAGTCTATGAACTGTCTCTTGGCATCATGATAGAATATAACAAGGCAGACTTGGATTCAGGAAGATCTGAGTATAAATCCCGTATTTGATACTTACTGACTGAACAACCATAGACAGTGATCTAAATCCTATTCTCAGAGTCCCGGGCAATTCTAAATCTGTAAGTTACAAATGGGTTGTGATCTATATGGGTGCTTCATCGATGAAATGACGAACATGTGACACATTGCGATATTAACATAACTAAAACTTGAAATAATATACATTTTATTCTTAGTTATAATATATAAACATTTACCAGGCATTATACAGTGCAGAATACACACATTCACCCAGTGCAAGTTAGCTTAGATTAGTTCTAATGACTACCTAGTCTACTATGCAAAATTAATTGACCATTAAAAACATTTGAGAGGACAGAAAAGTCTGTAACTAAGAATTTGATTTATAGAAGATATAAGTTCCAATATTTCATTTTCCCCTTTTCAATCACTTAAAAAAAGAATTTAATCAATGTTTTATTGTTTGCATGACCCTAAAGTAATGTTGAAATTGGATGGTGGAGTTTGAATGGGCTTAACTTGAAAGTTTATGAAGATTTCTGTGGATGGGGCTAAAAGAGGTTGCACATCTCATTCCCACCTTGATTAACCAAAATAGAGTTATACCTATGTGCCTATCCTCCACTTAAGGTCTTTAGAGATTAATTAGGTGTGAGTTTCACATATTTTTTTTGAAAAAAGGAAACAGTGGCTTTAATGATTAAAAAATATGATTGCTCAAAGTCAGTTAAGGCTAATGACTTCTGGGGTTGAATACAGAGAGAGTGGAGGGGGCATTTTCTTCCTATATGCATATACTTTTCTGATGATGGAACAGGTGGGCTGCTCACAAAAGATGAACCCGAGCTCTTAGGAGAGGATCATTATCAAGTTAGCTTGGAGTTATGTATTTTTTTAATATAACTTTTCAATACCATCTGGCAAGTCAGAGGGGTTGTAATATGCATTGAGGGAATACCCATATGGATTCAGGCACAAACTTTTTATCTCTTTAACTGCTCAAGCAGTTTCAATAGGTGAAAAAATAAAGTTTAATAGGGTTCAGACTCTTCCCCTGAGGAACTGAAAGAAAATGGAGACAGACAAAGTGTCCAAGATGTCCTCTGCATGGCACTTTCATCATTTTGACATATAGTTAAATGAAACATATTTAGATAAAAGTCAGCAGAGAAAAAAGAAGAATTCGAAGTTATAATACATAGTGTTGCCAATTAGATCATCTGGGAAGAATCTGGAACAGGAAAATGATTTTTTAGGATTTTCTTTAGCTCCTCTACCACCTTGCCCCAATTACTAGGAACAAAAAGCTCCCGAGGTCACTTGAGAAAGAGATGCCTGATGGAAGCCTTGACACCTGCAGTCAGATATTTTTGTGTGTATCAATTAGAAGCCATTAGAGTTATATGAAAAGTGATGTGAAAAGGGGGTCAATGTACTTTGAGCAATTATGGACACAGATTGCTTAGGAAGGATATATTGCATTATGGAAGGTCACAAGGAAAAGGCAGAAAATAAGCTGGGGAAGGTAAGATAAGAGCTTAAACATATATTTGAAGTCATTTTCTTCACAATAACTCTGTGCCATGGGTAACACAAGGAGAATTACTCTTGTTTTACATCTGAGGAAAATGAAGATGAGAGATGGTGTTTCCTCTCTGATGTTATATAGCTAATAAGATCTAAGTCAGGATTCAAATTCAGCTTTACCTTTCTCCAAGTTCAAATCTCTATCTACTGTGGTCGTAACACCTCTGCAAGATTAGCCTTTAGGTGAAGGTTATATGGAGAGAAAAAAGGGGTGGATTGGCAGAATATTGTTGAAAAAGAAATGGCCCAGGATGGAAGAATAAGCATTAGAAAAAGAACTGCGGAATGTATCATCATCAGGAAATACTTATGAAGGAACTGGTCCATTCTTTTCTTTTTTTACAATGCTGCCTATGCTAAAAAGGCTACAAAATCATAGAAAATGCAATATTACTACACAAGATTTTGAAAAGTATAAATTCATTTAAAACAAATTGATTGAAACTGAAGTGAAATGAAACTATGTAAAGGATGTCCCAAAATCTTAATCAAGTTTTAAGTTTATTAAAGTTTCTTAAAAACAAACAAACAAAGCAAAATCTAAAACTTCTCTAGGATTTTTGGGACACCTTGTATATCTATGCCATCAATATCTATATCTACGTCTACATCTACAGATAAATATATCTATGTACTATTCATATGAATAGAACTTTATGTAAAAGCAAAGACTCTGACATACAGAGAGGGGAGCCTGCTGTACAGGACCTTTGATCTGCTTTCCTAAAAAGAAAGACAACTTTTGAGGGGGTCAACAATTGCTTTAATCAAGCACACATATCATTCACTTAGTTTAGGGGAAAAAGTCAGCACCCTGAACTTCAGAGAAAACACGGAGAAATCAAAATCAACAGACAGAGTTTCCAACTGTCTGACAGCAAGCAATACATACATCAGAAATCAACAGACAGATAACTGTCTGACCATAAATACATAGTTATCAGAGGGAGAAGCACCAACATCTGGATTTTCAAAGCTGGGGGCTCTTAGTCACTTCCCGGAGTCTCATCTGGCATGCAAAGTCTCTTCCAAAAACTAAGCTCCAAAGTAAAACCTCACCTCAGAGTATTTGTACATTATTCAGAGCCAGAGGGCATCACAACCCTTGAGAACCAGTGCCTCATTAACAAAAGTTATGGGCCTTACCATAAATCTTCCCCAGGCCCATTAATGGGTGGGGAAGATTTCTTTAATCACATTATTCAGTCAGAGGCACTTGATTATACTAAAACAAAAAACAAATTATCAGTACACTTTACCACCTGCTTTAATAACTAGAGAAGCTACATATTGATAGTGGGAAAGAGCTCTTGACTTGGATTTAGGAAGATATGAGTTTGAATGTTGACTCAGATGCTTAATAGTTGTGTAATCTGGGCAAACCTATCTGAGACTCAGTTTATGCATATGTAAAATGAGAGTGGGCTTAGTGACCTTTAAGGTCCCTTCTGGCTATGAGTCTATGATCCTATGATCTATAATAAAAGTGTCTTTTTAGCTGAGTTTGCCTCTTTTTGAGACAATCTAATGAAGAATTTCTTTCATGGTTTTGACTTAGTACTCTAAAAATTATTTTAATAATTATTCATCCAATTAAAAAATAGTTTTAATCTGATGTCAGCCCATTCCAGTTCTAATTAGGAAGGTTAATGGAGTTTCTTTCACTTTAACAAATGAAGCTGGGGCCTTGTATGTCACCATTAGTTAGTGTGGTGGTACAGATGGGCTATGGAGCAATGAATTTTATACAAGGTTTGAAAATTGTTGTGCTGCTTGAAAAATTTTGTCCATATCACTCAGAATCTGTCCCCATATAATTGACCCTTTTGGATTCATCTTCAGGAGTCAGCCAGTCATTCTTGGTCCAGTTAATCTTTCTGAAGACATGGATGTTAAAGAGGAGCAAATGAGAATTTGGACCGGAAGAACCAAAAATGACATTCTTGTGCTCCGGAACCTCCGGAAAAGTTACCAAGGTTTCGGCAAGAGGAGCTTTGCTGTGAATGATATTAGCTTGGGAATACCAAGAGGCGAGGTAAAATGGATTCTATTTCCAGCTTCATTTGGGATCAAAATTGTATAATCATAAGTAATTGTTCAGATGCATAATGTTATGTTCAGAGAGTTGGAAATCACGCTCAAAGGGACCTTTCAATGGCAATAATTTTTAGGAAATGAATAGGAGTGGACTCAGAAAGAGAAGCTAGGGGCTATTTACATAGTGAACGTTTTCCAGGATTAATACTATTCATTTTATTTCATGGTTTGCTTTGGTTTTTAAAAATACATGTGATTTTAGAGTCTTAATGATTGTTTGTTTAGGTTGTGAAACATTTTTTTTTTGATTGAGTAGGAATATTTTATGGATTAGATTAATTAAGGAAACAGCTTCTAACTCTTACTTGGAATTTAGTACTCTTTAAGTGCCCAATTAAATATACGTAGTCAAATGAGATCAGGAAGGTAAAGGAAATACACATAGTATAACACTAACTGGAAGATGTTTTCATAAATATGATGCTACATCTTGTTGAAATGTTTAATCAAAGCTGACAGAGGTAGCATAAATTGCTCCTGATTTGCTCTTAAAGTGCAGATGTAAAGGGAAATCAGTTCTGAAAATAATTGCTCTTAATGATGGCTAAAAATGAAAATACCTTGCATTCATTTCTATTCTCCCCAGGAATTCAAAGTACCAAATAGACATTATCCAGCTAATAGCAACAATATGCTTATGAAGTGGGAGGCAGACCTTGTATTCCATTTTAAAAATGCAAAACTTAAAACATAAAAATTTAATACAAATGTGATGCAATGAGTTGGGTATGTAGAGGAAAATCATTTAGCAATCAAGGCAGAAATGATAGTAAAGAGAATTCTATTCAACAAATGTTGAATAAATGCCTGCTGTATTTAAAGCATTCTGTTAAGCACTAGTACTAGAAAGGCCAAAAAATTTAATAATTTTTGCCCCTGAGAAGCTTATATTCTATAAAGGATTTAGTTACTTCACTATTATCTTTGGGACTTAGTTCCACTAGTGGTTAATTATATGGTTTCAGCCATATTGTTTTATCAATTTTTCTATTCCTTTATGAAAAAGATAATATAGTTACACTCTTTCCTAATTGTAGTGACACAAAGATTAAGCACAAGAGGAATGCTTGAAATTAATTCATGTAAAAATGCTATAAAAATAAAATGATATACAATTCTAACTGTGGGCTTGCAGTGTTCTAGAAGATATAGTGCTTATAGCTGTCCTATCCTTGCATTTTGTAGCAGAGGAAATTAAGACCTAGAAGATGGAAATCATTTGACATAGTGTTATTTTCAAAGGAGTTTTACTGTATTCTTTTTTTATAGACAGAATCTTTTCAAAATTATGTATTCATTACCTACTGATCAATTATTCAACTCATATTTATTGACAGTCTGCCCATCTCAAATGCAATATTAGATTTCATGAGGGAATAATAATAAATTATAATTATAATAATTATTATAATATATAATTATAATAAGTATAATAAATATTATAATAATTATAATACTGTATAATTATAATAAATATTATAATAACTACAATAATATATAATTATAAAAATAAATATTATAATAATATATAATTATAATAATATATAATTATAATAATATTATATACTTATAATAATATATAATTATAATAATATAATAATTATAATAATATAATTATAATAATAATTATAATAAAATGAATGATAAATAATAGTAAATAATAATATCTCACTACGTTTGGGGAGATGGAACATAGACACAATGTAGAAGAACTTCTGAACATTATGATTCAATGCCTAATGAATGCTTACTATCAAAAAAGCTAATACAGTAGGGCCAGTTAAAAGAAGATTGGAGTGATCACAATGCTTTATGGGAATGGTTGAATTCAAGCTGTATCTCAAAGAATGGGTAGAGTTTGGGGAGTAGGAGGGAAAAGAACAAGTCCGTTTCATCCAAAAAGGTCTGTTTTTTGTGCTAACCCAAGTGACTCTGTAAGCGAAATAACTTTTCTTATTATCTATTTTTGTTTATTTATTGACATTGCTTTATTTATCCATCTCTCTGCTCATTTATCTACTAGTGACGTTTATTTATTCATTCATCTATGTACTCCTTGATTTAGCTTCTTTATTCATTTATCTGTTCATTCATTTGTTGATGTGTAAATAGAGTTTGTTCCTAGGTGACTCTTTGCAGTCTCCTTTCTACCCCTCTATCACCATCACTGACGAAACAAGGGAAATACAAAAATCTGAGAGCCGTGGCACATGGGTGTGGTCTACCAGTGTGATCGTTGGCAGTAGGGTCACTATGAGGGAATGTTTGAAGGCAGTTTAACCCTAGTGACTTGAATTAACTGAGTTCAGCTGCTAGGGATTGTCTTAGCAACACTTCATTTATATGTCTAATTTCAGCTTCCTAGCAGCCATTTTTTATCAGTCCTTCCCAGTCTGAATGTTATTCTACCGAGCAGAGAAAACAAGTAAAACAAGGGTTGAGTAGTTGTGCCTTCTGTCTGTTGTCTTGATCATCTTATCATCCAACCAGAGCAACATTTCAATAGCTCTTATTATGATCTTTTTATTTCTAATATAGATTTAAAAATAAACCTTTAAACATCTTTTCCTCAGTATATATTTTTGCCTCAACTCATTCTGAGTTTTGATGGTTTTGATGTTATACTTATAGGGTCATCTAATTAGACATGCTTTTTAAAAAATATTAGGTACCTGATAGACTTTTGCTACTGTTCCTCTGCTCTGTCACAAATTCAAATTCTCCCTTAGGTTATATTCATATTTTTTTAACCATCATTTTTTAACCACCTACTAGGTGACAATCACAATTAAGCACTTTACACATATCTGATTTGATCCTTAAGACAATCTTAGGAAATGGGTGCTATTCTATCATCTTCATTTATAGTCAGGTAAACTGAAGGTGAAATTAAGTGATCTGCCCAGGTCATATAGTATCTGAAGTGGGATTTGAACTCAGGTCTTCCTGACTGGAGACCTAGTGCTCTATCCACTGTGCACTGAGCCACCTCTTCTACTTTAACAATGAGTTCTTCTTTGTTGGTCATAATCTGGTACTGAATAGCAATTTGTCCATCTCTGATATATCATAATGGCTTAATAAATGCTTGATCTCTTCAGGTTTTGAAAGATAAAACTGTCATTAAGAAAAGTCAAGAAATTATTACACACTTTTTTTTTGGCAGAGAGAGCACCAGGAGATTTCTGAATTGTTGAGGTCTCCTATCCCATCACTACATGGCTCTTTGACTTATTTGTTTTTTACACTCAGATTATTTATTCTTGTCCAAATGGTCTGCTATATACTCACAAAAATAGTGCTTTTTTATGTCTTCATTGAGCGTCACCCCAAAACTCTTTCTCTACTGTGCACAGAGATGTGGAAGCTGGCAGAATAAGAGGCAAACTCAGTAGACTTTTAGTTAGATGAGTAGATTAAAATCTAACATTTGACACTTATTAGGTGTGTG
Organism: Bettongia penicillata ogilbyi; assembly: GCA_023548195.1. Lineage (NCBI taxonomy): Eukaryota > Metazoa > Chordata > Mammalia > Diprotodontia > Potoroidae > Bettongia > Bettongia penicillata. The sequence continues at coordinate 1,128,825 of JAJHZJ010000476.1, read as the reverse complement.
CCCTTAGGTGAATTACTTAATTTCTCTGGATCTTAGTTTCCCCTATATGCAAAATGAGTGTATTAGTTTTGGATTTTTTCCATCTTATATCTTTCCAATGTTCATTTTTACTCCTCTGGACTCTTTCATTCTTTCTATACTTTTGAATAAAGTATACTTTTAAGTAGTTTTATGTAGTGCCAACACTATATTCACAGTGCCTATGGCAACCATGAATATTGCCAATGCAATTCTGAATTGTGACATACAACAGACTCTCCACATGGAAGACAGAACCAAAACATTTATTCAGGCACCAGAAAGCCAAATCCATCATAGTAACAAAGAAATCTATACACAGTAACAATGCAGAGGCAAGCCTTCCCTCTTTTAGGCTTCCCACAAACAGGGTCCCTTAAACAAATCACAAACTCTCTCACTCACTCTAGACAGCTGCCTGCTTTCTCTCCTCCCCTCAGTTCTAACTGGGGCAACTACATGGTACAGTGGACAGGGCACCAGTGCAGGAGTCAGGAGGACCTGAGTTCAAATTTCACCTCAGACACTTGACATTCACTAGCTGTGTGACCTTGGGCAAGTCACTTAACCCCAATTGTGTCATCCTGGGTCATCTCCAGTCATCCTGAGGAATATCAGGTCACTGATGGAGGAGAAGTGAGGGTGGTGACCTGCACAGCCCTCCCTCACTCAGAAAACAAAGTCAAGTGCAAGTCATGTCATTATTTCTCAGATGGCATGGTCTTCTTTGGCAAAGAAGGATGAACACACACACAGTTCTAATTACTCTGATCAATTTCCTCTCAGCTTGATTCCAGCACTGCTCTTCCTGTTCTACCCTTCTTGCTCCATCCCTTCCTGTTCCACCAGTTCCACAAGCTACCCCCAACACAGACTCATGTGACTCAGGCTTCCATGTGACCCAACAGATCACATGGGCCTATTAATGAATGGGAAAGGTCTTCCCATTTAAATTACCATTACACTTTTTCAGTTATCAATCACATTCCAACTAATCTCAGTGACAATTTTGAGGTAAAATTTACCTCCTTGAATTAAGATGTCTAGTTTATCCTGAATATTGCTTATATTTGGTGCTTTTGTTTAGAATTATGTGCTCTGAAGATTTTTGGTGGCAAGGAGTTGTTTTGTCTTCTTTCTTCTTGTATATTGTTTCCTATGAATTACTAGTCATTCCTCCTCTATTTAATTTGCTACTTTCTATTACATCTAAAATTGCATAGCTTTCTATTTTCCCTTCAGTTTTAAACCATTTGGGTAAGATTTAAAAGATTCAAAACAAATATATTTTCTTGCCTTAACTTTTTGGTTGTCACGAGGTGTACTCCATTCCTTGCTAAGAACATATGACCCCTATATTTAAAGATGTAGTCTACTCAATAAAAATCCCATTTTTAGGCACATATTGTTTAACTGGCTGTTCACTCTTCGAACCATTTTATTTATTCTGAAGTCAGCAACAACAAGGATAATACCAGTTGTCCTCTTAAGGCTTCAGTTTTGTTTCTTTTTTTTTTTTATGTAGGATTTCAAAATTTCTGGCTTTGCTATCTCTTTTTTCTCTGCTGGTATTTCTTGTCCCTGCATGAATTATCAGATAAAGTTAGACAAGTCTCAGTAGGCTTTCTGCCAAATCCTAAGTACATGCCAACAGTTCTTTCTATTGTTTGTGTCAACTTGACAAATAACTGCTTTGTACTGCTCATCAGAGAGTGACCAACCTCTACTTCTTCCTCCTATTATTACTGGATAACTTGTCTCCTGAAAGAACCTGTTAATCCACATCATTATTCCTTGGAGTATAAGAAGCTTCTTCTTTTAGAGAATATTCATCTTTCTCCTTGAAAGAAAGAGCCTTATTGCAACTACAAAGCTTTAAATGTCCAGTCGTCCTCCCCCTCCCTTTGTCACATATACCACTTTCTATCCTATTGGCAGAAGTCAGGATTCCCCTCTGGTTTTGGATGTGTATCTATTGCAAACCACAACAAAAGCACAATTTAGTTTTCTCATCTGTAAAATGAGGAGATTAAATCTAGATAACAAAAAAAATTACATCTGTAATATTATAAGCAATATATTCAGTTACTTTTATTGGCAACTTTGTAATGAACTCTTTATGGCAAATGTCAAACTGGCAGGTCATGGGCAAGACAATCTATTTGTCTGAATTTTACATTACACCATCACCATATGCAATAACATGCTAACTCACTCAACAGCTTTGGAGTAATAATTAGCATATTTTGCCAAATCCTAATGCAAATAGCAGCTGCTCAAAGTTTTCTTCTGTGCAGATAACTCAAGCAGGCATCCAATGACCAGGAAGACTCTAATAAAATCCAGTTACCTATCTTTTCTGCTTTCTTTCTACTGATAGACTCAACTTATTTACTTCTGCTTTTCCTACTTGCAATGGTCTTAAGGCATTCTGCCAAATCTTGACATCACAGAATTGTGGATGGTGATGGCGAGATACAGGCTTGTGACATATAAATTAAGCCTTGCTTATATTGTGCAAATCCCAGAAGATCTGAGTTTAAAACTACCTTTATCACATATTGTCTGTGACCGGGGGCAGTCATTTAAACTCTGTAGGACTGTGTTTTCTCACCTATAAAATGAAGGAGGGAGCAGTGTGATATAGTTGAAAGAGAGTACTAGTTCTGGAGTCAAGGGTGTTGAGTTCAAATCCTGTCTCTGACACTTAGTACTTGTGTGACCTTGGACAATCCCACTTAACCTCCATAGGCCACATTTTTTCCATTAGTAAACAAAAGAGTTGAATTTAATGATTTCCATGGTCCCTTCCATTCCTTAGATCCCTTATCCTATGGTCTCAATTTAATAATTAAGCCCAGAGCCAAGAGTTTAGTATGAAATTTAGATGAAAATAAGTAGCATTGACTATTAAAATTCTGATTATTTTGCTTCTCTCTCTCCTTTCGACCTCTTTGCTGGTTAGTGTTTTGGCCTACTGGGAGTGAATGGAGCTGGGAAAAGCACAACATTCCAAATGCTGACTGGTGACATCACTCCATCTTCGGGATATGCAATCATAAGGAATCCAAGAGGGTAAATGAAGATTTTTTTTTTCCTCCTTGACTTAATCTGTTAAAAAATGCTAATGGTCAAGACCAGAGAAGCCCTAGCTTCTCCTCAATTCTTTTAACTGGGGTCTAGGGAGGGCTTTTTCTTTGGAATTCACTATGTGCCTCTTTTTTTCATTTTCAAGTCTCAGGGGAAAAATGAGCTTTCAAACTTGAATGGATTAAGTTATTTCATTATCATGCCAGCCATGGGAAAAGGGTCCGAGTAATATTGTGGGAAGGAGCAGAGGAAATGTTTCCTTTTACAAGTCATTAGAATGCAACCTTAATACCAACTGGCAGGCCTATCTGCTGGCAAAATTATCCCAGGTTAACCTGAAACAGATTGAGCTTGCTGTCTTAATTTTCTCTCCTCTTTGTTTCCTCCCCCCAAAACCTGAACTAATGTAAGAAAGGGCCAGATGGTTTTGTATCATTTCCACAAATATATTAAAAGCCACTGGAATATGCCCTACTGTGTTTACTCTAGCACAAAGGAATTGTATGTTTCTGAGTAACTGGAGGTAAATATTTCAAACACCTCCATATTGAAATTATATTATGAAAGTCATGATTCCTGATTGTACATTCCCTGAAATTTGATTAACAATGAGCAAAACCTCAATACCTTCTTTTTTTGCAATTATGGTTCCTTACTCATTCTACCAACGCCTTTCACTATCATGTTTCTGTGGATATGGAATCTCATTAAGATGGGTATTTCCTTGCTATAGGGAATTAATCCACCTTTGCCTCTTCATTCCATGGCTATTTTCTTCTGTAGCTCCTCCAAAGAGAATCCACCCAGTGTGTTGGACCTGGGTGGCCAGTGCTGGACTGAAAACTTGTGTTCAAATCCTGCTCTAGATACTTGCCACCCATGTGATCATGGGCAAGTTACTTCACCATCCTTAGCCTCAGTTTCTTTATCTGTAAAATAGGGATAACATATCCCAAGGTTGTTGTGAGAATCAAATAAGTTAAAGTGCTTTGCAAAACTCAAAAGTGTTATAAATGTTGGAGGTTTTCCACTGAACATTTTGCATTTCATGAGGATCAAAATAATACTTACTCTGTGTCTTTATTACCACTTATTTCCCCCTTACCCCTTTTCTGATTACACATTTCCATGACGGTATCCGTGAGTCAGAATAAATGTGTTGTAATCTACTTGTACCAACCTGGCATTTTCTCACTATTATTTGGGTGACCTTACACTTTAATTCTCTAGAGACTTTGGTATACTAGCAACTGTAACTGTGAAGCAACCTTGAGAAAACATCAATGTTAAAAAAGATGGACTTTTGTTCTGGGGGTCAGATTTAAAAGCAGTATATATTTTCCTTAGTGTGACCTAGGCCTCTCTTTTCCACTTATTCAATTCTGGACCAGAGGTGTTGACAACCTTCCACTTACCTCAGATAGAGCTAATAACATCTGAAGAAGACAGAACAATCTGGGAAAATGTGGCAATGGTGAGAAAGAGAAAATTGAATTTAAAAAAAGAAGCTAAGGACATATGATTATGAAATATCAGAATAATAGCTTTCATTTGTATCCCTTTTCAGATAAGAAACACTTCATATTTGCAAAAAGTTTTATGTCAGGGCTGTTACAAATCCACAGCAACGTAAGATAAACTCTTTCCCAAAGAACTTACAATATAGTTGGCATTTATACTAACCAACATCTAAAATGAACAACAGGAGGGACTATATTATACCTGCCATAATTGGAAAGGCTTGGTTCTTCCATCTTATCAATCTATCAACTCATTAATTAATTAAAATATATTAAGTGGTTACCATGATAACCAAACCCTATACTAAGTGATGAGGTTACAAAGACAGAGACAAAATAGTGCCTGACCTTAATTCAGGGAGCTTACATTCTATTGGGGTGTGAGTGTGTGTCCGAGTGCATATGTGTATGGTTGCGTGTGTGTATACATTTAATTTTTTTCTGAAACAACTCCACATGAGAAGGAAAATTAATTAAGTGCCAGGCTCTCTCTTATGTTCCAGGGATACAGAGAAAGGTGGGGGATGGGGAGGGAAGAGAAAACAAAACTCCCTTGTGAAATAGGTAGTCCACAGGATACATGAAGGGTTAAGATTTAGAGAGAGTAAATCATTTGCCAAGGTCACACAAATGGTTACTTGCAAAGTTGGGCTAGAGCTTGGTTCTTTGGCTTCCCCATCCAGTGTGGCCATCATGCCAGCTTGTGAGGTTTTTTTGTCTTATGTGTGTATTTCTTTTTTCAATAGCAGCATAACCCTAACCCTACAGAAGTTAACTCCAAAAGAAAAAGGACTCGTATAGCATCTAAATTAGAATATTTCTTGTAAGAAATAGGAAAAAAATCTTTAAAATTAATCAAACAACAAGCCTTCATTAGGTACTGAGCAAACCATACACACACTGTGCTAGGAGACTGTAATACAGGGAAAAAAATGGAATTATCTTTGGTCACAAGAAGCTTATATTCTTTGGAAGGACTGGGTTGACCTGTGTGTCAATTTCTTTTTCATTTGATCAGTTCTGTGATTTCATCCAAATTTGGAATTACTGCTGAGTGAGGAATTACCTCTCTCAATGCTGATTATTATGTGCTTTATGACTGATAGTATTAGTGAATTACCTGGTGCACTGAGACGTTAAACAACTTGACTAGGGTCAAAGGTTTCTGCCAGAGGTGGGATTTTCCTGACTATTAGACCTTTCTATTCCCTCTGACACACATGCTTATTAGCTAGAACTTCTTTTTAAAGGAATTAAGAGAAAAACAACAGAGAGAAAAAAGGGAAGAAAGAGAAAAAATAAAGGAAGAAAGAATGAATAGGCAGATTTTGGAAAACAGGTAGAAAACAAGGACTCCTACATTTATAATTATGAAGTCACTTTCTTATGTTAGTATGCAAGGAAAAGTGCTGATCCCAGGAGTCACTAGAGACAAATTCACTGGTATGAAATGAAGGAAACTTGGAGAAGGAACAGATACTACTCTGAGTAGACATTTGTCCAATCTTCTGGCATCTCCTAGAATAAGGATTAAGCCATGCCTTGAGTATTGTTACCTGAGCAGTCAGGCTTTCTGGAGACCATGGATTTAGATTTTCCTGTTTATCATTCTGTTTATAGCAGTGAGACATTTACCAAGTTAAATGCAAAGGTTGGGAGGTGAAAATGTGAACACAAGGTATACCTTTCCCAATCATCATTTTATAGTTTGTTTTTTAAAGATTCTTAGAAATCTTGAGATTTAAAGATTCTTAGAAATCTTTAAATCTTTAGACTACTGTTTCCAAATTGACTTGTAAGATACAGTATTGAAATAAAATTATTATTCTAAATGATGATGTATGACTGATCCAGTTTACCTCCTCAGTTGTTTTAAGTACTTCAGGTAAGATTAATATACCATGAAAAATTAGTAGGCTGTTCTTTTTCTGGCTAAACAGAAGCAGTGCTAAAAAGCTTATTCTAAGCACTACTGCCTCTGTAATTTACAGTTATGTTTGAAATATCAGAAGTAGGCACCATATTTTTTAGATTTTGCTCATTAATCTCTTAAATAAATTCATTGATAAATATAGTACAATAGATTCAAAGCATTATGCCACCAGATTTCCAGAGGGTGAGGTCCCTGTCTAAATAATGTCAAATATCCTCAACAGATTTGGAAAAAAAAACCGCTCACTTTTCCTGTTGCTTTGTCTAAGCAATGATGGACACCCTCCATATTCCCAATGTTTTGATAATTGTTTTCAGTATTTGGAAATTATATTAGAGGACTATCAGGTAAACAGAAGATCAGAAAAAAGACCAGATTTTTAAAATTTTCACCTAGATAATTTGGCACTGTGCCAATAGGATGTCTGATACATTTTACCTCTCTGTATGACTTATGAAGTACTTTAGGGGAAAAAGAAAGTCCTTTATAAATTATTTGTCAATGTTTAGTTTGAAGAAACAGCATAAAATAATGTGTGTTATTGTTTTTGGAGTCAGTCATTTTGTTGCTGCTACTTCTTTGTGATCCCGTTTGTGTTTTTCTTGGCAAAGATGCTAGTGTGGTTTGCCATCTCCTTCTCCACTTTATTTTGCAATTGAGGAAACTGAGGCAAACAGAATAAAGTGACTTGCCTAGGGTCATGCATCTAGTAAGTATCTAAGTTCAAATTTGAATTCAGGTCCTCCTGACTCTAGGCCCAGAGCTCTATCCACTATACTACCTAGCTTCTCTTGGGGTCAGTGAACATGAGTACAAATCTTGCCTCCTAGTTAGGGCTGGTGTCATCCTAGGAATGTCATTCAATCTCTCTGACCCTGAAGCAAGTTCCCAGGTCTCATCTAAGAACTATAGAATTTCAGTAAGGTTCTGGGTTCAAATTCCAGCTCTACTCTTTACTTGCATTGTCTCAGAAAAGAGATTCTTAACCTTTCCCACAGTTCTCTGCTTTATGAAATCAGGTAATTGTATTAGATGACCTCTAAGGTCCCTTTAAGCTCTAAATCTATAATTCTGTGATCTACTAATGGATAGATAAGAAATTTGCATCAATGGAAATAATTCCCTCATGAAAGTTTCTATATGCTGAGGCAATCACCAATCCTTCACATATTCCTAAATTGTAAATTTAACATAATTTAATCAAATTTAAAAATAATATTTCAGGATACATGTTTCTTTCATGATAAAGCTCACAATGCCAAAAGAATTACCATTATCTTTCTTAAATATATTTTTACACTCATGCCATTTAAGAACAAAGACAACTAAAATCAATCAGTATCCTTTGTTCTCTTTTGTGGGCAGTCACATTTCAGGTTTCTTGTAACTCCTGAAGATTAATTTTCTCCTCCATTGTCATCAATCACATGGTTTCTTCTTGGTTCCCCGTTGTTAATGGAATGTTGGAGAGTAGGTTATTAATTGGCCTGGTGCTGTGAAGGTTTTGCTGATTCTTTGATAAGCATAACTTGCAGTCCAGAATAGGTGAATTTTAAAGATGTTCCAATGCAATTATTTTACCTTAATGAAACTAAATGAATAATCCACCCACCTATGCATCCGTGCCAATGTGTCTGCATTACGTACCAGTCAATAGATGATGAAGATTTCCTTTTCTTCTCATAGAAGGATGCAGATAAATTAAATTTCAGATTAGAAGAATGCTTTGGCAATTTGTTATTATCAGTGAACATATTTATTAAATGTTCACAGTGTGCTGGAAACCATGCTGAATGCTGAGGATTGACAGAAAAAGGTAAAAACATGGCTACCTTCCTGCCCTCTAGCTGCTAATATTCCAGTAGGGGAGGACAACTTGCAGACAACTATACATATACAAGATACATGCAGTGTAAATAGCAGGGGTGTTTGGTGGGAAGGTGAAGACTGGGAAAGGTTTTATTGGTATTTGAGCTGAAATTTGAAGGAAACCAGGGAAGCCAGAAGTAGGAAGTCAGGAATGCTGCATTCCAGGAATGGCGTATGGACAGTGAAATGTCTGGGAGGGAAGACATGAACTGTTGTGGGGGAGCAAAAAGTGAGCAAGAAGGCCAGTATCCTCTGGATTGTTGGGGAGCTGAAGCTGAGTCAAGTTCAAGAAGGCTAGGTTGTGAAGTGCTTGACTGCAGGTCATAGGGAGATACTAGAGTGTATTGAGTAAGGGGTTGACATAGTCTGGCCTGTGTTTTAGGAAAGTCACTTCGCTGTAGCTGAGTGAGACCGGTTAATTTTTAATTGAATTTTAACATACTATTTTTTAGTTTGTTCAAGTACTTATTTTGTACTATGAAACTTTGTTTATTGGGAACACAATAATTTGGAATTTGTGACTATTTATTCTGGATCAGACCACATTTTACTTGCTATTTTCTTCCAACAAAGGGTCTGCTAAGCAAACAAGAATATAAGCAAGTAGCTCCCTATTTGAGAGGGAAGTAGAGAGTAGCAAGATCGCGGGACTTACTAACGATCCCAGGCAAACTATTTAATTTCTGTGGATCTCTTTAAAACTCTAAAATGAGAAATGATGTTTTACTCCTGATCTCACAGTGCTGTTGTGGGGGAAGTGCTTTGTACATCAAAGCTGTTTTTAAGTATGCTATCATTATCATTCAGTTCACTGGATCATAGAAGCTCAGAGTTGGAAAAGACCTTAGAGAACCTTTTTGAATCTAACTGGTATCTGACAGAAAAACTGCTCCACAACATTCATAACAAGGATGTGATTCTGTTTTTATTGGAAAAGTTCAAATGAGAAAGAACACACTACATCTTGTGACTATCCTTTCTACTTTTTGATATTCTAGGGACAGGGATAATTGGATCTGTGTTTTCATTGGTGTAGGGAACTCTTCAGGAAAGGAAATTACTGTTACCACTGCAGGTTGGCATGTTCTCTGTAACTTAGAGTTGCCCAGGATCACACTGCAAGTAAGTGTCTGCGGCTGTATTTGAACTCAGGGTTTCCCGATTCCCACCGTGCTACCCCAGCAGCCCTCTAAATGTAAGGCCTGTTTCTATGACCACTTTCTCCAGTTTCATTGTTATTTAGTTGTTTCAGTAATGTCTAATTCTTCATGACCCCTTTTTGGGTTGACAATGAGGCTAGAGTGGTTTGCCATTTCCTTCCCTAGTTCATTTTACAAATAAAGAACTGAGAGAAACAGAGTTCAGTGGCTTGTCCAAGGTCACAAGGCTAGTAAGTGACCGAGACCAGATTTGAACATAGCAAGATGAGTCTTCCTATCCATTGCTCCATCTAGTTGCCCTCTTTGTCTTGCAAAAAGCAGGTACCAGAAAGATATTTGTTGTATAGGATAAACTACTGTCATGAGGAAGATGGATTGTTTTGCTTGTGATTATAGGACAGAAAAATAAGCATTGGAATGAAGCTTCAGAAAAATGGTTTGAAAATTTAGGAAAAATTTCCCATGAAGAAACAAGAGCTTCTTTCGTGTCCTATATTTTGATTGCATGACCCTGGGGAGCTCATTTTACTACTCAATGCCCTAGGCAATTCTCCAAGTCTATACATAGTAGAGAAGGTGCCAACCTGCACTGGTAAAGGGAGTTTCCTCTCCTGGAATGTTCCTATATCGATGGAATCATGAGACTTAGAGTTAGGAAGACTTGAGTTCAGATTTTACTTCAGACACATACTAGCTGTGTGACCCTGGGAAAGTCACATAACTCTGCCAAATGAGTTGGAGAAGAAAATGGCAGATCACTCCTGTATCTGTGCCAAGAAAACACCAAAAGGGGTCACAAAGAGTGAGGCATGACTGAGAATGATTAAACCACCACAATATTGACAAGTACATAAAAATTTTTAGAAGTTCAAAATACTGTACAGTGCTTAGCCCTGGTTAAGAACACATTCTAAGAAATGTTTTTAGTCCCGAATGCTGCCTTTTTAGGAATGATATTGATAATCAGGAGAGATTCCAGGGGTAAGCAACAAGGTTGGGGAAGGACTTCCAGTTCCTGCCAAATGAGGATTGGTTGAACTATAGATGTTTCAAATGTGGAAGGGGATGACTTAAGGAGGACATAGTAGCAGCCTTGAAGAATTTGGAAAGTGGTCCCTTAGGAAAAAAAAAAAATAACGTTGAACTAGACTTGCTTAATCCCACAAGGCAAAAGTAGAAATAGTGAATGGAAGTCACAAAGAGCCAAATTTAGTTTGTCTATAAGGGAAAAACAACTCCCACACACAGAGATATACTAAAGTGATTGGTCTGTTCTAGGAAATAAATCCATTCCCTTTCATAGGAGGCCTTCATAAAAGGCCAGATGAACCATTCTGAGGTGTGTGAGAAAAGATATTCTTGTTTAGATGTGGATTAGATATGAATTGTACTAGATGGCAACTCAGGTGTTTCTAGCTGAGATATCTTGTTTATTCTAGGATTCTGAGGCTCTGTTCAGAAGCAATGAGAGAAAAGACCTTGGCTGTTAGTTTTAGATGTTTTTATGGGATATTTTACACCCAGATGTGGGTGTAGACAGCATTTAACATTTTGAAATGGAATTAGGCTATGACAGAGTTATCTAAGATCTTGGGATCTCGCCCTATAATGCATGTAAATAAAGTATCCAATTTAATACATGCAAATAAAAGAATGAGACCTTTGAAGGAAAAACATTTATTGCTGGTTTCTTCCTCCTAAGTTGGACTCTCTTCCCTATGATTCCATTTCATTATTTTGCTAAATAATTTAAAAACGTAAATCAAATAGCTCTACTAAAAGAGAAAGAAGAAAAAAAAAGTCTTCATTAACATAATGGCCTGCATGTCCCTTATTGTGCTGCATATCAGCATAATTAGTTTAATTATAACGAAATCACAGTTACATTAATTATATTTTTAACCTTGATTATTTGTAATGTTAATTGGGCATTGGAATTCACTGAATTAAGTGGGTAATTAGAAGCACAATGGCATTTTTAACTACTTGGAGAGATGTAGCATACTCTACTATTTAAAAAGTACAATTTTTACTGCTACCTCTTTGAACCTCACTGTTTCCATCGTCCATATCTTGCCTGAGACAGTGTCTTTCTTTCTCTCCTGTTTTTTCTTTAAAGCTGAATGCCAATATAAGGATAACTTTTCTCTCTTCTTGGTTAATTTATCAATCTTCAAATATACATAAAATAGGGGTAAAAGTAGTTCCAGAGCTTATGGGCTGGAGAGTAGACAAGGATGTCAGGAATTCACTGTACCTCTAGAATGATAATGCTTATAATAGTTGACATTTATATAGCTCTTTAGGGATTATAAAGTATTTTCAAATGAATTTTCTCATTTGATCCTCACAGTAACTCTGTGATGGAGCTGCTATAGGTTATTATTATTTCCGCATTCTGGAGAAGAATACTGAGTCATAGAATTTATGTGATTTGCCTGTGATTGTGCAACCAGTAAGTGTCAGTGGCACATTTCAAACATACCTCCTCCTAACTCCAGGTCTAGTGATCTGACTTAGATTGCTTTCCCTAGAATTCAACTCTTTTTCTACAACTAGAGTAGACAGGAACTTAACTTAGCCATAGAACTGTCACTTATCTATCTATTCCTTAGTTAGATGCATCCTCCCTAAACCAAAGGCATTAGGAAGATATCGATATAGAGGTCTACATTAGCAACATGTTTTAACATAATTGACGTAGCACCGACAGCTGAATAAACAACTGTAGACTTCCTAAGAATTGTGTGATTCTTAGCAACAAATCTCAATTTTAGCCTCAGAATTTTACAGAGGGATGTTATGCTGATTGATGTGGACTTGAACCTTTTAACCTCTCTTTAGTTTCTTTTTCCATTAACATCTCTGAATCACAGGATTAATGTGAAGAATAACACAAAATATCATACACATATGACTTGAAATTTTACATACAAATTAGTTTTGCATATTAATTAATCACCATGAATATATATTACGTACATGTATGTATATGTGTCTGTCTATTTTTAAGAGGTCTAAAATATTTTATTTTCTTCAATGCTACATATAAATCATGGAATTAAAGTTATTTCAAATATAAACATACTCCTAAGGACAACAGAGCACTTTCTAATTTGTATATCCTTCCTGTGATATGATTAGTCTTATATAACAATTCAATAAACATATGTTAATCACCTGTAATATCCAAGGTAGTAATAAGGTTATGCATTTAAGTGCCAATTATTCTTTTCCTTACACAAAGCAAGTCTTTAATAAATGTTTATTGAATTGAATTATTAAGGCTATAACTATATTATTTTTCCAAGCATTCTGAACTGTAAATTGGTTGCTTTCTTTGTGTAAGATATGGTGCTAGGTACATGGTGCTAGGAAAAAAGAAATGAGTAACAAAGGTTTTGATCTCAGGGTGATTGTTTTGTAGTAGGGAAAATGCTTATCATAAATAGGAAAAAGGCTGATATTTCTAAAAGAGCCCTACAGCATGAAACAGAGTGTCCCAGTAGGTGGAATGTGCTTTGGACATTGAGTTAAAAAAAAAAAGTCAGACTCCTTGCTCTATCACTTAAAATCACTAAAGAACTTTGTGACTTTAGCTGAGTCAATGAAATTCTTTGAGCCAATTTTCTCATTTGTGGAAATGGATGTAATTTTTTTCATAGTAGAATATATCACAGATTTAGAGTTGGAAGAGATCTTAGAGTTCATTGAGTTAAATTCCTTCATTTTACAGATGGGGAAACTGAAGTCTAGGTTCATAAGACTCCAATGAAGATAATATATAAATAACTTCATACTTAGTCAACAAGCACTTATTAAACAGTTACTTGTACCTGTAAAACACTAGATAAATGAAGTCTATTATAACTAAAAGTGATGAATAGATATA